>OY744523.1:37341099-37358599 GCA_963556195.1 Sepiola atlantica | reverse complement strand
TAAAGTTTGGATGCATTTAGTTACAATAGAATAGATTTATGTTGTGGGAATTATTTAGTTTAGCATTATATATATATATATATATATATATATACATTTATTTATATATACATACATATACATATATACATAAATATATATATGTACATATATATATATGTATATGAATACATATATATATATGCATACATATATATATATATGCATACATATATATATATGCATACATATATATATGCATACACACACATATATATATATATACATATATATATATACATACATATATATCTATCTATATATACATACCTATCTATATATCTATCTATATATAAACATATATACATATATAAACATATATACATATCTATATATACATATCTATATATATATATATATACATATATACATATATGTATATATACATATACATATATATATATATATATATATATATCTTAGGTTCGAACATTCTGATTATTAACGGTCCTAACCACGTGACTTCCCAAATTTTGAAATTTAAAATTTCTTTATTTGTTCTCCTTTAAATTTATTCCAAATATAATCTATGGTAAAGATCGGATTCTAAATCTGACTGATGAGATCTCAGTTTATAATAGCTGTTGATCGATAACATCGACATGCCAGTGTCGCAGATTTTGTACATAGCTGTGTAAATAAAAAATAATCATATATAAAAGGTATATTTGATATTGAGCACTTTTTTATAAGCCCGGTGGGAATGTTTTTGGATTAGTACCCTGTGGATGTTTACCTGGAGTATTTATATATATATATATATATATATATATATATATATATATATATATATATATATATATATATATATATATATATGCAAACACAAAATTAAAATATCAAAACCGAAGCAAACAGCAACATTTTTCAGTTGTTAATTACTTACCGTGATGAAATTATTTGATCACTTTTACGTGCGGTTAACCGTGATAGATTGCATCGGTGCATATGGTAGTGGTATGTATATTTGAATAGACAGTAAAATGTACATTTTACGGTGTAAGCCTAACAAATAAAAGAAAGAAATTGAATACTTAAATACTATATGTCGGTTTTTTTGGATGACGATCGTTTAGTTTTATTAGTTTAATTATTCAGACTACTGTTCTCAACTTGGATGTTATTCCAACAACTCTTCAGTTGTGTCGTAGTCAGTAATCAAACATAAACCTTAATTTTATCTATTGAAGTTTCTTGTTTACTTCCCGTCAACCATTACAAAATCTTTATTATTCGTAATTGTATTTTTAATACCCACCGCACTGAGAAGTATCTCTTTAAACTTCTAACACGTTTTTTTTTTGCCTCAAAAATAAAAGTTCTAGTAATAATCAGTTCTTATCAACATGATGATATCCATATGATGAGTATAGTAGTCCGAATTATCCACATAAAAAAAATACTTCAACTTATTGAAGTCGTCATGTTATGGGTAAATGAAGTGACAGAAAAACCGCGATTCGTGCCACCAAAATTGTCTAAGCCAGTAGGTTATATTGTGAGCGTCTAACAGGGTATTGAAATCAGGGATTCAAATTCATAATGATTGCATTTACGGATGTGTTTGGCTATTATGTTGTTGTCAACTTCACAGAGATTCGCGAAACACACAGAATTGCTTATAGCAGAGATTCTATTCATAGCTTAAAAAAATGAACATTTTTTATTTATTAGTTTTAACAGACATCTTGTCTGGAATCAAATCAAATCATATTTTTGGGACAAAAAATCGCATAGTGAAACAAACCATGTGAAGAGACATGTTGAAGCTATTTACATCCACATACAGTCTGAATCCTTGTCCAATTACGCTTTTGACCTGGACATTTTATTAAGAGTCCTGACCTCCGCTGGAAAGTAGTTCCATGGAACAAAACTACGAACAGAGAATGCTGCTCATTTTCTATTGAGCTGAAGGTGACGGTTGTACACATTTTACAGATGTTCGCAGCGAGCACGATTAGGCGCTAGAGTAAAGAACTCCTCTAAAAATGTATTCAAATGCCCGTCGATGAATCAAGTCTCCACGCATCCTCTGTTGCTCAAGTGAGGATATATATGAAAGTAAGCGTAGAAAGTTCTGTAACTATCCTCGTTGTCAACAGTTTAACGCGCCCGAAATGTACAGTATATGTTAGTGATAAAGACTTGTTAATTAGATGGCATACTAAAGAATGAGCCGTGCATGATTAATGTATGAGGGGCGGAAAATCATAAGGTGACATAATATCTTAATTTTTTTTATTTAATTCTGTTTCTCCACTTAACACACATTTAGTTACGTCGTTTTATTTACTTCCTCTGACGTTGTTAGTGGTACTACACACACTCTATTTTCCTGGGTTCTAGATAAAGTGGTGAACCGAGTGTACACGTGTGTTTTGGTATTGAATATCTCGTGAAAAAGAACTTCAGCAATATTTCACACAGTTTCCGCATCTAATTTAGAGAGTTTCACCACACTCTTCTTGTAACAGTAAAACGCTTTCATTTCTTGCTTCTCAGGTTGGACACATTTATTAAAAATACATGTAGTTAAGCTGATATGATATAATTCACAACTTCTATTTCGAGTTTTTCTTTTAATATTTTCGTTTCTTCTCTCTTTAAGAAGATGCTGCATCGTATTTCAAGTTCATAAAAGTGAGCAGCAGAAGTATATAATTTCACAGTCTTAAAATACACGTATAGAGGAAGCGTTGGTGAGGGGATTATGTAGCAGTATGGATAACGTGCGAATGCGTGTATACGTGCGAGGTTAATGTTACTTTCACTTCCGGATGTTGCATGCTGGAAAACCAACAAATGTGATCAATTAAGTGAACTATTTATTTGCAGTTTTCTCTTGATCTTTTTATTGTTATCGAAGAATCGATTTTAGTCAAGAACAACATCCACGCGCACATAATACCTCATCTGATCTCATAATGATCACCCCATTGTCACAGGATAGCTAATATTTTTAAACTCGTCTATGTTTGTTATTAAAAGTCTAGAAAAAGAAGAAGACGAAAACAAAGAAGAAAAAGAAAAAGTATGAGAAGAAAAAGAAGAAGAAAATAAAACAGATTGCAGACAGTAGGACAAATGGAAAAGGTAAGAACAAACGCTAGTTAAGTCCTATTAGTAGTTATTTTTAGACAAAAAGATAGGTTATATTTTTTTTAGAATAAACAATATTAAATACACACTTATTGTTAGGTGTTGGCTTATTAAACAGGTACTTTAATTTTTTTTATGGAAATCGCTCCAGACAAGGCATGAAGCCACTTAGTGTAAGAAGCTAAAAATATAACCGCCAATGTCAAAACCAAGCAAACGATAAGTGTTAGATGGATAAATTCCCCACCAGAAAACAGCATTTTCCTCCTTTGTCAGAAAGATCGCTCATGGAATGTGGGGACTAAATGACAAAATAGAGGAAGCGAGAGTTACGAAACTGCAGAAGGTAACCGAAAGTTTACTTGTTAATCTCCTAATGGAACTTACTTCAAATGTGCTCAGTGGTTTGACTTCGTTTTGTATACTTACTCACCGACATGCTTCCATCACAATCGTCGCCGTCATTATCATGATCGTAAAGTAGGCTGCATTTAGTCGTCATCATCATAATCGTAGCCGTGTCTGTATTCAAGTAGTGTCCATGCACAGAAAGGAAAAAGGGCTAGACGACGAATAGTTTAAAATGGGTCTTTATTCTGGAGAGATTTGTTCGTAATACGAATAAAGGTCACACATTAACATTAAATAAAGAGAGACCAATAGGTTATTTTTACTGTAGTTATAGGGAAGAATAGAGGGTGGGCAACACAACAAGTAGCGCTATCAACTATTTGTTAGGAATTACATTTTCATATTCTATTTTTTTAACTACTTCCGTTATGTTCGTCCCTTAACAACCGCTTTCAAAGAGTGACTGACTAAAAACGTATTTCTTACTTTCACATATTGTGACGACACTGCTTTAAGGGGATACTGCATTTGTCATAACACATCATGCTGACCATACCTTGATAACTACAAAAATATCTGTCGATATGAATAACATTTTTATATTTATCGGCCTATATGAATAAATAAGAAAGATTACGTTTACCAAAAAGTAATTAATAACTTGTTAATTATCTTACATTAATTGTTTAAGCCTTTCAATAAGCGAACTTAGCGAGGCTAGTATTAAGATAAACGCAATTGATATATATATATATATATATATATATATATATATATATATATATATATATATATATATATGTATATACGTTCATGTAAACAACCATTTACGTAAGCAGATTTTATATGTGTTAAGACTCGGCATTGAGTATATTTAACTTCATACATTTTACATGAAAACAAGTGGAATTATATCAATGCTATTCTCTGTTATTAAATCTTCCATCCCGAGAGTATTTTAGAACTATTATTTCGAAACCTTATATCCTTGTGAAATTTAATTAGGAACGCAAAGTTGGCGGCAAATTTTTACATGACATAAAACATAACATATCTATAAGATATCCTGTATTGCATCGATCTTCATTGTACTTCTAATTCACCAGAAAGTCGTAAATATAAATGATTCGGTGCGAAGGATGCTAGAGTCCATGGCTGGCATTGTACTTCCTCCTGCTGATTAAAATATGCCGCTCACAGCGCGAATATCCAACAGCCCTTGATAACGAACACCAGTTTCTCGCAGACTATTGCTACTTAGGTATTAGCACGGAGGAACTGGTACTGATGAGCGGGGAGGAAGTAAGTATTAGTCAACTTAGGACTGTTCTCTTTTCACCATACTAGTTAACATTTTTTTTTCAAGATAAGCTTTTAAAAATTGCATTATGTTATTACATTACCCTAAGATATTAAATTATTTATTCAAAAAAAAATCTATAAAACTCTGACAATTTATCACGATAATATTATTTGATATATATTTATAAACGTATTGGATGTACATAGTTTCTAAAGTGTTCAATCATTTAATGCACGCGAACGTTCTACGAATGTTAAAGTCACACATTTCCAATAATAATAATTTCCATTTTCTCTCTTTCTCTGTACCTAAAACTAAACGGAACTCCACGAGCAAAGTTTATTTCCTAGAACTACGTGTCTGGAATACAATACTACGGGGCTGCTTCCCGGCTTACTATAATGTGGTCGTTTTCATGTCTTATATAAAAAACAATCCTTGGTCATCCGGTTTTTTAAATAGTCAATCAAGACCAGTTCACATACATCGTCCCTAAATCTCATCGCTGTTTCACCGCCCCAGGCCAAACTCAATTAACACTTATCACCGAGTGGCCTTTGGTCCTTGATAAGCGGTGACTTCTTTTCAAATGTAAAATGGTCACGAAGAAATTCATTTTTCTAGCACGAAACAAAATATTAAAATTGGTGATTATTCATTAATAATAATGAAGGCATTCTGCTAGATTTAAGTTCGTATTTTTAAATAAGTCTTTTTTAAAGTACCTTTTAGTAATTTAAGAGATATTATTTGTGTGTCAATAAATACTCGTACACATAATATAACATGATGATACGTAAATAATTTTTCCAAAAACTATGAGAATATAAAAATCACTCAGTTATGTATAAAGACATAGAAACGCATTCTTTCTCTATTTTGTTATCTATTTTCTTTGAAATAGTATGTTTGAAATAATCATATTAGAAATGCATTTTATTGTATGTTAACGTAAATCCATACTGTTTAAGGCACATCTATGCTAGAAATATAATGCGTAAGGCACATATAGACTTCAAACATAATGTGTACGACATATACAGGCTAGAAACATAATGCGTAAGGCACATACATTCTTCAAACATAATGTGTACGACATATACAGGCTAGAAACATAATGTGTAGATCAGATATAGGCTTCAAACATAATGTGTACGACATATACAGGCTAGAAACAGTATGCGTAAGACACCTATGTGCTTCAAACATAATTAGCACGACATATAAAGGCTAGAAACATAATGGGTAAGGCACATATAATCACCAAACATAATGTTTTCGACATATACAGGCTAGACACATAATGCGTAAAGCACATATAGTCTTCAAACATAATGTGTTCAACATATACATGCAAGACACATAATGCGTAAGGAACATATAGGCTTAAAACATAAGTTGTACGAAATACACAGGCTAGAAACGTAATGCGTAAGGCACCTATAGCCTTCAAACATAATGTGTACGACATATACAGGCTAGAAACAGCATGCGTAACGCACATATAGGCTCTAACAGAATGTGTGCAACATATACAGGCTGGAAACATAATGTGTAAGGCACATATAGTATTCAAACATTATGTGTACAACATATACAAGCTAAAACAACATTATGCGTAAGGTATATATAGGCTGAGCACATTCACACATATAGGCTGACTAGAAGTTCTCACACACATTTTATAATATCAATATAAATTAGCATGTTCTTAATTTGCATGTTTTAAATTGTGTAGAAAGGTTTAAATAACCTACATTAATGTTGCTTTTAACTTTTCCAGTGAGATTTAAGATAGTCTTAATTAGATTTTATGGAAGCCGCTGATTGTCGTTAATAAAAACTCTTTGATGCATATTTTTGTTTATATTTACCGTTCGTAACGTTAGAAGATTTGGATTCGTGTTTGTGGATATTACATAACCTACTTTCATCAATAAATGTCGATGCTTTTAGGCTTGGGAAGATTCCCCAGACATTTCAGGACTGAATTTAATTAGTGTTTATTTTAACTTTCGGAAGTCAGTTATGAAATGCTTGCAACGAATGCGTATTTAGCATTTTATTTATTCCCCCAAAGAATTAATAAAAGCAACATACAGATAATTAGCTTCGATATTTCATAATTCAAATCATATAATAATAGCTATTTTTTTTAAAACGAGGCCCATAGATTTTCTTAAATGTATATCCCTATACTGTATCATATATATATATATATATATATATATATATATATATATATATATATATATATATATATATATAATGTGTATGTGTTCGTCTATCACGTCTTCACTGTTAAACGGTTGATCGGAGAAACAAACTAATCGCAGATTTCGAATGAGCACCTTCGATCAGATACCCTTATTGAACACTCTTTATTTAAAATTATACGTGCGTAAAATACAAATTACAAACAAATGTTCCAATATTTTTAGCAGTCCCTTTCCCAAGTCAATTGTACTATATACCCCTGAACCTTTTAACAGCCAGCAAGAAAACAAAATGAACAAACATACACATAAGTCATGGTTGTTTTTTAGTCTAATAGTCGTAGATATTTGATTTGCTTATTTAATTAACAATGACACTTTTCTTTTTGTTTCTTAATTAGTTTGAGTCAATCGAACCATTTTAGATCTATGCTGATGTTCACTCTCATGTAGCATCCATTAAATGTTTTCATTTGATATGTGGTCTTGGCAATGGATCGTTCCCATTTCGTTCCAATAGTGTATGCCTTTTTAGTGATCTAACCTCACACAAGACTTATTTTATCAAGTAATTTCGTAGACAACACAGATGTTTTTTTTTCTTTCAACGTTTAGTAAACATTTGTATATAGATGCCATGTATTTATTCATTATGGATAGATCTGATGAGTATTCTGTTGGCATCGGTTTTCCTGATATCTTTATTTTGTAATTCTCTCTAAAATTACATCGGGTACTTACGAGAGTAACTACATGAGAGTTGGCAACATCTCAAGTTAAAGTGTTTCTGTGGTACTCACTGGATTCGAACTTCG
The DNA here is from genome assembly GCA_963556195.1 of Sepiola atlantica. Taxonomy (NCBI): domain Eukaryota; kingdom Metazoa; phylum Mollusca; class Cephalopoda; order Sepiida; family Sepiolidae; genus Sepiola; species Sepiola atlantica. The sequence continues at coordinate 37,350,773 of OY744523.1, read as the reverse complement.
CACACCCATATCGTCAGTTCCTGTCATTAACCACTTAGCCAGCGTCACATCCCTATAGAGATACTTACATGTATATCCCTATTTCCAGAATGTGAATCAATTGCATTTGTCGATATTAAAATAATAACATTTAGCTAAAACTACTCTGACTTTTATTTACATCATAATTTAGATGTTCATTACTAATAAGAGGCATCACGAAAGGCTTATAAAAAGTGTAAATCAAATGTTGCGAAGAGGAAAAAGCTGAAAAGTTCGTACGAATTACTTAGTTCACACCATGTAATGTAAAGTATTTATAGGATAATTCGAAAGACTATATTACCTGTTATTTGTTACAGCATTGCGAATTAAAAACACTTTACTAAAATGATTAGTAAATTACGACAGGACATTCGATTATTTTTGGATTTTACACTGCCGATTCTAATAGTCCGCAACTGGATCCATTAAGTCTAACACATGTCTCCTCGCTTAAATTATAGGCGATATCTGGAAATGTAAAGAAGATAACCCTTCTCTTTAATTTGATTTTGAGGTGAACGAGTTCGTTTAAATAATAATATGAGCCCTGATATTTATTAGGAATGAATAAATGTAGACTTGCCAGTCAGTAAAATATCGGAAGACAGAGCGAATGAATAAATACATTGAAGAATTGGAAATATTTCACTGTTATCAGAGAGATTGGAGAAGTAAGGGGCATTAAAACACGATTCTTCGAATCATTTTCCCCTTGATATTTGACGTATTGGAAGCGTGCCAGAAAATGGTAAAATTGAGATTCGATGAATTGGAGAGTTGTCACAATCACAAAATTCCCAGATTATACGAATAAGTCAAGAAATATTTTGGCGACAGGAAGTAATTCGTTTTGGCTATATTTCAAGAGTTAAGTACTTGACATCTCGGTAGGAATTTGGATTAAATAGTCTTCTTTTCTTCTTTAAACTACAACTACTACCAGTAGTACCATTACTACCATTGCTTCTTACCGTTTTTTTCTTGAAATGTAGTGCATACCCTTTGAAAGAATGCCTGCGAGATAGGAACTAGATGATGAAGAAATATATATGCATGCCCCCAGACCTGCATTTGCCTACATACGGTGTGAGTATAAAATATAATACCATTGGAAGCAAAATTTGAAACGCTACTATTATGAACACTACAAGTAATACTATTATTAATACTACTATTTATATATATACTATTCGTACTAATATATAAATGTTACTACTTCTATTTTGAATACGTCTGGTGCTACAAGGTCAGGCTGTCTGAAGATACTGGTTTACTAACCCAAAATTCACCAAACATTGATGTTATTGTTTTTTTTTCTTGTTCCTTTGCAAAACACAACCATGTTCTGCAAAGCCAAAAACCAAAAAAAAAACAACTTTCCTTCAAGCATAAAATGTTATTAAAACGAACCGGAATCGGCATTAAATAACCAGAAAAAGAGTTGATATGCCGTAAAATAAAACAATCAAACAACACTTCTCATGAATACTACTACTACTACTATCATATAGATCATTACTATTATAAATACTAATACTTATGTAAATACTAAAACTACTATAAACTAATGGAGGATAATGGTAACGCCGATACCCACAAAATAAACGACAAATAATCGCCTCTTCCAAATTTAATTTTTTCTAAAACAGGTTTCAATTATATGAGTTCTCCTGTCTATTATTAAACACCTATACTCTCTTGATAAACATTACGTGTGTAATATGCTTCTTCAGTAGTTTAGTAACGCCTATAAAATTAAAAAAAAACGTATGATGCAGAGAGGCGTATTCGAACTATCACTATACGGGTTAAGAAAAGATTAGTCATGTGTAGCTTAATAAAAAGTGGGTACTTCTTCAGCTTGCGAGAAAGAAAAACCTCCCCGAGCATGTCAAGCATCCAGAAAGACGAATAACTAAATACCATGAGAGATTGAGAGATAAACTGTGTTCAATTGTCAAAATGAAATTAATATAACTCTCGCGATGAAGATAAGTGGAAAATAATTAAATAATAGTTACATAACTTTATCTAAGTAAAAACATCATTGACAAATTTGTGTACACATCTATTAGAAATATCGAGTTGTTGAGACTTTAATAATGAACATTTTCATGATGTTACAAGAAACACAACTGCTAAGATATCTTTCAACAACGAACCGATTACGAAATGCTGATTAAACCTGTGTATCATATGTTTAGCATACACTTATTTTTATGAATAGCATTCGGTTTAAGCTACTAATAGATCATATGATGTACGATATTTTAAGGTGCTTTGGTATATGTGTATTGTGTACCTTGTAGTGTGGCCTTTATTTTAGAGCTTTCTGGTGTGCAAATTATTCGTTTATTTACCATTACCTGTACTTACTTTCGGAAGCCTCGTAACTCTCGCTAACCTTATTTTGTTATTTAGTCCTCACATTCCATGAGCAATATTTCTGGCGAAGGCGGCATAATTGTTGTGTTCTGGTTCAGAATCTAGCCATATAACACTTATCGTGTGTTAGTTTTTGACATTGAAGTAGTATATTTCAGCTTTTTGGATCAAGTAACGTCATGCTTTGTCTTAATTTTAAAAAAAAGCCCAATTTAAACAGGAGTGGTAGTATATGTCAGCGTTGTATCTCTTTATAGGTTAAATACAAGTTGTTTCAGTAATTACACGAATCTGCCTCAGGGACCGTTTGCCAGCATTTTCTTGCAGGCTCTCCTTATCCATTTGCCATAGCAATCAATTACCGATTCTCCTTTTGCCACCCTTATGTAACGAGATTACACTGATGTGATCGCTAAAGGCACGATAGTGAATCGAAATTGTAGATCATAACATTGTGTAAGTGAGTGGTGTGTGTACGTGTCGCATTAAGAATACGGCTGCGATTCTTTTGATAACTAGATTTTACACCGACTTTAAACATTTGTTTTGTGTTAATTTTAAATATGTCTATTAAGGAACGTATCAGAAGCAATTTCACAATTACGTCACGGATCGAAATCGAGTCGAAAGTAAAACTAAGACAGATTCGACGATCTAGGTAATTAGGTGGTCTTTGTGTTGTTTCTTACGCTACGGTTAAGGAGTTAATTATGTTTCAGATTTTTTTTAGATGAGGGTTTATAATTTGAAACAGTTCATATATTCGGACTATTGTTCTCATTTTGGGTGTTTTTCTCACAACGTTTCGGCCGATATAACCTCCGACTTTCTTCAGGTGTACCTTGTCGAACTCGATAATATTTCTGTCGAACTCGGGAATCTGAATGGAATTTCAAACGAAACCCTTTGATTTAATCGACGGAGTAGCATGCTCTCGCTCTATCCGCTATGACTGGGAAGAAGTATTCAGTAATTCGCAATTCTTCGTATCGCCCGCACCGATGATTACACCTTCAACCTTCAAATAACTGTCACTTAGAACTGAATTTTACTTAATACTATATCCACTGCTCGTCCAGAATGCTGACTTCGACAAGGTACACCTGAAAAAAGGAGGTTACATCGGTCGAAACGCTGTGGTAAGAAACACCTAAGATGAGAAGAGTAGTCCAAATATACCTAATTCTTCAGAGATTTTACTGTATGATAATTAACGGGGTTGTGCTATAATTAAGACTTACATCATATATAAAAATTGTGATCTATACATGAGGCGCATAGATGAGTAACGTGTCAAGCGCCACTTTAAAAAAATAAGTAAACAGCCTGTGAAGTTTCTCAAGATTAAGACTGCTTTAACAATCGAAAAAATAAATATATTTTAGTGTGTTATTTTAAATGAAGAAAAGCTTGTACATTCATTTTGTTTTACGTCCATGGCCAATATAAATGACAGTTAAAAAATATATCATAAACGGGATACCTTTGCGTCTATTGCTTAGAGCCCACTTCATCACTTTGTATCCTCCTAAGTTGTACACAATTCTAGATTTTTTGGTCAATTGGTGTTTTAATATCTTACTTTGCCTTTCCGATATAGTAATTAGTCGGAAATATTTAGTTTAACGGTCTCAACCGTCAAAAATGAATATTAATTAGGAGCATCTGCGTCATTGCATGCATTATGAATTCAAAAAAAGAAAACTCAGCTACAAAAGCTACAAAGAATAGTGGAACTGTCCATAGGATAAATGTTCTGAATGATCTAAAATGTCAACGGTGGTTTGCAAAATGTTCTTCTGGAGACTTAAACCTGTCAGATCGCCGACGTTCGGGAAAGCCAACATCAATTGATAAAGATGTCATAAATGACGCTGTGGATGCCAATCCAAAGTTAACTAGAAGGGAATTAGCTCAACAATTCTATACAATCCATAACACAATTATTTCATGCCTTCACAAATTAGGAAAAGTTTCAAAACTTGGACTCTGGATTTCCCACGATTTGACCGGCGCTCAACGAAATAAAAGATTGACTGTTTACACATCTTTGCTTTCCAGGAATCATCGAGCACCATTTTTGCAAAGAATTGTGACTAGAGATGAAAGGGGGATTATTTACAAGAATACCCAACACAATAGACAATGGTTAGACCGAAACCAAAGTTTACAGCCTGTTCCAAAATGAGGACTTCACCCAAAGAAGGGTATGATCTCTTTATGGTGGAACATGAGAGGACTGATTCATTATGAGTTACTAGAGCCTAATTAAACAATCATAACAGTTAAATGATCTAAGAATTGCTCTATAAAAGAATAACGACCAGTATTATTCAATAGAAAGGATGTACTGATTCAGCATGATAACGCAAAACCTCACACAAAAAGTCACTCAAGAAAAAGTCTTAATTGGAAAGTGTTGTCTCATCCGCCTTATTCATCAGGCATGGCTCCGTCCGAATACTATCTTGTTTCGGTCGTTGCAGCATGACTTAAACAATAACATTCATTAAAATGACGACAAAATCAAAAATAACCAAAATATGTGGTTCTCCAAAGAATCAGAGAAATTTTTGAAGAAGACATCAAGACGCTTGTTGATCGTTGGACAGGAATCATCGAAAATGAGGAGGATTATTGTAAAGACTAAAAATGCCCTTATTTGAATGTTGCAGATGAAATTAATATGTTGGACAAACACGACATTACTTTCTTTCCAACGTGATACTTTAATGTTTTGTACATGGAATATGTAACCAAAATAAGTAGGCAAGTCATAATCGAAATAGAGTTGTATTCAGTAAACCAAAATGAACAAACGACGTCACTTCTAAACCAGCACGATAGAATGCTATTAAAGTGTTGTTAAATGTTACTTTTCACATGGAATATCTAATGTTGATTTAAGTGTAAAAGTAAGATAATTGCTCAGAAATTAGTAAAAAAATGGCAAATGGATACAAACGATTACTGATTGTCGAGAAAACGAAACAAAAAAAGAACAATCACTGCAGGAATAAAAATACCAAGAACAGTTCATTGCGAACATGTGTACATGCCATTGGCTATTATTATTTTGTTGTCTTACGCGTTAATGCAATGATAGATTGTAGTTTCCACATCTGACCATCACAGGTGTGTTACGGTGCAGGTTGGTTTTACAGAAGTATTTGTGTCAGGCGTCTGCCCATCTCATCATCCGCCACCCTAGCTCGCTTCTAATAGAAAAACAAGTTTCGTGATTGGGTCGTTGTTGGCGCTCAGCGCATGTCAACAAAAATATGAGCCGCTATCTTGCCCTCAATCGGAGCGATGTCATAGCGCCTTCATATGTCTTTATTGTAGGCGTGGTCTAAAAGTGTCATTCCAAACATTCGGTGGATCATTTTTTTTAAGTTATTGAATGTAACTTGTTTAGTAAGATTATGAAAGAACGTACTAAATCCTATGTAATTATTGCTTTCATTGATTAAAAAAATTATATTTATATATGTTAACTAGAAAAATACTCTTCTCTTGACGGGTAAATCAATTTTGCGAGCAGAAAAATGTTGCATCTTTTAACGTACTCTGACGACTATAAACTCAAGATATAATAATACTAGAATTCTTATTCCAATTTCGCTAAATATATATAATTTTAGTCTAAAAATGTCTCCAATTTTTGGCTACAGGGTCTAAGAGTATACATAAGAAATTGTAACTCACTAATAGTGTATTAATTAGTGTCTAATGACTATTGATACACATAAAATTGTAATGTGCAATCTTTGAATGTTCGAATAAGCGGTTGTTTCTCTATTAATTCCTCTACATATTTTATATCTCGAAAAAATAGAATTTAGGGAATATTTATTAATGTGTATCTACTTCCTATTGTAAAAATGTATCTATTTTTTACGAAGAGTTTCGCGCCTTGTTTTCGTTGTTGTTCAGGGAGCAAACTTAAACAAAATATAGCCAACACTACTTCTCTTTATGTCTAGCAGCTGTGTTTCAAAATCCATAATGATCGCCTAATATATTAAGAAAATGATCCTAAAGATAGATTTATATACACATATAGTCTTTATTTTCATATAAATAGAAATTTGACGACACTTGATCCATTTGATCAACGTGGGTTTATTTTACTTCTTTTAACCTCCCGTTGACTCATTCGCTTATATTACTCCTCCTACATTATTATTTTTATTCTTTTCTACTTTGTCTAGGTCATTTTATATTTAGGAGAGTAGAAAGCTGACATTGGGTTTACTTTCAGCAGTTTCGGAACACCCACTACCCTTATTTTGACCTTTTTTCTTCACATTACATAAGCGTGTCTTCTGACAAAGGGGAAATAATGGCTGTTTTCTGTGTCGTAATATATCCATCCCACACTTATCGTCGACTTGTTGTGACCGGGACGTAGTATTTATTTAGCTCCTTACATCAAGTAGCTTACTGCCTTGTCTGTAGCGATTTCCCTACCCAAAATATATCCTGGCACAATTCTAATGTATCATACGACATTCACTGCGAAGGATAGGCTGTTGCTACTATCGGTTCCTTTCATATTTGCGTATGTTTATTTTATTACGTTATCCACTGATTGTATTTCTCTTACGTGTTTGCTACTGATATCACTCACTATAATCCAACCTCATCTAACTTTCCGCAACACTCACGATTTATGTCCACCATCTACAATATGATATGTGCAAACAACAAAGCAGGAAATAATTCAGTATTATTTTTCAATATTATACTAGATCCCAAGTGTCTATACGTTTTGTCGAGTTTACATACATACAGTATCAATATGCTCTCTGTTTTAATGCTGTATCGTTGTCCTTGTGTCACTTCATCATATAAAGGATAGCTTCCAGATGCATTTCAACACTTCGTTTCTGTACTTGATGTAATCAGAAAATGCTGATGACCATCTTTTTACAGCCATCCACCTTCTTGCTGATTCTTCCAAACAATTTCAGTGGAAACGTCGGGTGTGCTTGGCCCCGGGACTGTTTAATTTTTTCAGGACATTGGCCGGATGATTCCAACGTCTAGGCACGAGCCCCGTGAGTCAGCCTGGTTGTTACAACGCATCTCCCTGGCTATCGTTCGTGGAAACGCTATGTCAGTAACGGCGGCGGCACTTACGTTCTAATCGTCATCTGTTGACTCTGTATTTCTTTTCCCCCCTCTCTATCTACCTATGGCTGTATCTGTCTCTTTGCTTCTCTTTCTCTCACATTATTGTTTTATAAATAATTGGACTTGTTTTGGTGTGTCTTCACAATGGCAGCCATGAGTGTTTATTTATTGTTGGTTTGAAATTGTATTTCTTGTTCTGGAATAAAAAATATCACTCTTAAAAAAAAGCTATCATACTCGTTTTCAAAAGAGTGACACATCTATTATCGGCGTCATAAATGAATAAATAATCTTCACGATATCTTTCAGCTCTATTTTAGTTGATGATATCGTTTTTTATGACGTCACCTTTTGTAATTTTATCCAGTGTGCACGAGGAAAAAAAACAAAGAAAAAACAAGTAAGCAAGATCCATAGTTTTAGTAACATGCAAGATAAATATAGAATGATGTCGATGTGTGTCAGGAAGGCTGCATATTCGAAGCATATGATGCATACAGATAACTGTTAAATTACTAATTTGCTATACTTTGCTTGTGTATACTCATATAAATATCGTGTAATCGAATTATTTAGACATTCCTATATTGCAGCACATACAAAATATGTCTTGGGTTGCCATATAGATGTCGCTACAAATAAAAAACCAATACGATTTTTTATTAAATATTTAAGTTACATGTATAAACATTTTTGTCAAATCGCATAATAAGTTTTACTTGATTTATTTATAATGTTAGTTTTGTTTTTAATTGCTTTGAACTTTTATTTAAAAACGCTCACTTACAAAATTCTGAGGTTTAAAAGAATCGGTCTCCTAACAACATTAGCCTGGGTACTCCCTATAATTGACCATTGACTGAATCTTGATAATCACCTGTTTATGAATGTCGTATTATACACCGAGGGCATTTTTCACGTATAAGCAAAAGAAAAATATAAAAATACCAACGTACTTCATGAATTTTCGAACTGAATAATATTTTCCAAAAGATTACAGATTAAACTCTAAACAAAATATATTTAATTTCAAATTTCAAAAATTGAACATGCCGAAAGTTCATATTTAAAAAAAGTAATTCATTATTAACTAATTACATATATATTCCTGTGTGATCTGGATATTGGAGTGTGATTATATTTTTATTTGTAACATCCATATATATATATATATATATATATATATATATATATTAACTGTAGTTATCTTTATGTGTGTATGTATGTACATGTGTCGCAGCATTATTGTAAAACGGCAATAATAGAGTAAAATTAAATCGGCACAACTACACAGGTGTCTATTGATGTTAATATTTGTAAACATATTATTCAACATTAAATGAACTATTTGTAAACATATTATTCAACATTAAAAGTAGGTAAAAAAACATTGCAAACAACTCTCCATACATATTTAACACTCCCTTTCTAAGCCGACCGAACAACATACTTTATTAATTCTTCTACTACCAGTGAGATAAATAAATAAATAAATAAATATAAAAAATAAGTAAACTTTTGTAATCACATCATCGTACGTATTTTAACCTTTGTTAGTGAACAAGCAACTCTTGATTAGGTCTCGATGTTGATCTAGTTAACGTTTGTATCGCCACGCAAAACTCATACACAATTTTAATAGGTTACAAAGAAAACAACTAAATTTGGTTGTTAGAAAGGCCTTTTGATCTATCGATCGCATTCAGTTCCGATATCTTCTACGATCATTCAGGGTTCGAATCTCAAACTATAATGTTTTCTTTTTTTGTATAGCGGTTTAGTTATTTCCTAGTAGATATTCATTATCAACATGGAACTTAATATCGACTTCTTTCCGTTTAAAATTATTTTATTTCAATTTTAATTGAGAAAACACCAACCATTGTGCATTTGAACTGGCGTACACACTATCAATGTTTGTAAAACCCGCTGTTAATTAGTAATCTGTACAGTTCTGTTGATATTAAAACTTACATGTGCCCTACGAATAATGAGAGTGGAACAAAGTGTAAAATTACTCTTACTTAATCATAACTATGGCCATTTCAACAAAATTATTTTGATCTTTCAAATAGTGCGACGCTCCTATAAATAATATACAATAATGATATGGTGGTCACGACACA
>OY744523.1:37303599-37336099 GCA_963556195.1 Sepiola atlantica | reverse complement strand
AATGTTTATATTTGTATAGCCGGTTAATGCGTTGTTATATGTATTCCTATTACTATTAAACATTTCCTCATTATATGAGTTTTTACTGATCCTGTTGCTAATCAATAATAAGGTATGTTTAATTACGCCAAGTGGATCATTCAATTTGGAGCTAACCTGTATTGGTTTGTAGTTATCTTTCATATGACGCGCTTAAATAGTAACTAACTAACTTAAATAGTAATAGTCCCCTTCCCCCACACCTTCTTGTGTGGCCGATTAGGGACGGAAAAAAGGTCAGAATACGCTAGATATTGAGGGGTATGTTCGACTGCATACTCCACGGTATATGAGAGCTTATATTTGTGGAGAGTAAGTCGATTATCCGCTGAATATTCTGACTGAGTACTTGGGTTTCCGGGCCAATGAGGATGTGCGTATCGTTCCGCCAATGAGGGACGGGGGTTACATTTGTTCAACCAATCAGTAGCATTTGAAGTTCAGCTGATCTCCACCGCCTTTAAAACCCGCCATTTAGATTGCTCCTGTTTATTGTAGAATATTGTAGATTATAATCGCCATCATGAGTTGTGATGATGGTCACAGTGCGCATATTGATGTTGCTGATCGTGCTGGTTCCAGCCGTGTGAGGAAGAGAATATGGCTCTGTGAAAAATGGGTTAGAAATGTCGTAAAAAAGTGGAACACAGGTCAAGCTATTGTTGGCCCATTCACAAACGAACAGGTTGAAGGGCATGTTATTTGTCAACCGTTCATTGAAGCGTGTTCTTAGAAAGTGACGATGGATGTTATTGATACAGTGTTTACGGAATCATATGCGATTAGTTAATATGATATCTAAAAATGCGTACGTACAGACACGTGTTCACAGTGTTGAGGTAAAACGGTGACCCTGCCAATCCAGGCCGCCGCACGTGCAACTTAAAATACACAATGTGTTTCCATAACACGGTGTTTACTGTCTGCAAGTATAGATGTATTGCAATATTGGGATTGAATAAGCGTAAGGTCGAATGTTCTATGAATAATGTGGGCTGCCCGAACACTGCTACCTGCTCGACGTGGCATCTAACACCCGAAAATACGATCGTCGGTGTTAAGCTTGATCGTGTTAAGAAGTGCATTGCCAGAATTCCGACAGTAGCAAGCCACTACAACAGAAGGTGCATGGACAAAAACTTCAGTATACACCACTTCTCCGCAATGTACCTACGGTGGATGGCAGCCGAGAATTCTGACGAATAAAGAGTAAACAATGGATGTTATCAGTAGGTGTTCACAACACACATTATCATCTCTTTTTAACTATTCGTCACTAACACCTGCAACAGTTGCGGCCATATTTCAACTTCCCTGGGGGCTTAAAAAGCTGCTGATGATATCCTCAAACAACAAACTCGCCAGGACAGGTTAATGTAATTATATTACAGTATATACTCTCTTAATCAAAATATTAACTTTGATAATTCGTATACGGTTCATATGGTATCACACATTTTTTGATGTGAAGAATTTTCTAATTACAATTTGACACCTTATCAGGTAACCTTATTCTATTTCCGTTTTCATCGTTAATATGATAATTGCATTCTAAAGAAATGACAGTAATCGTTGACACTTACAGCAGAAGATGAGGTTTGCATTACCCAAACAATTAACCTTTCTTTTCGGAAAGATTCAATCCGCATCATTTCCGGCAGTAGTGATTGCCGAAGTCCGCATTTTATTGGATCTGAATATTCTATAAGAACCTTAATAGCTGTAAATAGGCATTGACGACACATAACATGAATATATGCGTTTCGATGCAATTGTATATATATATATATATATATATATATATATATATATATATATATATATATATATATATTCCTGTGCCGGAATACGAGTCATGCAACATGTATGCATAATCACCCCTGCACTGACGATTCCCGTAGGCATGAAACGTATATGTATGTAAATAAAAAAAATATTTATAATTATTTGTCGACCACAATATATAAGCTGGGCACTGTACTTAGTAGTACTAACACAGCCGCAATTGTAGCGTAAATGCACGTCCCTTCAGCAGTTGAGAATTCTCTTGATGACTGCAATTAATAGGCAAGCGTGTTTCACTTTTTTCACTCTTATTAGTGTCAAGTTATAAAGGTTACCTTAATCACTAAATCTACTTATCTCAAGTTTTTCGCTTAGACATACGTCAGAGGGCAAATTTAGGAAACTGTTTTTGCTAGTTTCCCATGTAACTATTGTTAATCGGTTAATGTGTGTTAGTTTCCAGGTGTATAGAGAGATTGAATTTAATTATGAATAGTCAGAATTTGTGAATGGGCATTAATGACCGGTATATATTTCTTTGAAAATATTATAAAACATGCCTATATAGTATATTTGAGTTGGGTTACTTTTCGTTGAAATTCTGGATTGGTAGACTATTTAGGTTGTGATGCAATTTTGCTGCAGGGGACATTCTATTTTGTGCATGCAGTTGCAAGTCTTAATTTTTGTTGTGTTTTATCATTGGGGACAGTATTTTCATTGACGTATATATATGTTATTGTTGTGTTTTTAATTATTGAATCGATAATTTACAACAACCCCTCTCATTATTAATAATGATAATTGAATTAACGATAAGTGAAATATCGTAGAGTGATCTATCTCGATAAAATAAAGCTCAATACGTTGAGTAGAGCAATCAATTTTAAAGAAAGTAAGATTAAGATAACAACTAGTACAACATTACATAAAGTTACATGAATTAATACACATTTGATTACATCGAAAGTTCAGATGCAAGTTGGTACATTAATCCTTTACCCATGGTGTTTCAAAGATAAACTCTTCTCGTCAGAGGATAAAATCTGGTAATATGTTTTTTTATAACAATTAAATATTACCTAGTTCCATTTGACTTTGAAAAATTGACGAATAAAAAAAGAAAGGTTGGGGATAAAGAAATAAAAGGCCGCAAAGCTTCCTACCCTAAGCAGAATATTTAAGATGATATATAAAACTTTTGAAACATTTCTCTGCCAGGGAAGCCAAGAATTGAAGGCAGATATGATAGTTTCCGCATAACACCTTTACACAGACAATCTTAACCTCGGATTTACTGAATTGGATATTTAAAATACCAATCAAGGATTTTTACTTGTAACTCGACGGAAATATACATATAACGGAGTACGAATCCATACGGACCAAGTGAGATATTTTGAACCCTCCACCTTTTACTTGTAAATTGTTAAAAAACTTTCTTCAATTCTACAAACTGTTGCTTTTACTCTTAACTATCTACACCATAACGTCCCTTTCGTCTTCAAAACTCACTTCGCAATACTGCTAATTTTTTACTTCCCGGCCTTTTTATTTCTTCATCCCCAAACTTTTTTTGTTTTTTTTATTCATCAATTTTTCAAAGTGAAATGGAACTAGGTAATATGTAATTGTTATAGATATCATATTACCAGATGTTATCCTCTGACGAGAAGAGTTTTATCTTTGAAAACCCCTGGTTTAAGGATTAATGTAACTTCTTGCATCTGAACTTTCGATGTAATAACATTTGTATTAATTTATGTAACTTTATTTAATGTACAATTTGTTATCTTCATCTTTCTTTCTTTAATATATATATATATATATATATATATATATATATATATATATATATATTAAACCACATTCAGTTGATTCGTTATATAGAGAGATATTATGCGTATGGTATAATTTATTGACACAGAGTGGAGGACTTGTCGAACTATTCGGATATAATATAATAATTATAAAAAAAACATCGTTATTATGCTTCCTACATAACCAATTATACTTTAACCATTATATATATATATATATATATATATATATATATATATGGATATTTATATATATATATATATATATATATATATATATATATATATATATTGAGAGAGATAACAAATATAGAATCAACGATAAGTGAAGTATCGTTAAAGTGATATATCGTGATAAAGTAAAACTCAATAAGTTTAGTAGAGCAATTAATTTAAAGAAGAAAAGATGAAGATAAACAATTGCATAAAATTACATAAAATTGCATAACATTGATACTCATTTTATTACATCGAAAGTTCAGATGCAAGGAGTTACACTAATCTTTAAACCATGTTTTTTTTTAAAGATAACACTCTGCTCGTCAGAAGATTACATTCGGTAATGTAATATTTATAATAAATAAATATTACCTGTTCTATTTCACTTTTAAAATTGAAGAACAAATAATAGGAAATGTTGGGGATAAAGAAATAAATGGCTGAGAGGGAGAATGGTAGCAGCATTGAGTAGACATTGCCGAGGACAAAAAGACACGCTATGGTGCAGATAGCGAAATTGCAAAAATGTGTAGATTTGGGGAAAAGTTTCTAGATTTGGAGAAAGTTATTTAAAAAAAACTTTCTCACTCAACACACACACATGCATACATATATATATATATACAATAATATTTTTTATAAATAAATATTTATATATATATATATATATATATATATATATATATATATATATATACAAACAACTTCATTTGAAACAATTACGGATATTTTTGTTTCCATTATTTTTTCGACTCTGCAATAAATCATTTGCGTACTGTTCGGTTTGACTTGTTATCTCAGTATTCGTTCTATTGTCAATGTGTGATGTTTCTCATTTTTACGATGGACAGTATATACTTGTTGTTGTTTATTTAGAGTATTTTATTCAGTGTTTTATTACATTATTTGCGTAGGGAATTATACTAGTTAATCAATTCATAATTCTCCGAGCCATTTTCGTTTTATTTATATATCCATTCAATTTAAATGATGTTGTGGTTCTGTAGAATATCATAGTATATCTCAGTCGTTGCTTTCTTCATCACGAGAAAAAAGTGCAACAACCTATTTGTAATGTATTTTTATTGTATTTGTTAATTGTATATGTAGTATGTATTTTTGATATCAGAAAAAAGTGCAACAACCTTTTTGTCCTGTATTTTTATTGTATTAGTGAATTGGATATTTAGTGTGTATTTTTAGATATTTGTTGTTAAACACGCTTATGGTGGTGAACGCAATTTTGTTGATTTTATTTGTGTTTATAATATACTTGTTACGAGGAGTTTGTTTGATTTGCATAGCTGTAACTGTGTATAATGTCGGTGGTAAATATTAAGATTGTTCGTGGGTCAGCTTTTTTACGTGTAGTTTGTTTGCGTTTGACAAAATACTCATCGATAAATGTTACGTTAATAAATCAAACTCACGGAAACCAATTCACACAAATGCACACGAAATGTCAACAGACATATGTATGTGTGCATATACATATATATATATATATATTTATATATATATATATATATATATATTTATATATGTAAATTATAACTAAAAGGTAAACTTTTAGAGAGTTGGACCTATTGTGAAATCAGGAAAGCTCAATATACTGGATAGAGCAAGAATATGGTACGTCAATGAAAATTAATAAGACCTGCAAATGGAAGCAAATCGATATCTTCAGTTGTTCAAAACAAGGAGCAGTTTAGTTAATAAAAACATTCATTATTCTTCTCTTTCTTTCCTTAAACCAGGCTTTTCAAAGATTAAAATCTTATCATCAGACGACAAATTATGATTGATAAGTTGACAGGATAGGACTGTCAAAGTTCAAAATTTGAAAGAGTTTTTTTTTTTAAATTAAAAATTTTTTTAAAAATTCAAAAAAATCAAAAAATCTTCAGGAGTTCAAACGGGCATAGGAATCACCAATAACGAAATCCAAGAAAACGTAGGGCTCAGAAATATTGGTAAATCCAGAAGAATCTGCATAAAAATCCAACGACGACGAATCCACTCAGGTCTGTTGTTCTCGGAATACGGGGTAACTCTAATATCCACCCTAACCCTCACAATACAGACAGCTTGGAAACTATAAACACTAACCGGAACTCTGGGGGAGATAAAAAGTCAAGAAGGAAAAATAATATCTGGTTTAACCCTCCTTTCAATTGCAATGTAAAAACCAACGTCCCGAAAGAATTTTTAAAAATCTTAGACAAATGTTTTAGATACCCCCATAAATATTGCACAATACTAAATAAGAACTCCATTTATATGTCCTACTCCACTATGCCTAACATAGCACAAAATATAATTTCCTCCAATAATAAAAAAAATAAAAACTGCCCAACAATCTCCCTCCCTTCCTCCCCAAAATAAATGTAATTGCCGTAGACCCAGAGAATGTCCTCTTAATGGTGATTGCATTCATAGTGATGTTATATACGCGTGCACTATTAAGGAATTCCGACAGAACTGTAACTATAATTCGAACTCCGCTTCGGCAACCCTACCACCCTTACGTACTTCCCCCGGTCCCTCTGCCCTGATATCTCAAAGTACAAGTAACGACCTCCCTAGATCTTACTCCTCATCTTCACCGAGTAATTTCGAACCCTATACAATTAGCAGTAATACACCGGTTGTTCTAGGCCCTACCCACTACACCAGGCTAATATAGTATCAGATCCATCCGCTCAAACATTTACCAATGACCCTAATTATTCAAATGCAATTCTGCACCTTGCAAAATTCACACATACATAGGTCAAAGCGCTTCCCCAATTAAGATAAGGATCTCAAACAACATACAATCATTTAAATTAAATAACAATAACCCTAGTACCTCGCTTTCTAAATTAATTAGAAACCTTAAAAGCAATAATACACCCTACTCCTTACATTGGTCCATCTTGAAACAATCTAGATCATACACCCCAGGATCTCCAAACTGCAGCCTTTGCACTCTGGAAACTTACGCAATAGCCACAGCTAATAAATCATTAAATACTATTAACTCTAAACACGAATTGATCTCCCATTGCAGGCACAAACGTAAATACAAATATGCTAACTTCTTGGCCCCTCCAGATACACCCCCACCTAGCAATAATCAATAGATTTTACCCTCCCCATATCTTATAATTCTTTGTACTTACTATTTACCTTTCCCTGATTGCCCCTATACCAATCCCTCTGATGTGAACATTTAACCTATCCTTTAAAATATACTTATCTAATGCTGAATTGCTTTGCTGCCAGACTTATACCTCGCAGTGTAGCTGATGTTGATACTGATTGGCCATCCCCTATAACTTTTTCGTTATTACACCCTATCCACCGTCGTTTTTTCTCCAATTGCGTTTTCTCCAATTGCAATGTCCTGTATATACCTCATTCCTATTTACCCTTTCTTTACCCCTTTGTTAAGGCTTCCATTCTGTTTTAACATCGAATAATCTCCTTTTATACTTGTGTATATGCGTACCTTTAGTGGGTGTTCTGAGATTTCAGGTGCATGTATTGATGCGGATGAGTATGTGAGTAATTGCCTTCTGTATATATATATATATATATATATATATATATATATATATATATATATATATATATAGTTTTCTGGAATATCAGGTACATGTATTGATGCCGCGCTTGTGTATGTAAGCGGTTTTTGCTGTGCAGGTATGCTGAGGACGCTTGGGTGCTTGTGGCCTTTATACATTTGTATATATATATATATGTATATGTATATATATATATATATATATATATATATATATATATATATATATATATATATATGTGTGTGTGTGTGTATATGTGTGTATGTGTATATACATGTGTGGTTGTATGTATGTGCTGGTTGTATGTACATTTGTGTGTGTATATGCGGCTTTGCTCGCGTGGTTTTTGCATGTGCTTTATTCACAATTCATGCCAGATTACGGTGGATGTCCAGTGATGTAATGAACAATAGTCCACCACCGCGAGTGGGTGGAGGCAGCATTGCAAATATATACCTATAATTCCTATTATCTATTCTTTATTTTTCACTATTTATTACTACTTTTTTATTATTATTTTTAATATTACTTTTACTATTATTCATTAGTCTAAGGTGTTTTACATCTGCTTAATACCCCTATCTCCCTATTTTTAATTACCTACATTGTCGATTTATTCATAGATTGACAATTGATTCAAAACCCCTTAGCACCCCTTTAACCTCTTAAAGAAATTTACTCAGACCTTAAAAATTATAATAAGACAGACAATCCCATTCCTTGTTAAAATATAAAATGAGTTTTAACTTTTTAGCGACACCAGTTTACTGCATCTCCCCCATATAAAAACCCTGCCACTATATCCTTTCCCTTTACAAAATTATCTTAAATTAATCTTCCGTAAGAGACAGTTTCTGTTTCTTATCTGTATTTAATCCCCTTACATTCCCCCTTGGGAATATAACTTCACTGAGTTGACCAGGCATTTGGCATTTTTGTGTGTGGCCACTTTGAAATTTACTTTCCATCCTTCTTTCTGCCTAAATATCATTTTGATCTGAATCCCTTAACCCCCCACCTGTTAGATTACACTCTACTTCCGATCGTTTTTCTCTTTTTCTTTCTCCTTTTCTTTTTTTCTTTCTCTTTTCTTTTCTTTCTTTTTTCTTCTTTTCTTCTTTTTTTCCTTTACTTATATTCTTCCTCTTCCCTTTCTTTTTCTCTTCTTTTTCTTTTTCTTCATGCTATCCCACAATTCCCAAGTAGTTTTAATACATCGCAACGATTCGTTTTTGATCCCATTAACACTTTTGTAGTTGTGTTTGCCTTGGAATATGCTTAACTGAAAACAGGAAGAATATTGTTTATCTTGAAATTGCCACTTTTATTTGATCCCTCTCCGAGGACAACAGACCTGAGTGGAATCGTCGTCGTTGGATTTTTATGCAGATTCCTCTGGATTTACCAATATTTCTGAGCCCTACGTTTTCTTGGATTTCGTTATTGGTGATTCCCATGCCCGTTTGAACCATTGAAGATTTTTTGATTTTTTGATTTTTTGATTTTTTTAATTTTTTAAAAAATTTTAAATTTAAAAAAAAAAAACTCTTTCAAATTTGGAACTTTTACAGTCCTATCCTGTCAACTTATCAATCATAATTTTTCCTCTGGTGATAAGATTTTAATCTTTGAAAAGCCTGGTTTAAGGAAAGAAAGAGAAGAAAAATAAATGTTTTTATTAACTAAACTGCTCCTTGTTTTGAACAACTGAAGATATCGATTTGCTTCCATTTGCAGGTCTTATTAATTTTCATTGACGTACCATATATATATATATATATATATATATATATATATATATATATATATATATATATATATATATATATATATTTATATATATATTTACATATATATAGATATATATATATATATATATAATGTGGCATTGTGGAGAAATCATTTTGTTCGCATTATTCCAACCCAATTGAACACCTCTATGGCATTTTTTGACGGGCACTATGTACTTTATTTCATGGCAGTATATAAAAAACAGAAAATATTGAACGCCATTCTGATTGCTGTTAATGGTGATTTATCGTAGGAAATAAAGAAGTTGTTATGCTCAATGGACACACTTATATATCTAATATCGGTTGTTATGCAAGTGATTACTCATGTTATGAAATGAATGTTAATAATTATCCTGTTGTCAATGTTCACTTTAACGTTAACTTTTGCGTAGTTTTCCTATAAATCATTACAATGACCCATCCTATTATTCCGTCATTTCTATTAATGATACGCATATGGTTTCAACATTTTTCGATCTCTGCGTTAAAAAAGGTTTTAATATCGAGTATTAAATATCATATCATTTTCTACAAAATTGTTTGATGTATTACAAACATTCCATTCGTTTATCATGTTTTTATTTATACACCATTGGAGTAATTATTACGCATAAACTAGAGATATAATAACATTAAAATATATGTTAGATATTTTGACCATTAAAATTATATTAAAATACATAGAAATGCGTTGAAATGTACTAATATGGTAAGAGATTGGGAAGTTGTGTATGGAAGGATATGGGGAAAATGTGCCGCTGTGCAATGAAGTAGAAAGATAAAAATACAGTAGTTAATACAATACCATGAGAAACGTATATGGTAGGCGAAAATGGTCTCATGAATAGATATATCATAGAGTTAGACTTAGAATATTAGTATAGCTTTATATATTGATGTGTTTATGCATTTATTTTATAAATATTTTTTAGCCTGAAAACGTCTAAACTTGCAACGTATTCTAGTATGTATATAGGTTAAACACTTCATTCAATACTAAGTGGATGATGCGCTTCGGCAGCGTTTGGTTTTGTAATTCTAAATTTCATATTTAACATTTAATACTAGAAATCATATAACCGGAAACAGAGACGTCGCCATTTGCAAGAAGATAAAATGATATAGGCGTAATGTAAAGGTGTCGCTCTATTATATAATAGGACAGGGAACTAACCTAACATAGGTATGATATTTTCCGGAGAATAAATCGCAACGGATTAAGTAGCAAAAGTACACGTCATCGATAGAACACTCTTAGAAAGATTCAAAAAGCGCTTCAGATAAATTTATTAAAAACCTTCTTATACTTTTAATAAATTTATCTGAAGCGCTCTTTGAATCTTAACTAGGAGTGTTGGGTATGAAATGAGAATATATATCAGAACTAATAGACCTACAACTATATTCATACTCCAGGAATACACACCACTTTGCATATTTTCTTAACCTTGTACAAAACATCGAGGATAGTTCAACAACTTCGGTTGAATAGGTAAATGAAAGGTTACTAATATTCGAGGTCAATTCAAATAAAAGTCGCGAAACAACATCAACACATTTGTATTAAAAATTATAAACAATACCGATATGAACGGTTGTCTAAGAACATTTACTAAATATCACGGACAACAAAAATAAAACACAACAAAGGGCAAATGTATTGGTCGTATGTTATAGGGAAACAAGTAAATAATTGAATATATTTTAAGTATCTGCGTTCAATAATTAAGTGGGAATCAAGTATACAACATTCAACATGTTAAACAGTGAAACAATTGTATTTAAAATAGACATTCTAATCGCGATTGGATGACGAAAATCCACTTAGAGTTACTTCTACAAACCACAAAACATTAATAATTTTATCCGTTGACAGGAACCTTTATAGGATACGAGAAATTGGTACAACCCATTAAGGTACTAAGTACAATTTACAAATTATAGAAACTATGACGCGGCAATCTCACTCTCTCTCTCTATCGATCTATATATTTATCTCTAACTCTCTCTCTTTTTCTCCATCTCCCTCTCTCTCTCTCTCTCTATCTATCTATCTATCTATCTATATATATATATATATATATATATATATATATATATATATATATATATATATATATCCTAGGAAGAATTAATAAGAATAGATCTAATGACACATATCTCGGTAGAATATAACATTATTATTTGCACATCAAAGTACATATCTTATAACCGGTGTCTAATTAGTTTGTAATTTGAATCATTGCAGCAATGGGTGTCTCTCTATCTTAAGTGATGGTGTTATCGATTTAACCACAGAATATACAATGAGAAGCATGACGAGTGTGCTTGTTATCTTTTAGGAACCCCGTAGAATGATGGCGTGCTTACGTTGCGCCTCTCATCGCCTTTTTGTCTTTTTTGCATATCGGACTTTCAACTTCTTTTTGCAATGTGACGACTCACTACTTCCTACCTGTCTTCTACTTTTCCGGGTCTTACATTTTCTCTCTGTTTCTTAGCTACGCAAACTACCGCTCATCCACATACACCTACCACTACAATACTCGCCAATAATCTCACCCACTCTCGTTTCGTCTTACATCCGCTCCTCTCATTTAATCATCTTGCTGTTATCATGGTTATATCAGTTTCCGTTTTTTTCAACCACGTTCATCGACACCAAAAGATTAAGATCGTTTGAATCAATCCAATTATTTTTGTTCTGCTGTGATGATATATATTAGTGTTCTTATTTCACTTGTTTTTTGCTACGTTTACTTGTAGTTTATATATGAAGCATTCCATTTTATATCATATTAAAGTACATTCGTATAAGAAAGAATGGTACAACTTTGTTCATCGGTTGTATTCTGTTGTCAGCATCCCTGCAGGAGGGACAACATAATAATTGCCAACATCCCTTGGTGAAAGTGGTATCTTGTAATCGAATAAATAAAAAACTTGGCATACCAAGGGCGTTAGTCCGGGTCGTTATCCACTTAACCACCGTCACCTCATCTGTGTATTAGAATATATATACAGGGTGGGCCAAAATAAGGGTCCTATCTTTAAATTTGAATAACTTGAATTTGAATAACTTCCACAAAATAAAAGTTAAACTCACCAAACGTTATGTGTGTGTAGACTGACCCTTCCGAGATTTTTTGAAACAAACAAAACAAATTTTAGCCTAAAAACACTTCTTAAAACTTACAAAAACAAAAGTATTGTTTTTTACACTGTTTTGAGTTTTTTAAGCAAAAATAATGTTTTCTAAATGAGGGTACGTTCCTTAGGGCTAATACGGCTCATGCTTGCTTCGGAAGGGGTCCTTTACTTATTCTAAAAAATTTTTTTTTTAAAATCAATAAATAAAAAAGTTATGAATTTTTAAAAATAGGACCCTTATTTTTGCCCACCCTGTATATATATATATATATATATATATATATATATATATATATATATATATATATATATATATATATACGAGACTGCTATGGTCTAGGAAAACTATTTGTTTCATATACATGTATATTTTATAACGTATTTATTAGTATTAGTATATTTGGAATTACAAATCTTTTGGCTGTACTATTACTTTTGATAAACCCCGTATAATAAAACGGGGAACTAATATTACTATGAAGAGTACAAATACGCTTACTAACTATACTTGTAATAAGGGTAAACAAAACGTGTTGACGAGCCCCTGAAAAGAATATCGAAATAGTAATGCACTAGTATATATTTAGGGACTTTTACAAATGGAAATCACCATATTGAGCCTTGTGCAGAAGACTTGCATGGCAACTAAATAAAATCCATGGAGACATTGAACAGTTATTTGTTAGGGCTTTTTTTTCTAATGCAAATGTAAAGAAGTACATGGTGATTCTTCAAAATACCATCTATGTAATCGTTTATAAAATGTGCAATCCTTTTCTGCAATCTAAAGGTATTTAATACAAATACACTTTAATCTATGTTTGGCTTGTCCACCCAGTTTCACTTATCAACATCCAACACACTTTACTTTATTGCAGTTCAATGAAAAGCAGAAAAAAACATTGGTGATCGTCTTATTATAAAAAGGTGTGACCCTCAATCGGAATCACTCTCATCTGATGTAACCTCCTAGATGCATATTTGTGAGGTTATCGCCAAGATAATGTGCATTTAAAATTCCCGCAACATACCTGAACTGACAGGGCGATCATAACCAAATTCCGATATAAATACGTGACGTGGTTCTGCAAAGCACTCCAAGAGATTTATATAGTAATATACATCTTTTTCTCACACAGGGATTGTTTTGTATTTCGGAGATAAGAGTCTCACTAGTGATTATTTTTTATATTATCGAATTATGAAGTTGTGTGTTCAAGATGAAGTCAAAGCTCAGCCCAGCAAGTTTGACTGTCATTATTTAAGATATATCATACCCGGATGCTTATACGGAGTCGATATGTGACAAAGGCGCGGGAAAAGTCGCCATGATGGAACAGGGCCTACATTGAGGCCGACACATCGTTAAATGGGACGATTAATTAACAAGAAGGGACCAGTTTAATAGGAATGACTATGTGAGTAATCTGCCAATCAGATCAGCTTACTTGCTTGTACAAGTAGAATTTGTTTGGAAAATGACACATTACCTTGCCTTGGTACATAAAGTACACATCATTGTTTTTGAGTTTCATTGAGTTACAGTTAGAGCGTATTTAGAGAAGTTTGGGGAACATGTGTTTAATTATGAATGCTTTATCTTAACCCGGAGAAAAAAAACACTTTTCACAATGGCTGGCAATTTCTAAGCAAGTAAAAGTGGGATCCCTAACCAGCGAAATATAGTGTTCCTAGTAAACCGGAACTTTACTACAATAAATTTATATTCTTATATTCATTATCAATGTGATATATTTATTGATTTTGCGGTACCTACATTTGTATGTTTATTTCTTAAGTGTACTTCTCAACCTTTATGAAGCCACCCAGCGATCTCTTGATGAATAAAAAACAACATGAGAGAGATACGGCTGAGTCGAGGTAAACGTTTCGGGCAATAGTCTTCTTGAAAACAGTAAAAAAATCGTCAAATCTGACGTCCAAAGAAAAGACACAATAGTCTGCGACGCCAAAATAAATGAACACTAGATGAATTATCCTAGTCCACGAGTAGAAGTTTACAAGATGTTTGTTTGCCAGTAAATGAAAATGGCACGCAAGGTGGTATTTAGTAACCTTAGCAATACTACCCCGGCATATGAAGATCAAAATTATAACGAACGGCTTTTAAACTTGTGTATTATTCATTTCAATGGGCTCCAAGTCGGAAGTGTATTTTCATGTAATTTACACGTTTCCTGCTCGCTGTATGCTATCATGAACTATGATAAATGGGTTTGTTAAATATAAGTGACGTGAACAATAGAACACTGAGACGAATTGTAACATGAAATGTTCAAAAATGCTAAGATCTCAAATATGTATTTTTCTTTCTCAATTGATTTCTGTGAAGTAAACACCAACAAATGTAGTGAGATGTACAATGGAATGTTCAAAACAGCACGACTTTTTAAAAACACTTTTTTCAAGTAAACACCTAAAACTTAATTGGCAGGTGTCTAATAGAATGTTTAAACAAGTTTCTACTTTAAGATCTGCGCATTTTTTATAAAATACTCCCGTGTTTTAAACCCCCAAAACTAAAAGTATGTTTTAAAATATAATGTTTTAAAAAGGGGAATATTGAATTCTATTAAATGAGTTATATTTTCCCCCACTGAAAAACAGAAGATTATTAAATACTACGACAAAAGAATTCAGTAAATACTTGATATAAACCATTGAATGTAGACAAAAATATAAGGGATTTTGGTGCAATTCTGTCAATTAGTATTTGATATTATAACTGTGTAGTTTGTAAGTTATAACAGTATTATAAGAAAAGGAGGGGGCAAGCAGAATAGTATAAGTGTTTTGCTCCTATCAAACACGTGACATATCTTTTAAGCATTGTGTGCAATTCTGTCAGTTAATTTTGAAACATGAATGATAAATAGAAAAACAATCCTATGTTATAATAATACACCCTGGCAACAGAAGCACGTATAACAGAAGAAAAACGTGACGACATGCGCGTACATGATTTCGACCTGGTTATATCTGGAGCCTCGAACTAATTACTTATACTGAGTTCGCGATGATTGCATTCAACGCACAGTTCTTTCAGTTCGGCTGTCTATCAAACAAGAGAAAATCGTGTCGAGTCATAAGAAATCAAACGGCGAGTTGCGTGACAAAATGTATGACACCAAAGTAAATGCTTTATTTTTATAGATTCAAACTTGTTATGCTATCGGGTGAAGACAACGCTAATTGGATGTATTCCACTTTTCGATCAGATATAATGGGTTGGGTAGAAGTAATTTTTATTCAGAGAGAAATACTTCTTATAATCTCTGAGTGTACATCATAATTCAAAGCAGAAATGAGTGTACGGATTAAATTTAATCTGTAAAATCAGATGACTGATAAATGTAAGTTTTCCTGACACAGGTCAACTAATGGCAATAAATAGCTTGTGAAACATTTGTTGGTAGAAAGCTGCTATTTAATAATGGTTATACGGTAAATGAACTTGATAAATGTCATGCTGTGTGTTATATATAACACCTGCCTGGCTACACGGCTTTACTCGGGACATCGATAATGAACAAAGAGTTAAAAAGTGTGATTACTATCTTTATTTTAAAACTTATCTTTTTCTGTACATTTCACTATCCCCCTCTCTATTCATGCCTAAATCTCACCTCCATTCTGGGCATTGTATTACTCTACCGCGCTTCAGTTTAGCCTGTAAAGTTTTCTAAGCCATTTTTAACCAAAACTAGCATATAAAATATAGTGTAAGAAGATCCGATTTCTGGGTCATTTAATACAGGTTCGATTGATTCGATCTATGGTCTGTAGTTTGGTTATGCGTGCTATAAAATATATTGATTATTTTCTCATTCAAAATGTGCGCACTAAAAATTATGAGCCCTAAGAATATTGCGCCTACGGCCCATGATCTTGTTGGCCCACCGCGCAATGTTTTTGTTTCAAGATGAATTGATTTTTTTAATCCACGACTTGCTACGCAATTCTATGGTTGATGAGTTACGTGTCTGGTCACGACACAATTCTTCATCGGAATTGCTTTCCACCCAATGAATCAACTCCTTTTCATTTATGAACTGTGAAAAGATTTTGCAAAGATACAAATAATACTAAAGAAATATAATAGAAAACCGGAAACAAAGAAATCGTTAAAATCTCACCGACAGCCGTGTTATTTGTAGACAGTTTTCTATAGTGTATGTAGTTATTCAATTAGCATCGATCTCATTGTATAATTATTAAACAGACAATGCAAGTTTAAATATTGTCAGAATATAACTTATTTTCTGGTGGCAGTTAAAAGAATAAGCTTTTGAGATTAAATGAAAAAAATAAACAAATACTAACAGTATGTAGTTGATAAAAAAAACAGGTTATCGATCAAACAACTTTCTCAGGTCATGTGGGTGCGGTATATTGAAAAGGACACATGCAAGATTGCATGAATTAGCTAACTCGTCGGATGTTCATCGCTTACAACGGCTTTCAAGCAGTTTCTCTGTATTCAATTTCAATAAAAAACGAGTTGATCCGTCGAATGTGGGTTTCAATCACTTTGTAAGGATGACTCTGTCAGGGCTGCCATACTTTGTATTTAAAAAAAATATTTAAGCCAACTGTTGTTTTGTCTAATTTCTTGGGATAGTTGTTGCAAACTTTGGATTACTCTCAATCAATCAAGTTTCCTTCAAGGAGATAAACTAAAGTTAGCTTTCATGGATGTAAGTCCTTTATTCAATATAGAACGGGTTTCAAAGTGAGTAAAATGCTAGCTTTTTATTATTTACGCATCTGGTTCGTGATGTTTTGTAATTGTAATAATTATTTAATTAATAATTAGTTCTCAAACATTTTATACGAAAATCGAATCTTCTTGTAATGAAAATTTATAATATATATATATATATATATATATATATATATTTATGTATATATATAATTCTCTAAAAGTTATTTTTTAGTTATAAACCTTCATATATATATATATATATATATATATATATATATATATATATATATATATATATATATGAAAAATATTTGTTGTTGTTTATTATCTACGGACGTATACGTTTCGTCTCTTTTCAATCAAGACTCTTCAGTGTAGAAGTATGACTATTCACTACCGGACACTCGGTTCGAAACCCTGAATTATAAGTATTTTTCAACTTCAATCCAACGTCTTAAACCTCGCGGCCAATATTTGAACAGCTGATGAACTGTGGTAGTTTAAATACATTTATAAGCGGCGATGGCAACACAGGCATTCTACTTATATTAAGGAATGATGCATTATATATATATATATATATATATATATATATATATATATATATATATATATATATACATATGTGTGTTTCTGATGCTAGAACTTTAATAAATACTGGAAATATGCATATATATATGTATATACAGGGTGTTTCAAAAGTCTTGGGAACATTATAAATGCGTATATCTCATGAACTATTCCACGTAGAAAAATGAAACTGGTGCCATTTTAAAGCTTGTTTAATCAAGTTTTTGGTCATACTAATGATTTTCGTGTTATCTTTCCAGGTGCAGTAATGGCGTTCTCTAAACAAGACAAGGCATTTTGCGTCCTCCAATTTGCAAAGACTGAATTGTGGACATGTGTTCAGCGTGCATTTCGCAGGAAATTCAAAAAAGAAGCCCCTGAAAGGAAATCCATTGTCAGATGGCATGCTAAATTTGTGAAAGATGGGTGTTTGTGCCCAAGTAAGCGAACAGGTCGCCCTTCAACTTCAGAAGATGCAGTTGAGCAAGTTCAGACAGCCTTTCAGCGGAGCCCCCGTAAATCAGTGAGAAGAGCCAGCAGGGAACTTCAGCTTGCTCCAGCAACTGTTGGGCGTGTCTTAAGGAAACGACTGCAAATGGTACCTTACAAGCTCAAGTTGGTGCAAAAGTTGAAGGACACTGATAAGCCACTTCGCCGTGACTTTTGCATTGCAATGCAAGAGAAGTTGGAAGATAACGGCTTTGATGACCGGCTTGTTTTTAGCGATGAGGCGACCTTCCATCTGAATGGCAAAGTTAACAAGCATAACACTCGCATATGGGGTACTGAGAATCCTCATGAACTTCTTGAGCACGAGCGAGATTCACCAAAAGTGAACGTGTTTTGTGCAATTTCAGGAAAAGGTGTCTATGGACCGTTCTTCTTTGAAGAGGCAACTATCACTGGTGAATCCTATCTCAACATGCTGAAAGACTGGTTAATGGCTCAGTTGGAACAAGCCGAATCTGATGACTTCATTTTTCAACAAGATGGTACACCACCACACTGGAGTCTTAGAGTAAGGCAGTTTCTTAACACAAGGCTGCCTGGTAGATGGATTGGGAGATCTGGGCGAGGTGATGACGTTCTCATGCCCTGGCCTCCTAGGTCTCCAGATCTTACCCCGTGTGACTTTTTCCTTTGGGGATTTGTCAAGCAACAAGTCTATGTGCCGCCCTTTTCAAGAGATATTGACGAACTAAAGGCTCGAGTAACGGCAGTTGTGGGAACCATTGACGTCAATATGCTGGAACGCGTTTGGCAGGAGATGGACTATCGACTAGATGTCTGCCGTGTGACGAATGGTGCTCATATTGAGCAACTTTGAAGATTCCCCACAAAACTTGAAACTTTAACCTTTCCAACGGTACCAATTTTTCAACTCCTAATAGTTTTTGAGTTATTAAAAATCGTTATGTTCCCAAGACTTTTGAAACACCCTGTATATAGGGAGACAAGTATGCTTCTGATGAGATATCTTTTAAAAAATGTTAAGGAAATATATGTCTACTCTCCATATAATTTAATACTATAATCTAATATTGTGAACTGGTGATGTATTTAATATAGAATATTTCGGGGCATATTAGTTTGTATTGTGCCGTTTTCCTTACGTTCCATTTTTTCTCGATAATATGTTCGCAATAAACATTTTGGCAATAATGAGTTCATATAGTCTTCATGACTTGAAATATAAACATAAATACGCTAAGTGAGAAATTACTTCATATATTCCTTTACATCTCTCTCTCTCTCTCTCTCTCTACATATATATATATATATATATATATATATGTATATATATATATATAAATAGTGTGTGTGTGCGTGTGTGTGCATGTGCAGGTTTGCCAACGAAGCGAGGAAATATATGATTAATAGTACTAAAAAAATAAAAGTGTTTAGGAAACATTTAAATTCATAAATCATCCATATTTTAATTCTGTTCCACAAGCATCCTATTAGGCGTGAGGTGAAATATGTTTACACCAGGTCTTTTAGGAATATTATTATGAGATCTAATTACTTTCTACTTAGTATTTCCCTCATTACATCTTCTCTTCATTTATGCCTGTCGTCACATATTAAATTACTACTCCACCCACACAAACGCTCGTGCCAAATTTCGCTCACACCATCTTCGTCATAAATCCCGTCCTCCAGCATTTTCGTCAACTCTTTACTGTATAAATGCTTCGATGTCTATTTAATAAAAAGTGTATACACAAAATGATTGTGGTCGTATAAATCGGTCTAAATATATTAGATTTACGTTAGTGATGCACTTATTTCTGTCGTAATGCGTATACACTATTCAATATACAACTATCTCATATATATATATATATATATATATATATATATATACATATATATACGTATGCATATAAATGTATATATATATATATATAATATATAGATATATATATATATGGATGTGTATATTATTGATGTATATATATATGGATGTATATACATATATATATATGGATCTGGGTGCATATATATACATATATATTTATATATATATATATATATATATATATATATATATGTGTGTGTGTGGATGTGTATATATCTACATATATATATATATATATCGATGCATATATATACATATACATGTATATTTATATGGATGGATATATATATATATATATATATATACATATATATGTATATATATATATATGTATATGGATGCATATATATATACATATATGTATATACATATATATGGATGCATATATATACACATATATGTATATATATGGATGTATATATATATATATATATATATATGTGTGTATATGGATTCATATATATATATATATATGTGTGTATATGGATTCATATATATACATATATATGTGTATATATATGTACGAATGTATATATATATATGGATGTATATATATTGATGCATATATATACATATACATGTATATATATATATATATATATATATATACATATACATGTATATATATATGATGTATATATATTGATGTATATATATTGATGTATATATACATACATATATATATACATATATATATACATACATATATATATATATATATATATATATATATATATAACTGCGACCGGTATGAATAATAATTCTACACTGAGAATCCCCGTAAAGATGAAACGTATACGTATGTAGATAAACACACACATAATTATAATTATTTGCCCCCCGCCCCCCGTGAGTACTATTAGCACAGCGGCCATTCTTGCTTGAATGCATGTTCCCTTAGGTACTCGTGTAACATTGTAGTTTCGTAACTTTTCTTCTTTTTAAAATCGATTGATTGCCACTTACTTCAAAATGTTCTCGTATACATTTCTCTTTGGGTATACTGTTCGCCCGACGCCCGTCGCATCATCATCCTCGCAGTGTGTTGTCTCTGCGCCGTCGTCATCGTCGTAGCGGACCGCACCGCACCGCACCGCACCGCATCGCACCGCATCGCACCGCATCGCACCGCACCCTGTAGCTACGATCGCCATCATCGTTTCTGTCACTGATCGCAGGGGGTTGCTTTCCTTCCAACCATCTTCATCGCCCAGTGCGCTGCTTTCACTGTCATCGTGATCGTCTATGGTTCGTAATAAAAAAAACCTTCAATGCAGAGACGAAAAAGGCAATTCCGGCATAACATTCATTTGAGAGATATTTTCACGAAATAATTATAAAAAGTCCATAGAAAAGGAGGGAAACTTGTTATTCATAATTTAGATCTACTTCGTTACGAGGATAGGAACGAAAGAGGAATTCCCAGTCGCTATCAGATCTTTTAAGCATAACAACGAAATGTTCCTCTTTCCGGTATACATCTCGATTTTGCGCCACAAACTCCGCTTCAGAGCGACGGACTAACTTACATGCTTCTTTCTTTTCTCGTTCCCACGAGTGTGACGTAATTGCCTCAAATGGGGGTTCTGAGCTTGTCATCTAACACCTGTTTGATCAGAGATCTAGGTAAGAGTAAAGGTTAAAGTATATTTATATTTTGAGTGTTACTACTGGTTCACCCCGATACAAGATCAATACTAGCTGATGTAATCGTTCATATACATACATCAATTATGTAACAGTCGAACACTTTGACGACGGCTGCCTTAAATAAGTGTAATCTATCGATGGTCTACCGGGTTGTTTATAACGGTCGTGTGAGCTAAGGCGTCGAAGTACGATTTTTTACTATGACTCGTGTTCCGGGTCCATGTCCGGCGACCGTTATGAATAATCATCCCCACACTGACGGATTATCGAAAGGATAAATCGTATACATACATAGATAAAACAAATATTTATGATTATAATACTATATACATCACTCTCCTTATCTGTCTCTGTCTCTGTCTCTGTGTCTGTCTCTCTCTATATATATGTATATATATACATATATATATATTTACATATATATATATAATGATATATATATATATATATATATATATATATAGATTTAGATTTTTCACTTATAAAATAGATCATTCAGTGAAGACCGGGGTTGTTCCAATAAAAAACAAGCTCGATGATACTCGATTACAGAGTACAGAGCATTTATATGTGATTTTATGAAGGCTTACCAAAGCATTCCTTTCAAGACACCAATGATCACCATTAAAGGTATTTTTTCTTACAAATACTATTTATTCAAATTAAATGTTTTTTCCTACACGTGTTTCACTACCAAGCAGTTACTTGCTTGGCAGATCATCAGGGAAATTAAATGTCTGGAATACTGGTTTCAACTGCCGACAAAACACAATGTGGCGTTGTAATAGTTGAGGTCACTTAAGAAAAGAAGAGGAAAAAAAATAAAAATAAAAATAAAAGTCAAACTTAAAAAGCAAGGAAGAACAACGGTAAGAAAAGAAAGTCCTAGAAGAGTCTTAGAAAAGTAGCTTGTGCATTATTTCTTCCACCAAGCCAACAAGCAAGTAGTCGGTCCCAAATACATTCAATAAAACCACAAAACCGGAACAATGTGCGATAATACACTTTCACGTTAGCTGAATAAATCCCCCCGCCCCCCACACAATAAAACAAAAGAACTAAATCATTCAAGATACCGCTCACAAGTTACCATTCCAATCCAATGATAGTATGGGAATTCTAAATCCAACTTCTCACAAAGAAAAGTCAACACAAATGTTCGTCCGAGTTCAAAGACTCTTTGAACTCGGACGAACATTTGTGTTGACTTTTCTTTGTGAGAAGTTGGATTTAGAATTCCCATACTATCATTGGATTGGAATGGTAACTTGTGAGCGGTATCTTGAATGATTTAGTTCTTTTGTTTTATTTTGTGGGGGGCGGGGGGATTTATTCAGCTAACGTGAAAGTGTATTATCGCACATTGTTCCGGTTTTGTGGTTTTATTGAATGTATTTGGGACCGACTACTTGCTTGTTGGCTTGGTGGAAGAAATAATGCACAAGCTACTTTTCTAAGACTTTTCTAGGACTTTCTTTTCTTACCGTTGTTCTTCCTTGCTTTTTAAGTTTGACTTTTATTTTTATTTTTATTTTTTTTCCTCTTCTTTTCTTAAGTGACCTCAACTATTACAACGCCACATTGTGTTTTGTCGGCAGTTGAAACCAGTATTCCAGACATTTAATTTCCCTGATGATCTGCCAAGCAAGTAACTGTTTGGTAGTGAAACACGTGTAGGAAAAAACATTTAATTTGAATAAATAGTATTTGTAAGAAAAAATATCTTTAATGGTGATCATTGGTGTCTTGAAAGGAATGCTTTGGTAAGCCTTCATAAAATCACATATATATATATATATATATATATATATATATATATATATATATATATATATATATATATATTTGCATATATATATATATATATATATATATATATATATATAATTCTATCTGTGTTTAAATGTATTTCAGTCGATGTCCTCAGAAATCAAAGGGACACTTTCTTGGAGCGTCACTTGATCTCTATGAGATACATATATATTCCATTTAATGTTTCCGTTGCCTCTAAAACGTTTTGTTAGACAAATTAATTTTCTTCTCACTAATTGACCAGTTAAATGTGTTCTGTTTGGCGGTGTTCGGCGCTGCACTAAGATGGCTGCCAAATTTCAACTTAAAGTAACTGTACAGCCGGTATTTAAAACAGAAAGAAAAGTACCCTTCACCTCGATGGAAAAAATAAACGAGGAACTGGAACGACTCGTAGAGACTGGTATTTTATCAAAAGTACAACACAGCCAGTAGGCAGCACCCACGGTTTATGTATACAAACATCTAATGAGATTCACGTATGTGCAGCATTTTCAACGGGTTTGAATACAGCTCTCGAAGACTATCACTATCCACTGCACAGCCTCGAGGATATGTTCTCAAGTTGAAATCGAGGAAGTATTTTTTCTAAAATAGACCTAAGTGAGGCATACCTTAAAATACCGGTGGATGAGGATAGTTCGAAGCTGTTATGTATAAACACACATCGTGGTTTATATACATTCGAAAGGTTAGCTTTCGGAGTGAAAGTCGCGCCAGCCATTTTCCAACAAGTAATTGATACAATGCTGGGCGGACTGGATTTTGCGATTGCGTATCTTGATGACATTTTGATTAACATCAAAGATGTGTAACAACACCAGAAACATGTAAATCAAGTGTTTGCAAGAATCCAAGATTATGGGTTCAAAGTAAAAGAAATAAAATGTGATTTTTCCTGGAGGAAATAAAATACCTGGGTCATGTTATCGACAAGGACGGCAGAAGGCCGGACCTGGAAAGTGCTACCCCGATAAAAAAACATGCCGGTGCCAGAAAACATTACGACATTACTGAGTTTCCTAGGGCTAGCAAATTACTACCAGACTTTTATCCCAGAAATGCATAATTTGCGCGTTCCATTAAATGAGTTAGTAAAGAAAATACAGCCTGGGGGTGGACACCTACGTTTTATAAACGCATGGGACGCATAACCCCATTGCACATGCATCTAGGAACTTGCTCCCGACGGAAAAACAGTATTCTCAAATCGAGAAAGAGGCCCTAGCAATAATATTTGCGGTAACAAGGTTTCACCGATAAATACATGGTAGACGATTGACTTTACAGACAGACCATGAACCGCTTATCACAATTCATGAATCTAAAAAAGGCCTACCGGTATATACGGCCAATAGGCTACTAAGATGGAGAACTATCTTATTAAATTACAACTTCAAAATGCAGCATTTTCCTTCAAATAAAATCTATCATACAGATGGGATGTCGAGATTAGTGCCAAAACAGAGAGAAACTCTAGAAGGGTGTTTTAAAGAGATGTTGTGCAACGCAGTAAGAGAGCTCCCGGTGACGCTATACGAGATAAAAAAGAACCTCACGAGGATGAATTTGTCACCAGCACAAATATGAAAATTGTAGATAAAGCTGTACATGTGACATAGGAGTTGTTTTACTCTCTGATTAGGTACTGATGCACAACGAAAGGGTGGTCATCCCAGAAAAACTACGAAAGAAAATTCTAAAAGATGTTAATGGTGGCCATCCAGAGATAAGCAGGATGAAGGGTTTAATGAGGAGTTTTGTGTACTGGCCATGTATGGCTGATGACATTGAAACAGCAGCAAAGCTGTGTAGATGCTGTGCCTTGGCACCAAAAGCACCGCGTATAAAACATCCGTCCGTGGGAAAGACTCCACGAGATTTCGCAGAACCACTGGAAGGTGTTTACTACTTAATCGTAGTCAACAGTTTTTCTAAGTGGCTCGAGGTACTACGTTGCAAGTGTCCCACGTCTGAGGTTACGATAAGATTTCTACATGAACTATTCGCCCGTTTTGGGGTAGTCGATTGTCTGGTGAGTGATAATTGGACGTAGTTCACATCATCAGATTTTGAGGAGTTCTGCGCGACGTTTCAAATCAGACATATAACGACTCCCCCGTATAATCTCAGGTCAAACGACCAGGCGGAACGTTTAGTAGATACGTAAAAAAGAGCATTAAAAAAAGGCCGGTAATACTCCTAAGGAGTTGCAACAATTTCTGCAAGTATATATAATTACTAAAAACGTAAACGTACCATCTTCATTGTCCCCCGCAGAGATGATGTTTGCGCGGAAAGTGAATCCGTGTTTGATACGTTACTACCCAAACAAAATAAGTATGATCGAATATCTACGGTACCGAAGAAAAAACACACCCCAGAAGATAAGGTATACTTTAAGATGTTGAAAAACAACTCACCGTTCTGGGAACCCGGTAGAATTGAAAAGAGGATCAGGTCGATGGTCTATATTATAAAAGGATCACAGTTTTCGTATAAGAGACATCTGAATCAGATCAGAAGTAGACTGTCAGATGACACTGACAGCTATCCACAAGTAGAAGTCGTGATGGGCATGATATATGACACTTTCAACTTGCTAGCACCCCAGGTAGTCACACAGAAACGGCAGCCCAAAAGAACACGAATGGCTTCGGACTACATAGAGATAAATCCGAAAAGGAAACGTTACTAAGACTCCTGAGGAGGTAAGGCTTAAAAAACGGTGTTATGGTGCCGTACCTGTACGAAGTAAATATAGGCTCGTCCATCCATAACAAAAGGACGGAGCATTTTACTCACACTTATTTCACCTCAGTTCTATACAAGCAGTCCAGAATACCACTTCTTGTATGTAGATTTTTTTTCTTCAATAATGTATGTTTGTCTCTGAAACCCCGTGTTTCCGTGTCTTTATTCCGGCCCCTAAAAGGGTCACACAATTTTTAAATATTCTTCTTATATATATACATATTCATGTATGTACACACGTATGTGTGATATAACTGTAGAACGTTTGGAAATATTCGATTTATGTTCATTTTATTAACATATTTAAATTGATTAATATATATATATATATATATATATATATATATATATATATATATATATATATAGTGAATGGGATTGCACAAGAAGGGCAATCATACCTTGTGCGAAAATGAATGTCAGTACCTTGTTTACGTTCAAACGTAAATAAGGTCTTGGCAAGAGTCACTAGAACTTAACTTTATTCTTGAAGTCAAGTTCTAGTGACTCTTGCCAAGACCAAAGTTACGTTTGAACGTAAACAAGCTTAAAAGTAAGCCCATATAATGCTTATTAATACATACTGACTGATAAGAATGATGTCATCAAAGTAGAAGTTATTGTTGCACTCGTGTATCTTTCACATATTGTGTTCCTATCATTAACCATAAACAAATGAGAAGTAAAGTGGCATTGCAAATTAGGAGCATCTTAAGTCTAATGTTTTACAGCGGAATCTTTGTTTACATTACATTCTACCTCATGCATTTTGGTACAGTCTGGTAAATAGGAGGCTATGATGGAATTCAAAAGGCTAGCAGTTCTA
The DNA here is from genome assembly GCA_963556195.1 of Sepiola atlantica. NCBI lineage: Eukaryota > Metazoa > Mollusca > Cephalopoda > Sepiida > Sepiolidae > Sepiola > Sepiola atlantica. The sequence continues at coordinate 37,309,024 of OY744523.1, read as the reverse complement.
GGAAAAAAAACTATTAGAGTACAACTCTTTCCAGCATGTATGTATTTCTAAAGTTAATAGATGTGATTTTGCTTGCTGACGAGTCGGTCGGGAGTGTTAACGCCGAGAGGCACTAGTGCAGTAAGTTCATCGGAGCACATTCTATCAAATTACTTGTAAACAGGCGCCCGGATTTAAAATTGCGGCGAGGTAGCAGGGGCTGGAGTTTCGTGGATAGTACGGGACCTATTAGATTATATATGTGTTTGCCCTCTCAGGATGGGAGAGACTAGTGACTGGTCCACCAGTCAAGATGTGATATCAATACTCCAGTTACTATCAATCGATATACGATACTTGCAGGTTGAGAAGTGTTCTAGCTCGCTATAATGATCCCACCTTTTTTGCAGAAGCCTGTACAATGTATTCTATGTATGTGTTTCAATTCATGTTACATTTGAATGTAAAGACAACGACTTTGAATGATGGACTCTCAGATATAGTATGTAATAGAGATATGTACTATATGCAGTAGTAAACCCACAGATAGTACCACTGCGTACATTTTTCATAGGATTACCTAGTCTCAGTCGGGTAGATTGTTTATTCAGCTTGAGCAATACCCTGGGTAATGCTAAGAATGCTCTGATGCATCAAAATAACACACATGAGGATACTATGGCATATTGATGCCTAAAAATAGCAAACATATATTGTATATCAATGTTGAACAATACCATGAATGAACTAATCGATCATAGAATAGAATATAAAATAACATGTGTAATTCATTAGCATGTGATGCAATCCTAGGCGATATAATATCAAAATCATAATGATACATTGGAAACTAACTGTAATATAAAATGTAACGAATAAATTGTATTACATACACTTGTTAGAGTCTTTACATGTTACTACTTTACTAAAGCGAGCAATAAATGGTTACCTAATGCAGAACTTGAAAACATATTGGTATGTGTTAATAAAAGACACCCTTTACATATATATATATATATATATATATATATATATATATATATATATATGTGTAGAGAGAGAGAGAGAGTGAGAGAGAGAGAGAGAGATAAAGAGAGAGAGAGATCATTATCTATGGATGCGGGCGGTTTTCGCCGCCTACGGCACATCAGCGTTGCTTTCCTGATTCTTGCTATCTCTCTGAAAGTCCAGCCACGCTATGAAGTGTTAAACGGCACAACGCACTCGCGTCCGTAAATAATCATTAACGTAAAATAATACTTAGACGTTCCTAAAAATAAGGTACGACCGGGTAAGAGAGGTTACTAGACTCCTTCATAGCATTTTAAGTAAATGCTTCACCGTAGATAAGTAAACATCATATCTATCGCTAAAACAATAAACACAAAAATAGATGTTTATCTTTAGCATGTGTCACATGTTAGTTGCAGAACATCTAATAAATTTATAGATCATATTTTCTACAAGTAATTATATGATGTGTTTTATTTTAAAACTATATATCACAGTCACAGTTGTATGTACTCGGGTGTTATCGTTCTGGACATACTGGGTCAAATGTAGTATCCGGTTGATGGGAATCAGATACATATCAACGAAAATATTTCTAGACATGACTTAGCTCTTATCATCAAATTACTTGCCTTCAAGAAAGGATGATGTCTATATATATATATATATGTATATATATATATATATATATATATATATATATATATATATATATATATATGTATATATATATATGTGTGTGTGGGGATGTACACAAATATAGATTGATAGAAGAAAACAGAAGATAGAGAGATAGCTAGTATATTAATAAGTAAAACATGGATCAGCAATTAAACTGTATAACTCCACCTAACAACGTTATGATGGGTGGAAGGGCTTTTCTGGGATTTACTTCTCCATATTTAATTAATTATTTATAAGTTTCTTATCAATATCAAGGTAACATATGTTTTTGAATTATAATAAAGAACACAAACTGATAGTATGTTAGTAATGTAATAAAATACATTACAAATTAACGCCGTATTTTTTTATCGACTCAATTAAATTTTCGTTATACTTAATTTCTAGCCGTTTAGTTTTAAAATTAGTTACAAATATAAATACATACGAATGAGAAAGAATGGATATGTCTGACAAATATCGGAGGTAATAAGAGAGATTGTCTGCGATTGACAAGTTTTAATATATGTTTTATAATATTAGTAAACAGATAAACTGTAATGAAATACATTATTTAAAATAAAAAAGTGTATATTTTGTGATTGGGGAGAAAGAAAAATATTAGTATTTACCGTTTATATATTTGCATTGGTTATTTTTGTTCGCAAAAATATTTTACACCTTTCAGAAAGATCCTCTACATCTCATAGACGGACAACATCAGTAATTATGAAAGAAGGAACAGTCAACCAAACAGTAAGGTCATATGAATATCTACTGACAATCGTGATGAAGAGGAAACAAAAATGTAACACGATCATCAGGTCTGGCAAATACATCCCTGCACAGAACTGTACAGGAAGGATGAGCAGAGGCAAGAGAAATAAAGATATGAAAGAGCAATATCCTAGAGTGGACAGTGCGTGCGCTGAGTAAGAAGCATATGAAAGCAGAAAATAAGGACAGTTGGAGATAACTCGTAGCAAAATAATATCTGACACTTTGATGTAATCCACTTTTGGTTGATGGCATATTATCATATTTTTGTTGATTTAGTGAAAAATCGATTATTCCTGTACTAGCTTTATGCGTCAAATTCTAAATATGCAGAGTGAGAAAAAATGCACACACATTTATATTGTTCAAAACTATTCCACAAGTTCAAGAGGTGTAGCTGAACTAACAGGCATTACCCACCGCAGTGTTACACGAATTACTCATCACCAAGATATGCAGTCTTACCGTAACAGCTTAGTCCAATCCATCGAAGATGCATACAAACTAGAATGACTTGCTTTCGCAATTTGAGTTATGGAAAACCAGTAGGTGTAAAAAGATGTGCTGTGGTCAGACAGGGCTCATTTCTCGCGTGATAGCTCAGTTAACCGCCACAACTGTGTTATTTGGAGCTTCACAAAATCAAACATCGGTTTAATGTAAAACGTATTCATCTAAAGAAGTTGTGTGGGTGAATAACATTTAATGTTGAATATCGATTGTAATAACTCTTCTTCGGCTAGACAATTGCTCGAGTTAATTATTGATAACAACACTATTAATTCTGCTTTCATATTACATATTGTTTCATTTAATATTTCATGTAATATACATTTAATAAAGACTTTATTATTTGCGTGCATTTTAACTAGCCATTTACATTACAATAGTTATACATCTTATAAATATCTGGTTTGTTTAATTATCGGAACACGCCTTATTGTGTCATTATATTTTTATTAATTTTATAACGTGTGTATGTTATTATTTACGAAAAATTCACCGATTCTCATGTCATTTGTTGTCAAAGTATATCATTTGTATCAACGTAATGATGCTTCCCCAAAGCATCGTGTAAAAGAACGTTGGATTTTTCTTTGATGCTCGTGCATTTTCTCCTTCGAGGAAACAGATTTTCGGTTATACAAAATAATTGTTGATGTCTAGTTATTTATTTTATTTTGTTCTTCTATTTTCTTAGCAATCATAAAATAACATCATTAATTGTTCTTAGATGTGATATACTTATAACGTATATTTGCACACGCTGCTCAAAGTAGACTGCATTTTCTCTCTAAATCTCTGGCGGTCTGTAGGAGGGCACACACGCGTAGTTCTATTCTGTTTGACGTTTAATTCCGATTGGTAGAATCTATTTAGATTTTTCATGCTATATACTTTCTTCCATGACTAACTCTAAACTTGTATGTAGTTTTCAAAATTTACAAAATGTTAAGATACATGTCAGTTAGAACTGAATTATACTTAGTACTATAAGGACTGCGCACCGGGTGCGTGCGGGCAATGTTAGTATGAATTTTTTGAGCCTTAAACCTATTCTTATTTTTATCTTACTATTTATGACTATAGATCACTACTTATTTATTATCTATAATTATAGATTCCCATATCGTATTGAATTCAATACTAGGTATGCTTAGTTAGTCATTGTCGCTTAACATATGTGCTGCTTCTTTGAGTCGTCTTACACTCCATTGTTCTTCTCTATATATATTTTACTTCATTCAATAAAGATAGATAGTTTCTCTTTTCATTCTATATGTGGTCATATTTCGATTACTTCACATATTACTGCTTTCCGGTGTTCTTCGAGCCTTACATTTAGTTGACGACATGTTCACCGTTTTATACTTTTCCACACTAACATGGAATCGCATACACACAGTTCTAATTCATGACTTTTTCCGTAGTTGATTTGACACTCACAATATGTTTCGGAGAGTTGACTCGCTCCTTAATAATATCCTGATGTGATATAGATTACATATTCTTTGGACAAAACTCTCATATATTGTATACAAACTGTACTGAGTCCTCGGGTGGTGTCCTTTGGTCTTGCGTCTAGATTTGTTGGAGCTGATGTCATGCTCTCTGGGTAGTTGTTTCGGTGGAGGGTTTCTCTTAAACTATTTACTTCCTCTTGATATGTATCGTTGTTACTACATATTGTCTTTGCTTCATGTTGTAGGCACCAGACAATTCCTTTCTTTACATTGTATGGATGGTGGGAGTTGAAATTTAAATAGTGTCGAGTTAAAGTCGGCTTTCGATACTCAGATAATCTAAACCCCTGGCCAGTGTGAGTTATCAGCACATCTAGGAAGGATACTTTATTGTGATGTTCTTTTTCTATCGTGAACTGTATAGATAGGCGGAGAGTGTTCACATGGTCCAGTAATATTTGAACGTCCTCCTGGTGAGGCTAAAGAATGAATGTGTCATCAACATATCACAACCACATTGTCGACTGTAGGGGTGTTGATTGTAACGCCAGTTCCTCAAAGTATTCCATGTAGACATTGGTCAGTACTGGGGGCAATAGTAAACCTATAGCTAGATCTTCTTTCTATCGGTATATATCAGATCCTATCACGAAGTATGTGGTTTCTATGCAGGAGGTCAACGTCTCTATTAGTTTATCAATTGTGATACAAGTGCGTTCCTTCAGTGAAGCTTCTGAAGTCAACCTATGTCGTACCACTGCCAGTGGCCCATCGGTGGGTATTTTTGTGAACAGACTCACTACAGGTAAACTCACCATCTGGTTGGAATGAATGGGAGCATTGTTGATTTCTTCCACGAAAAGAGCTGAATTCTCGACATACATCGGAGATTTGCCTGTGAGTTAGTGATTATATCTACCAGGAATCGGCTCATTGGGGGTCATGCTGAAACTCGGGCACTGACAATTAGCATTAATGAAATACTGTATTTGTTAATCTTAGGAAGACCTTATAGGATTGGTAGATTGCTG
>OY744523.1:37286099-37298599 GCA_963556195.1 Sepiola atlantica | reverse complement strand
GAAAGGATAAAAATAATCCGACGGTATGAAATTAAAAATGGAAAAGCGGAAGACCTTTTCGCTCAACGTTTCGCCCAAATTTCACGTGGACTTTGTCAAGAGCGGACGAAGAATACAAAAATGACAAAAGAGGTCTTTTGTCATTTTTGTATTCTTCGTCCGCTCTTGACAAAGCCCACGTGAAATTTGGGCGAAACGTTGAGCGAAAAGGTCTTCCGCTTTTCCATTTTTAATTTCATATATATATATATATATATATATAGAGAGAGAGAGAGAGAGAGGGAGAGATAGATAGATATATAGATAGATAGATAGATAGATAGATATAGATATATATATATATAGATAGATATAGATATATATGTATACGAATATTCCATTAAAGTTCTAATTTTCCTGTCAAACGTTGAGTTAGTAAAGAATTTAAAAAAAACATAACTGAGCTGTTAACTATGTGATAGTTAACTTTTCTTGTGGTCTCTTGTTTTACCGAACGCAAGTGAAAATATAAATAGTGTCTGGTAAAGTACCCAGAAAAGTTCTCTAACTTGAGGTAACATTAATTCAAAAATATGAAACATCCCTCGTATGAACTTGTGTATTGTCGTGTCGATGGAATCATATTTGGGTTTCGAATACTATGTAATTTAAAACATGTGGCTAGGGTTTACTTGTAAAGGAAAGAATCCTCATGCTCGGTTGTCCATAAAAAAAAACATTTTACAAAGAGACCGAAGACACTCGAAGACAGTATCCATTAGTCACTCCAATTTCCCCTAAATAGGCGTTCAAGTTGTTTCCAGTAAGCATTCAAGTTCTCTCTAGGTAACATTCAATTTATCTGCAGTAGCCATTCAAGTTCTCTCTTTCTCTCTCTCTCTCTCTCTCTCTCTCTCTCTCTCTCTCTTATATATATATATATATATATATATAAATATATGTGTGTATGTTTATACTGTGTTTATGTACGCACATCTATATATGTATATCCATATATGTATATAGATGAAACAATCAGTCGTATTATCAATATTAGCCATAAATAGTCGTTAACATAACAACACATTGTTTAATTCTTCAAAGAAAGTAGTATACGTTCATTAACAATATTCGCTACTAAAACATAATAGAAAAAATTCCAATCGTTTCATAGATTACACATCATTTCATGTTCGTTACTTTTTTAGTAAGACACACTTCTTGATCTACAGCGGTCAACACGGTTACGATAAATATCGAGATTGCTACGTTTTTTACAGAAGCAAATAGTGCTTTAAATTGTCTGTTATTACACTCCTACTATAGTTTACGGTAATTAATACATATTTCCATACGTATATATTACGACCTTTTGCCATCATAGAACAAATTATGTTTTCACTTCTGTTGGTGTAACAAGCTAATAATAAATACACATTTGACATCATTTCATTAAATACTACATTAAGTATGTTACGGCTTCTTCTTCAACAAAATCTGAGTAACCTATACTCTATTTGTTTTTGTGGAACACTAATTATGATGATAATACTACTACTACAAGCACTATTACTTATAATAATGATATCAAGATCTTAAATATGAATTTGTTAGACTATGAAAATGTAAATAAGTAAAGGTAATTTCTGTTCTTATTGGAACACTTGGAACCATAACGAAAAGCCACCATACATGACTTAAACAGATTGATGAGACGATTCATTCTCTAATTCTGCAAAAGGATTTTCTGTTAGAAACAGGGAGAATGTTAAAGTACATATAGCTCGAATGTCTAAGGTCAAGGGAGTGGTCTTGTTGTTCAAAAAAAGAAAAGTCCAACTAAAAACATCCAAAACTTGAGACTGATATGAAATAATAATAATAATAATAATAATAATAATAACCACACCAAGAATAATTGTAGTCTAAACGATAAGAAACAGAATGGTTTTCGTAAACACTAAAAAGGGACACATGTGTTGCTATGTATGGATTAAAATAATTAAAAGAAAGTAACAAAAATAGAAACACCAAGATCGGCTACAACACATCCTAAAATCGCATGTACAAAATATCCGATAAATCTCTTAGAGAGGGCAATGTCAATATTGAGACGTGTATTAACAACTGGAGCAGAACACATGCCGTATATAAGAATGCAGAAATGTATTTTCCCGGTAAACTCTATCACCACTAATGTTCATCATCGGCATATATATATATATATATATATATATATATATATATATATATATATATATATATATATATATATATATATATAGAGAGAGAGAGAGAGAGAGAGAGAGAGAGAGAGACGATCTGTAATTATTTGCAAGAAAGTATAATGAAGCTGAAAAAAGCAAGCAACATATTCAGCACTGTATTTCAAATAAAGTTCGTAATAGGGAAATAGGAACAATTAGAGATGCAAATGGAATAGTTCAATACAACAAAGAGCAGAAGACGAAGATGTTATGAGGGCACTTGACGAACATTATGCTTATGAGTATATAATAGGTCTATAAGCAGTACTTAACAAAAAAGGATGAAAAAAGGTTATAACATAATGATTGAGAAGACCAAGAAAACTCTTTAAAAATAGTTATATAGGGGGACCTGATGTTAAGTAATGAAGACATAGAGAATATGTAGTAATGTTTGATTAATCATTATTAGGCTTGTCAAAATAGTATTTCAGCACTAAGCTGTCTAATAAATTAATGTTAATTCCGAATTCACTCTATTTAAATGCATACCCGACGTAAACATATGACAAGGGATTAAGTAATAGTGAGTAAAACAGATTACTTTGATGACATTAAACAACGAAAATAAAAAAATACATAAACTTAAATACTGAAAAGCTGACTATTGATGTTAACATCATCGTAATAAAGAACAATTAAGAGAACAGTAAAACTGGAAACAAAAAGGCTTGAAAATAAATATGAGTAGAAAAGCAGCTTCCTGCAAGATTTATAAGACGAGTGTGAGAAAAGCCACACGAAACTACATGGCCATGGCGGGGAAAAGAACACTTAAACAGACAAACAGAGTCGCTGAAGATTACTCGATTCATCAATGTAATCAAAACGAATGATATCAGCTCCAAAGTAGACACAAGCCCGAACATCACTAACTGTAGACTCTGGGATAATAGGGACGAGACGGTAAAGCACATAAGTAAATGCATCATCGTAGTGCGAAAAAACAAAAAAAACAGAAACCACTGTATTAGAAAAGCTAATTTATGTTAACTATGAACACCTCTGCACTTTGAAATTGAAAACAAAATTATAAAATGAAAAGTAATATGAATCCTCTGATATACAAACACGCCAACACGTCCATTCAAAGAGAACTGGGAGCCATAATAGTCAACAAGAATAGGATAACCTAAAATTTGGTCCTCACAGCATTTCACAATGTAAAGCAGTAAAATACAAAAATACGCTGGACATGATATATGTCTAAATGAATAATGAACATGAAGAAAATCACTACAATGGCAATAATTTTCAAAGCATTAGATCAAGTACCGACAATGCTGGAAGAGTTCTAACGAGAAATTGGAATAAAAGAGAAGATCGAGACGGTATAACTAACGCAAATGATGAAATGATCAAAATCTGTAATCCGTGAAATTTGAAACTAATCAACTTAATCAAAGAAAACACTTAACAATCCCAGTGAAGTTGAAATCAAAAACAAATAAAACATACAAATAACTTTATACGATTGAAATTAAAACTGCAAGATTACCCAGGAACTAAAACATCTTAAAACCCACACACATATGCATGTGGTAGCGTTAGACTTGCTTGTAACAATAGAAAACAGTCAATCATGTATAAAGAAGATGGAAAAAAAGGATGAGGGATGGCACCAACAAGATATCTACTAAAAGAGAATCTTGGTGAGTCATATTGAAACTCAAACCCGGGAGATTAGCAGGGGTGGTTGCCAGAGATAACTCAGTGGGAAACAATCAGATGAAAGCAAAGATGAGGGAGAGCATCAACTGGATATCTTCTAAAAGAGACGACTGGGACGTTGGTGAGTCTCATTGCAATTTCAATTCGAGAGAAGTACAATTGTAGTTGTCAGCTATAAATAAGTGGGAAACGATTAATCTTCGTAGATTTAATGAGGGTTCAGTTCGAAATAGCGTGTACGTTAACGTGTTCGACTTGAAATAGGCTTAACAAATCAAATAATTTAAGAAGAGTTAAGAAAATAGTATATATATACATATATATATACATAAATATATATATACATATATATATATATATATATATATATATATATATATATATATATATATATATATATATATACAAATTAATATATTAAAAATACATTTCTCGAATATTTAAATAGAGAATAAGGACGTAAGAAAATGTTCTAACAGTCTTAAAAACTAAATCATGGTTTTAATAAGCTGACTAGATAGTTAAATGTAAAAGAATTGATGTACATGTTTTTAAAAGTTCGAATAGAATCAGAAATGCCCACAAAAAGGTAACAACTAAGTAGAGAGTAATATAATTTTTTTTAAATTACGTCGCGAACAAGAAGTTACTCGTGAGATGTGTCAGATAAGCAGATCATACATATCACTGTTTTTATTTAATTAAGAGACCGAGTGAGGGAGAAAGTGTCGATGCCATTGTCATTGCTCCTATTATGGTTTATTATTTGCTGTAATGTGTGTATTAATTCATACATTTAATAAGAATAATACCTCAAAATAATGTGTATTCCTAAATAACGTTATGTTGTTTCATTAATGTTTCTTCCACCATTATTTTAATACAAAGAAAATACCATAAGAAAGATTGAAAAAATTAAAAAAGGTAAAATTTAACGGACAACTTCTGTTATTTTTAACAATATTTGCATATATATATATATATATATATATATATATATATATATATATATATATATATATATAATTATAATGATAATATACTTAACAATAAGTGAAATATCGTTAAAGTGATCTATCGTGAAAAAGTAAAGCTCACTACGTTGAGTAGGGCAACCAATTTAAAGAAGGAAATATGAAGATAAAAATTCACAAAATTACATAAAATCCCCTAAAATTGATACAAATGTTATTACATCCTAAGTTAAGATGCAAGGAGTTACACTAATCCTAAATCCATGAATTTTCAAAGATAACACTCTTCTCGTCAGAGGATAAAATTCAGTAATGTGATATTTGTAATGAATAAATATTACCTGTTCCATTTCACATTAGTGTAACTCCTTTCATCTGAACTTTCGATTTAATGAAATGTGTATCAATTTTATGTAATTTTTCATCTTCATCTTTCCTTCTTTAAATATATATATATATATATATATGTATATATATATATATATATAGTAATCCAGGTAGGGTAAAAATCCATAGGGTAGAAATCCAAAGGGAATCAAACCGGGTTTATAAAAGAGTGCTCAATAAAAATATAGAGCTGTATTGTGAATGCTTTTATTCAAACATGTACAAGGTCTGCTACACTGGCATGTCGATGTTATCGATCTACAGCTCTCAAGAGCTGAGGTCTCATCAGGCAGAAAATCGTTTTTTGATTCAACTGGTTGCTGAATTCCAGGGAGAATGAAGTCAAGCAAAAAAGAAGAGGAGAAAGAAATAAAAGTCATGTGACCGATTTTAAAATATGATTGCCGTTAGAAATTACTATTTTCTTATTTTTATCTTTTATATATTTTATATATATATATCCAACGCTGAGCTGGGGTAGAGAGGGGAGTGGGCCGAGGAGAAGAAAAAGAAAAGAGAAAGGGAAAGAGATACAATTGCTGTCAGAAAAGTTTAATTTACAGCTGTTTATATTTTTATTTTGTATTTTTATCCAACGCTTAGTTAGGGGGGGGGGTGGAAGAAAAAGAAAGAGAAAGGGGTTGAGGGGTGTTAGGAGTGGGTGTCTATAGCCATTTAGGATTTGTTGAGGGGAATGGTTCTGAGTTAAATTCATATTTATTTTTATTCAGCGCTGGGCTGGATAAAGATGGGGGTCGGGGGAGGTTAAACAAGATCGAAAGAGAAGATGAAGGAAGGGGGGGAGGGGGGGGTTCAAATTTGTTGTGTCTGCTTCCTGTCAATGCAGACATATAACAATTACATGACACCCAGCTTACGGGGATATTTTAGTTTAAACCCATTAGTGGATTTATGGCCTTATTGTTGATAAATTATATTGTTATATTTTGATCAATTGGCATTTAATTTTGATTATTTTGATGGATAGTTACATGTATTTTAAATAATATTTATCAGTTAATTAATAAAACATAATGGTAATTGTCTTTATTTTTAGTAAGATTCATATATGGATTATTGGCAATAATATTAGTAGGTTAGTTCTAGGTACTAATGTATAAAATATATTGGGAATTATTCTTGGTAAGGATCGTATATAAGTTTATGACATTGATATAGATGGATTATATTATTATATTTATTTTTAATTATTTTGGAGTATGAATAAATGTATTTCGATTATAAATAATAGTTAGTGATGGATTAATAAAACATACTGGTAATTGCTTTTATTTTTAATGGAATTTATATATTGATTAATTTCAGTGGTATAAATAAATAAATTTTATTATTCGTTGTGATCCTATTATTAATGGTGGGGTTAACACCTGTTATAGTATTAGTGGTAAGGTGTTCTAGTTAAAATTGTTAACGCAAGTTATGGTCTATGAAGGGGGGGGGGATTAGAAATGATGGGGGCCAGTAATTTTGATTAAAGTGATCAGTATATAATTATTTAAATATTTAAAAATTGGTTTTGGTAATAAGTAGTTTTGTGAGCTGGATGTTGAGCGCACACACGCACTCGTGCACACATATAAATACATATATGCACATGTATACACAAACATTCATATATGCACCCAAATCCATACACATATACATGAACACACAGATACACATGTATGTGTACATATGTATACGTATACATACGCGCATACAGATGCACACATACACACATAAATATTTATAAAATTCTATATCTTCACACATATGCCCACTCATATGTCCACAAGAATCACCTATATATATATATATATATAAAAATTTTTTACTTTTTATGTTATAGTATTTATTCAAAGATTGGGGTGGTTGTACTGTGTTTGTAGTTGAGGGTTAAAGTTACTTGATTTGGAAGTGTTAATAAGTGTTAATTTTAGCGGGCTTGTTGGGTATTGGGTTTTTTTGTTTTAATGGTATTATTTAGGGGGGGTTGTACAAATTACTGAGGAGGTGTGATCTGTTATGCCTACAGTTGATCGATGTTTCCTGTTTTTTGTTTAAAAGTTTTCCTCTGTCAGTAAATTTAATTATTTCAAGTTTTTCGCCGAGGCATAAATAGCATGGTGAGTTTATTTATGCCTCGGCGAAAAACTTGAAATAATTAAATTTACTGACAGAGGAAAACTTTTAAACAAAAAACAGGAAACATCGATCAACTGTAGGCATAACAGATCACACCTCCTCAGTAATTTGTACAACCCCCCCTAAATAATACCATTAAAACAAAAAAACCCAATACCCAACAAGCCCGCTAAAATTAACACTTATTAACACTTCCAAATCAAGTAACTTTAACCCTCAACTACAAACACAGTACAACCACCCCAATCTTTGAATAAATACTATAACATAAAAAGTAAAAAATTTTTATATATATATATATATATAGGTGATTCTTGTGGACATATGAGTGGGCATATGTGTGAAGATATAGAATTTTATAAATATTTATGTGTGTATGTGTGCATCTGTATGCGCGTATGTATACGTATACATATGTACACATACATGTGTATCTGTGTGTTCATGTATATGTGTATGGATTTGGGTGCATATATGAATGTTTGTGTATACATGTGCATATATGTATTTATATGTGTGCACGAGTGCGTGTGTGCGCTCAACATCCAGCTCACAAAACTACTTATTACCAAAACCAATTTTTAAATATTTAAATAATTATATACTGATCACTTTAATCAAAATTACTGGCCCCCATCATTTCTAATCCCCCCCCTTCATAGACCATAACTTGCGTTAACAATTTTAACTAGAACACCTTACCACTAATACTATAACAGGTGTTAACCCCACCATTAATAATAGGATCACAACGAATAATAAAATTTATTTATTTATACCACTGAAATTAATCAATATATAAATTCCATTAAAAATAAAAGCAATTACCAGTATGTTTTATTAATCCATCACTAACTATTATTTATAATCGAAATACATTTATTCATACTCCAAAATAATTAAAAATAAATATAATAATATAATCCATCTATATCAATGTCATAAACTTATATACGATCCTTACCAAGAATAATTCCCAATATATTTTAACTCATTAGTACCTAGAACTAACCTACTAATATTATTGCCAATAATCCATATATGAATCTTACTAAAAATAAAGACAATTACCATTATGTTTTATTAATTAACTGATAAATATTATTTAAAATACATGTAACTATCCATCAAAATAATCAAAATTAAATGCCAATTGATCAAAATATAACAATATAATTTATCAACAATAAGGCCATAAATCCACTAATGGGTTTAAACTAAAATATCCCCGTAAGCTGGGTGTCATGTAATTGTTATATGTCTGCATTGACAGGAAGCAGACACAACAAATTTGAAACCCCCCCCCTCCCCCCCTTCCTTCATCTTCTCTTTCGATCTTGTTTAACCTCCCCCGACCCCCATCTTTATCCAGCCCAGCGCTGAATAAAAATAAATATGAATTTAACTCAGAACCATTCCCCGCAACAAATCCTAAATGGCTATAGACACCCACTCCTAACACCCCTCAACCCCTTTCTCTTTCTTTTTCTTCCACCCCCCCCTAACTAAGCGTTGGATAAAAATACAAAATAAAAATATAAACAGCTGTAAATTAAACTTTTCTGACAGCAATTGTATCTCTTTCCCTTTCTCTTTTCTTTTTCTTCTCCTCGGCCCACTCCCCTCTCTACCCCAGCTCAGCGTTGGATATATATATATAAAATATATAAAAGATAAAAATAAGAAAATAGTAATTTCTAACGGCAATCATATTTTAAAATCGGTCACATGACTTTTATTTCTTTCTCCTCTTCTTTTTTGCTTGACTTCATTCTCCCTGGAATTCAGCAACCAGTTGAATCAAAAAACGATTTTCTGCCTGATGAGACCTCAGCTCTTGAGAGCTGTAGATCGATAACATCGACATGCCAGTGTAGCAGACCTTGTACATGTTTGAATAAAAGCATTCACTATATATATATATATATAATGGATAGTGAAGTATTAGTGCATTACCAACAAGAGAAAAGTATATATCTAACATTTTAAAAATGTTTTTAAACATTTGTTTTATTATTTTGTAATTTTAACATCTTACCATTTTATATAACGCGTATCAAGCGGTGATTAGGGTTAGGGTTAGGGTAAGCTCTCATCGGAAATATTAATCTATAATGGATTTACATATCTGTGCTGCCTTTTATTAATATTTTCCACCACTCTTATTTAAACAGGGTGTGTCACCGAGAGAGATAAGAAATGCGACGTGTCATCAAACCAACCTGAGTCAAGCAGACTACGTTATCTGCCGCCATCAAGATAATCTGATTAAATCAGAGAATTCGTATTCCTAATATCTACATACAAACGAAGATGTCATAACAAACAATAAATACAGTTTTAAAGATTTTAGAAAAGATTTTAAAACGGAATGGCTAAAACAGGCATTGCAAACAGAGGCGGAGCACTTAG
Source organism: Sepiola atlantica (assembly GCA_963556195.1). NCBI lineage: Eukaryota > Metazoa > Mollusca > Cephalopoda > Sepiida > Sepiolidae > Sepiola > Sepiola atlantica. The sequence continues at coordinate 37,288,764 of OY744523.1, read as the reverse complement.
TGAATACATGAAACTTGCCAGAGATGAGGGGAAAATTGAATGTTAAGAAAACTACAGTAATACCAATTATTATGAGATAATTATGATTGTTGATGTATTTATACATTATCCTGGCGGTATCAATTCCCTTTGTTATTTCTTAGTATATTCTGTCTGTATCGCCATATGATGAAATAAAACAAACTAGAAGAACAATCTAAGAGAATAGTTAGTGCGTTATTTGTCTATGGAATTGCTCTGCATATTTCGAATTCAGTCAGATTTAATACTTTACTTCGACAGGACGAAAGATCGGAGAGGCTCGATCCTATCAATCGCCTGGTCACGGCATGCCCATGTATCTGTAAGTTCATCCCTAACATATTATTCAATTATGTTCTTGTAAAAATCAAAACCTTATTTCGACTTTTTATTTTTTCTCAAATAGAGACTAGAATGTGGTGATTTAAGGTCAATCGTGTTGAGAACAAAGACGATTACCCTTGCCAAAAATTAATTTTTTCTGGTTGTAATTTGTTCTTCTAGAAATGTGTTCTGAGAGTAATGTATTTAAAAAGTAATGTTTTAGGAATATAATGTTTTATAAGAGTAATGTTTTCAGAGACGTATTCTTTCAGAGAGGAATGTTTTCAAAGTGTAATATTTTCTGTAAATTATGTTTTCAAAGATTAATGTTTTCAAAGAGTAATGTTTTAAAAAAATAAGTTTTTTTCTTAGAGTATTTCAATGTATTCTAGGAGCAATTTATTCTGAGAGCAATGTATTGAAAGATAAATATATTCCAAGAGCAATGTTATCTGGAAGCATTATACACTGAGAGAAATGTATTCTGGGAGCACTGCATCTTCAGGGGAATTTATTCTGAAGGAAATGTGTTAAAAAAATCAATGTATTTTTACAGCCATGTATTAAATAAACCATGTATTCTAGGAATATAAAATAATTATCTTACATATAATATTGCATTTGACAACTTTATTTGCCATTAGACTAAACTTATATTGGGTACATCCCGTAAAAAAACCCAAATCAAACAAACCAATCAAGTACCTAACTGCGAATAGTTTTACTAAATTAACTAATGAACTCATTATTATTAATTTTAGAATATATTCTAGAAAACAGGATGAGTAATATAGGCACATTTTCTGTTGTAAATGATAACACTTGGTGTATATGAAGTATTTTTTATGTAATGTAAATATTATTTAATGAACCGATCATTATCAATGATTGGATATTATTTGTTTATGTTTGAGTTTCCCTTTAGATCGGAGCACTATACCACGTATTTCCAGAAACGTTAATTATAAATCGCATACAAAAATAACACAACAATATTGTTTTAAATCACATTCGAAGTTATGTTAAGTATTACTTAAACAGTACGTATGAGCTTGGGAAAATCCATAACTATATGTCTGATTATCATAAATTATAGAATGTGTATCTTAGACAACAATGTGAGTAACATAGGAACATTATTCTTTACAACTTACCTATTTAAGAAGGTGTCAGTGAGATTTTACAGCCAGAAATAAGAAATACATACTTATTTACAGCTAATATTATATTTATAGTGTATACCCGCCATACTGAGACGGGTGCCAATCTAATATATATATATATATATATATATATATATATATATATATATATATATATATATATATATATATATATAGAAACAACTAACTTTCTAGACGTCACGTTAAACTTAAATAAAAATACTTACGAACTATACCTAAAAGATAACGCCAATATACGCAAATCCAAAGTCTCATCATACCAATCAATCACAAAAAATATCCCACATTCTATCGAACGTGGGCTTATCAACAATTCTAGCAACGAAAGTGGTTTTAAAAAAATCAAACAACATTTGCAATACAGCTCTAAAAAATAGTGGTTACCATAATACCGAAATGAAATATAAAAAAACAGGACACTAATAATTACACAAAAATAAAACAATGAAAGAAAAAGAAATATAATCTATTATACCCCGCCCTATAACCACATGCTAAAAACTAAACTGGGCAAAAAATTCTTAAATCTGATTGAAAAACACATCCCCGTAACCAATACCCTGCATAAAATATTCAATAAAAATAACATAAAACTATCCTACAGCTTCTGCAAAAACCTAGAAATGATAATTAAGGCACACAATAACAAAATACTAAAAGAGAACAACAGAGAGGAAACAAATAACAAACTTATTTAAAAAGTGGAAAATATAACAAAAATAACACTAAGAAGAACAAAAATATGAACAATACAAATAGAAATACACAAAACACAAATAATAACCACCGAATAGAAATGAAAAAGTAAGCAATGAAGAGAAAAGATGTAACTGCATCAATCGTACACTTTGTCTATTACAAAATAAATGTCTAACCAAAAGTATTTGCTAAGGTATGCCCTCCCTAGATTTTAAAACAATATATTATGACCAGAAAAGCACATTTAAAAACAGAGAACGTCGAATTAAAATAGCACTAGCAAACCACTATTGGGAGCTCAAAGAAAATGGACCCTCACAAATAATGAAATGGAAAATAATACGACAGGCCAGTACATGTAGAAATTTAGATGACCCGTGGAGATTATGACTGATTGACAAATTTGAAATCGTAAACTTTAAAGATCCTCGAAATGT
>OY744523.1:37086099-37281099 GCA_963556195.1 Sepiola atlantica | reverse complement strand
TGAGATGCTGAGGAAAGAATCATTCTCAACCTTTTGCTTAAATTTGACGGGGGCTTTATCAAAAGGTAAATTGAAAAAAATGGTGACATACGAAACGATCTGCAATTCCGTGATATATGAATGGAATTTCTTTAAAAGATTCAGTTCGATTATTGTCAATCAGTAACAAACGAACATATATAATTCAGGTTCATTTCATATTCCAATAACTATGTTTTTATTTTTTTAATTTGAAGTTTTGTTTATATGTTTTACATACAAACACATAACATTTCTATGAGATGCATTTATTACGGTTCGTATCTTCTACAATTAGCCAAACAACATTTATATGTCTATATCGTCTCTGAAACATTAAAATATCGTCAGAAAAAACACGAAGTATGAAAAAGGTATTGGATTCAAATGTCTTGAAAAAAACTTACACTATACAGTAAGTCATATTTCTACGAAAATAACGCAAAAATACAAAAAAGAGTAAACTCACATGTAGAGAAATTCTCTAATATGCCATGAGCTAGTAAATCTTAAAAGTTGTGCGGACATTTATGAATTGTCATTAAGTAATATTCCTTTAGATATTTAATAAATTTTAGCATTTATTTATGAAAATTCGTAGTCTATTTAAGGGGAGTTTTACTGCCCTAAAGTTACATCAATTTGCTTGCAAATTCCTATTAAGCTTATTTGAATACGAAACTAAGTACAGAGCTTATCTTTTTAAACTTCATCAGTTAGATACTACCTATATATATATATATTCAGCCATTCATTCAAGCATTACTAAGATTGTTACACTTCGGTGTTTTTTTATGGAAGTTGTTTAGTATTGTTTTATTAACCGTTTTAATAAACACTAACGTATAATTAATTGTCTAAGTTACTTCTCGTATGTAGTAAGGTTCTCTTTTATGCGAAAGTAAGAACAGAGTAAGTCCTTTTCAGACGAAAATAGTTTGTAGATAACCAGATCTTATTACACTTCTGAGATGAGCTACTATATATAAATTATTTTCTATTCAATGATGCTAATTACTTCATTTCAAAGTATTATGTGGATCCACATGTACTTGAAAAGAATTGTAGTTTCCTAAAAATTACTTTTGCATCTTCATAATATATATATATATATATATATATATATATATATATATATATATATATATATATATATATATATATATATATATATGTGCATACATACACGTGTGTTGGTGTGAATAGCTTATACAAAAAAGATTTTAAATATAAATAACCCTGCATAAATTATGAAAAATAAAACTAAAAATATACTTACATATGAACATAAAATATATACAAAAATATTCATGATATTATATTCTAAAACAAAGAAAGAAAATAGGAATAACATCGGGAGTAGTAAAATAACCTTATTTGAAATAATGGGGCAATCAGTGTCTAAGTATAGACTGTTTTCATTGATAATAATATTTGATAAAAAAGGGGCATAATAGAATTCTATTCTTTGTTCAATTATCATTTTAGATTTTACTTTCGAAGAAGTTTCAATTAATTATTGAATTATAAAAATAGAATTAATGTAACACGTATGTTTTTAACACTTTTTATGCACTGTTCAAAAAGAGTTGTTTTAAGTTAATATTTGTCAACAATCGATACAGCTGCTTATACAGAAATACATTTACCTTAGGCTAACGATAAATAAATAAATAAATAAACAAATAAGTAAAAAAAACAAACTAAACAACCACTTAACGATTTAAAAAGTATAACCTAAAATAGAAATACAAGGAACAACGTGTTTAGATAAATTCACCCATCATATTGACACAACAAAGGAAACAGAATATATAGAAAAGAGAACAATAGAACAGGATATAGGAGGTAACACTAACAACACCTTCGTTGGTGGAGAGTCTAACGATTGACTGAAAGAACCACAAAGAATCTTATTGGTTAACTAGCTAGCTGTGTATATAAAAACACCCGGCAAAAATAACTCAATGTATTTTACCCTGAGTATTCCCTCCGGGGGTGAAACGTAGAAGCCTCTTTGTAGCTTAATTGCCGTAAATAAATTTTATTTACTTACTACCGAGCACTACTGGCGTATCGACCACTGTTGAAGTAAATACTGAAAATAGACATATAAAACTGTATATCTCCATTTTATGTGAATTCATGACATATTATATATATGTATTTTAGCCTGAAGTTTCCCCACAGGGATGGAACGTGGGAGCCTCTGGGTAGCTTATATGTATATATATATATATATATATATATATATATATATATATATATATATATATATATATATATATGAGTAAAGATGCTTTAAAAAAAGTTAAAAATAGCTTAGGCATCTTTGCTACCAGATAGGCAAATAGATAAGTAGAAAGGCCCCTCCTATGTAGTCTAAATAAGCTTTGAGTAAGTTATAACAGAAACAAATTCAGTGTACATTCCTCAGGAAAGTTTAACATGTTGCAGACCGGAAAATTCACAAATGCAAAAGGTTATTCGACTATATAACAATAAAACAGACAAAGCGCATTTACTTTAAATGTGAAATAGAAAACGAGGTTCATCATGCAACTGTCTACTGTATTACTGTGTCAAACATATTAACATAAGATAATAAATAACGTATATGTTTATTTCAGGATTTAATTCAACAATTCACAGTATATTATAAGATCTAGGTAGGTACAACAAAGAACTGTAGACTCATAGTTTTAAGAAAAGGTGCTGACACATTCTTTATTTGATTGCATTCGTTATAAGATTTGCATGTTACCTCATACGTATAGCTATTTCGAGGTGAAGTGGCATTTAAGAGAATGTTTATAAAAGAATATTCTTTGTAACAACAACAGTTTATAAAGTGTAGCTTGAAGAACAACCGTACCGTAATCAATCTAAACGGTTCCTGTTTTATTCTTTTAAGAAATAGAAAATACCAGTAAACAATTGAGTGTTTTTTTATCGTGGTTTGATTATTAGAAACGCAACTATTACGCAGGTTAATATAGTGAAAAAAGTATATCATAACGTGACTAGCAGGTGACTATCCGCATAGTAGGTGCAGATGTGTAAAAATGTAGTCGCGATAGTGTAAGCTATATGAGTAGTTAATAAAGGTCAACTCGAGTCAGGATATGGCGATCAGTGTATTTATGCTTCATGAGTATTGCTTTTCTTAATGAATTATTGAATTTAAAAAAACATAAGTCAAAATTATATATATATATACATATATATATATATATATATATATATATATGTATATATATATATATATATATATATAGAGAGAGAGAGAGAGAGAGAAAGAGAGAGACAGAGAGAATTACTTACTAGACTTCAACTTCGAATGTCTTCAGTCTCTCTGTTCAATAGTTGGTCAGTACAACCTGACACGAGGATACGTCACTCTACGTAATATTCAAAATAGCATAGTATTCTAGGCACAAATAAGATCTCGACACGGCTATACACTTGCTCATAAAAGGAATGGTACACCTTCTCCTAGTGGCGTGGCTTATAGTAACAGCACGATGCTGGATATTCCATCAGGTACGATGACTTCTTTTCCTGCATTCTAGTAAGACCAAGAGACCACAAGAGATACTTTAACATAGTTTATGGGCCAATTGAGGAGAGGATAATAAATGTTCTTCAATTTGCTATTTCAACATTAAGAGAATTTTAATGGAATATTCAAATATCTATGTACCTTATATGGAGAGAATATGTCCCTTAATGTCTAAGAACTTCGACTGAATTATAATAAAAAAGAGAATATAAATATAAATATATATATATATATATATATATATATATATATATATATATATATATATATATAATAGATTACGACATTTTTATGTTCGTATGTACGTTATCATATTTGACACTCTATATTTATGAAGTCAAGAAATATCTTAGTTATCTATAGACAGAAACACAGTATAGATGTTATACAACATAATACGCTGGCAGACAAATGGAGCGATTTAATATAAAGTATTTGGAAGGAGAGCCGGCAACTGCTAACAATACAGAAGCAGCTCCCCCGATCTCGTTTCCAATGACAGCGGTAGGCTTTAAAACCTTATGATACTAACTATATCCGCATATTACAGTACTTGTATATACCGATATATATATATATATATATATATATATATATATATATATATATATATATATATATATATATATATATATATACCGTTATCAAATAAAGTTTAAGTTTTCACCTTTTCTTTGATAACGTTCGTTAATCGACACAAAACCGGTAAAATCGCTCGTGCATTAATAATTTATTTCCGTATGTCAATTCATTTCCAATTGTCTTTCTCACACATCCTGTATTTCACGGTATTTTATTTTATAATATATCGTACTGTTATCCTCATATATATATATATATATATATATATATATATATATATATATATATATATATATATATATATATATATATATATATATAATGATTATCTACAAGTTTATAGAGTATGTATAGACAGACACAAATGATATACATTATTTCAATTAGAGAGAAGTAAATCATAGAAAATATTAACGCATCATTGTTTTCTGAGTGTTCGGATGAAACGTGACGCCTGTTAGATGCGCTTTCCGTGCCAAACACGCCTCGGAATATAGAAACTAAACTTTATACCAGTTAAGATATCCCCAATAAACTCGTTTTTTTATATTAAAATGAGCTGCAACACATGATATAATAAATAAATTATCGCAATCATCTAAAATAATCGAACAATTTCCTTTTGATTTTATCTATGATAGTTTTCTTTTTCGGCATACTGAATTTTCCCCGTACATGCTTTTAAGCATGCATTGTGTTAAATTGGAAGTCAATTACATCGGACTTAATTGTTTCTTTTAAAACTCTCTGTCTAGCCATGTGGTTAGTATCGTTGGTTATACATCTTCACACTCGTGAACTTTGGACACACTCCGTTCTCTGTCTAGCCCCCCTTATCTATACTGAATAATTATATTTCAAGTTTTATCGACAGGTATATAAGACTTTGCAATTTACTAAAAGCTCAAATATCCTCTCAATAAAACTACCATAAATTCGGAAAATGTAATATATACTACACTGGGTGTATGTGTGCCCCGTTGGGTCACAACTACTACTGCTATTCGTTCTACTTTGATTTCATTCAAACATTAATTAACTATGATACATCGGAGGATATATTGTTCTTGCATAACTGAAAATTATAAGTCGTTTTACGTTTATATTATTCATATTATTACTTCATATCATAATTTATGCCTACTATATATGCTCCCTCCGGTCGCATATTATTGTTACTTGTTTTATTTCATTTCTCAGTAAAATGTGTTTGTTTTTTTTACAAAAAAACAAAAAAAGTCATCCTTTATTTTAATAAATGAAAAATCATGAACTCGCTTAAAGTCCTAAAAAATCCCAACTAGGTGTACCTAAAATAAAATCAACAATTAAAAAAAATACAGTTATTAAATTACTCAGTAAAATGTGTTTAGTTTTTCTAACCAAAATTTGTAAGTTTTACATTAATAATGTTTTTAATGAATTAATTTTATTCAATAAATGTGTTCTTTAAACATAATTTCGAATGATATAAAAAAACAACGTTTTAAGAAAAAAAATTAAAAATATATATATTTTCGGCGACTCGTACAATACATTTCAGAGAATCTGTGTCTTACATGTTATTAATAATAAAAACGCGTCCATGACCTGTGGGTGTGTCTCTAACTCTTTGTCTGTCTTAAAATAGAACTTCATGTGCGACGGAATAGAGCATTACACTTAATAATCAGAGGGCATGTAAGACATATACTATGTAATACCTGGGGGATGGTCTAATGACAACATAACAGATACTACATTACATACCGCCAACAAAAGTAAATCAGAAGGTAATCCCTGGGAGGGTAGTCTCATGACCACAAAACAAATACAATATCCCGTCCCTCCAAAAAAAGGAGTTAAATAGAACATTACTTGAAAACCTCTAACAAAATATAAGGGAAGATCGTATCATGACAACAGAACATATATTACACTACCTGTACACCTCTACAAAAAAGAGGAGGTAATGCCTGTAAGGATGGTATAATGACAACATAGCATATACTGCACTACCTCAACATCTCCTAAAACAGGAGGAGGCAATGCGTGGGAGGAGGTATGATGCCAAAATAACAGATACTACACTTACTCAACACCTCTCAAAAAAGGAAAAGGTTATGCCTGGTAAGACGGTATGATGTCAAAAAGAACAAACACAAGCCTACTTCAACACTTCTGAAAAAAAGAAGGATGGAATGCCTGGGAGGATGATATAAAAAAATAAAAGATATTACCTTGGAAGACGGTAGCATTACAACGCAACATATACTATACTACCACTACACCTCTCAATGAAGAAGGGGGTAATGCCTAGGAGCATAGTATCATGACAAAATATCATATATTACACTACCTCCACATCTCTTAAAAAGGAGGAGGTAATGCCTGGGAAGATGGTATCATGCCAAAACAAAAGATACTACACTACGTCTACACCTCTCTAAATAAGAGGAACTAATGCCTGTAAGGATGGTATCATGGTATTAGAACATATACTACACTACATTTACGCCCCACAAAAAAGGAGAAGATAATGCCTGGGAAGATAGTATTATGGCAATAGAACAAATACTACATAACCTGTACACCTCTCAAAAAAGGGTGATACTATTATAAAAATAAAACAGATACTACACTACCTCCACACCTTTCAAAAGTGGAAGAGGTAATGCCTGTGAGAATGGTATTATGACAACAGGACAGCTACTACATTACCTCCACACCTTGCAAAAAAGCAGGAGGAAATGCCTGGAAGGGTGGTATCATGACAACGAAACAGATACTGCATAACCTATACACCTCTCAAAAAAGGAGGAGAGAATGCATGGGGATAATATTATAAAAATAAAACAGATACTACACTACCTCAACCCCTTTCAAAAAAGGAAGAGGAAATGCATATGAGGGTGGTATCATGAAAAAAGAACATATAATACACTAACTCCTCACCTCTCAAAAGATGGGGGTTTTAATGACTGGGCGGATTGTATAATGACAACAGAGCATATACTACACTACCCTTACACCTCTCAGAAATGGAGGAGGTAATGCCTTGGATTATAGTATCTACACAACAGAACACCTACTACATTACCTCTATACCTCTCAAAAAAGGAAGAGCTAATGGCAGGGAGGATGGTATCATTACAACAGAACATATACTACACTTCCTCAACACCTCTCGAAAAAAAGGAGGTAATGCCTAAGAGCATTGTATGATGACTAACGAACATATGTTACCATACCTCCACACATCTTAATAAAACGTATAGGTAATGCCTGGGATAATGGTATAATTGTTGGATAATGGCCGTATGGGAATAGACGTATCTGTTTGGAATCGTTGATTTGAGTTGCGCGAATTAACGCGGGGCGGTCGAGTGCAGAACAGGGCTTGTTCGCACAGTCGGACCTGGCAGACGTGACACGGTTACTGTGTGACGAGCCCCCAGATCAAGGGTCAGTCTGCACCTGGACAGGCTGTGACATCACATGCCATTGCATGGGAAACAGAGGCGCTGTGGCGTCCCTTGTTCTCGTGAGAAGCGAGTTTTAGGCAGTCTGATTCGGAAAGCGAACCGAGAGGACATGCGATTCACAATGTAAATATGAGAGATATTTCCCCTAGGGAAAGACGCGAGAAATCCTTTCCCACCCCTCTCGCTGAATAGTTAAGAAAACATTAATAACTAATTACGATAAAGTAGTGATTACTCTCTCTCTCTCTCTCTCTCTCTCTCTCTCTCTCTCTCTCTCGACGTAGCCCCAGTTGAAATAACAACGATTGTAATACATGAATTAAATTCAAAAGAAGAGTTTGTCTTGGGAGTGCACTACATGGCTTTTATTGCAGACAACAGACGGCGTGGTTCTGGAAGAAAGAATTCATCCACTTAACGACTCGACCAACCCTCTACACGACGAGTATACGAAAGGCGTACTGCCGCGGTCCGAGCAGGAGAGGGCTATGCAACATACACCTTTCAGGTGCTAAGTGACTTGCCATTTCGAGCATGGAATGGGATGAGTCGAACCATGAGTTACCACGAAAGAAAAAAAAAAGAATGTTAAAAGCACGAAAGACAGCGTGTGATGTCCGAAAGAAAAAAGGAAAAAAAGAGAAGGACGGAGAGACAGAGAGAGAACTACAAACAGTAAGTAGAAAGTCGTTGTTTTTTTTTTAGAGAAAAAGAAGTTCATGTGCCGTAAAAGTAAAAACAGAAAGAAAAGAATGAAGCAATTATGAATGTGTTGTGAAAAGAAAAGAACTAAAACAAACGAATTTAGTTAGACACAAAACTGAATAAAAAAACACAGTGTAACAGACACACACGCACACACACAATCAAATATTTAAGAGAATGGAAACAAAACTGAATAGGAAATTAATAAACACACGCACACATGAAAATTAAATATTTAAAAAAAAACATGTGAATAAATAATAATAATAATTCGTGACACTGCGCACATGAATTTGGAACTAAACAACAACAGCATTTTTACCTATTGTAACAAGAGGAAGAAAAAAGAGAACATATTCGGTCCACGTTTGAAAAAAAATGCATTCGATGGGTAGGGAAAGTGAAATATTGTTTGTTGTTTTGCGGTTTAGTGTTTTTCATCAAATTGTATTGTTTTGAATCTTGTTTGTTTAATTTAAATGTATCGTCGAGAGAGAGACTGATTGAATTCATTTTCCTTGTTTTTTTTCGGGTTGGCCGAGAACATTGTTTTGTTTTTGTTTTTTTTGGCCCTCCTCATATTAAAATATTAATATATGAAAAAAACAGTCACTAATTAAAAATTAAGTTGAGTTCAGCCAATTAAAGGGAGTTAGAATGAGAGAGTTGGCCTTTTGGCGATGCGGTAAGTGTGTTGAAGAAGGTCCGATGGTGATGCCTGTGGGGCCGTGTCTCTTCCAACTGATGGTTTGGGATTGAGTTATGTTCGCTATGCGTGACCCGTTGAGGTAGCCGGTGAGCTTGCGATTATACGAAGAAAGGGTTGTTCGGTGTCACACGCGTGAAAAGAAAAGCGAGTGGTAGCCATGAAAAGATTGGCCTGATTGGGGGGGACCTCGGAGTTGGCGCATTGGTATTGGTCAATCAAGAATGAATGATGATATATTTAATGTGTAGGAATGGGTCCGTCCTAGGTTTTGGATGTGACCGACCGTGCGCAGAGACGCCTCTCCGCCCCCACGACACAGTTAGCAAGCGATGCAAGCGAGTCCGCATCAACGGAGTTTGGAGTTAATTTGGTGTGAGAGAGCACCTCGTGCGCGTGTCGGGGGCAGATATAGCCATGGATAGGTTCAACATTGAAAGTAGGTGCCGTATTTTAGGGTCCTGGAATAGCAAATAGATAGGAAATGTGATCGGATTGAGGCCTGACGTGAGTGTCGGAGATAGGACGGCGCCTTAAATTAAATTCGTGTGCTAACCATAATAGGTTATAAGTTTTGAAATAGGAGTTTCTGTTTGTTCCCCCATAATTCGCGGTAATACCCGCCAGTTAAAGAAATGTACTATCGGTTGTATGCCGATGCTTGGGAGTGCGTGTGTGAGGTGAATTGGGTGCCTAGGGTTCTGTGCGGATGTACGTGGGGTAAATGATTAAGCAACCTTGCAACAGGTGAACACCCAGTGTGTCCTATAATCGATAGTAGCAGGGATGGCAATAGAGCCGATATAGATCGTAAGGAGAATTTCCTTACATCCCAGAAAAGGTCATGAGGCCGAATTATGGCAGCCGGGTTAAGAAGGTGGAACTGAGATGCCCAGCCGTGCTAACCTCTGGTTCTGAACCGACCCTACGGACGGGTGTGTAAAAATACAAATCTTGGGATTGTTTTTTTGTGTAGGTTAAAGAGGGATGTTGGATAATGGCCCTATTGGAATGGACGTATCTGTTGGGAATCGTTGATTTGACTTGAGCGAATAAACGTGGGGCAGTCGAGTGCAGAACAGGGCTTGTTCTCACAGTCGGAGCGGGCAGACGTGACAAGGTTACCGTATGACGAGACCCCAGATCAAGGGTCAGTCTGCACCTAAAGAGACTGTGACGTCACAGGTCCTTGCGTGGGAAACAGAGGCTATGTTACGTCACTCGATCTCGTGAGAAGCGAGTTTTTGGCAGTCTGATTCGGAAAGCGAACCGAGAGAACGTGCGATTCACAATGCAAAGATAAGGGATATTTCTCCTTTGATGAATGCAGGCGCGAGAAATCCTTTCCCACCTCTCTCTCTGATTTGTTAAGTAAACATTATTAACTAAGTACGATAAAGTAGTGATTGCTCTCTCTCTCGATGTAGCCCCAGTTGAAATAAAAAAAGCATGTGATAAATGAATTAAATTACAAAGAATAGTTTGTCTTCGGAGTGCACCACATGGCTTTTATTGCAGACAACATACGGCGTGGTTCTAGAAGAAATAATTATTCCCCTGGACGACACGACCAACCCTCTACACGACGAGTATACGAAACGCGTACACCCGCGGTCCAGGCAGGTGTAAGGTATGCAACATAGTGACAACATGGCAGATATTACACTTCCTCTACACATCGAAAAAGGGAGGAAGTAATGGCTTGGTGGATGGTATCATGACAACAGAACAGATACTGCACTACCTTTACACCTATCAAAAAAGGAGAAGGTAATGACTGCGAGGATTGTATTATGACAACAGAGCAGATACTACACTCCACTATGCCCCTGAATTGAGCATTTAAAGATGAGTCTGAAATAGTATATAAACTACTATTTTATAATACGAGCAATAGTCTTGAATAGTATAGTTTTTGCTTTAGACAGACAGACACACAGATACATAACTTCCATTATTAATAGATGCATTATGCTTGTAGAAAAGTAAATAAATGTATTATGTTGCTATCTCATTTGCATACGTGTTTAGCTACGTACGTAAGTTTCTGAAATGTTTACACACACATGAAACAATATACGAGAGTGGTTGAGTAATATAGAATAAGCCAATCCAAGAAATCGGCGCACGCTAGTTCTCAATGCTTCACACGTTTCTTCCTTCCATTCTTCTCGCAGTGTGTGTCACTTCGTTCTTGCTTATGTGGGCTTAATCTAGCTAGACATTATTTGTTTTATTCTAATCTCATCAAGCACATTTACAGAAACCTCTTTTTTTAAATTTAAATCTTTATATTATATTCCATGACTCTAATTTTCTTCGACAGTACTGGTTAACTATATATAGAAGATCTGAATGCATGCTGAAGAGAACATACACATTAGATTTGAAGTTAGCAATTCGTAACTATAAACTAGTTAATGCTTGAAGATCGCATTCCTGTTGTTAAGTTGCTAAGTCTCTTAGAATATTGAAATCTGTTAAAAAGAAAATAATATGAAGGATTCTCGCAGACGGGAATTACAATCTAAAACTTGTCTGTTCGTATTAAGATTGAGAATATGCTTCCGCGATTTTTCATCTTCGTATTGACTTGACCTTGTGAAAACAGTTTCATGATCTTGGTGTAACCTTTGCAATCTCCCAAGTATTATGCGAGGAATTCAAGCTAATATTTAACATCATTAATTCATAATTCACGAATTGTGAGCAACTCAGTTTCCTAAAAATATAGTCTCGAAGAAGAATCCGGAAAATAAGTTATCTCAATATTATTATTTGCCCATGAAAAATTAATAACCTCAAATAACACCGGACAAACATGTTTATTGAAGGAATTCGTGTAAGAAAATATCCCACGCTGAAATATATGTAATACTTATACTTCTTTGGTTATCTGACTTGATTATTTTCTGAATTTAGCAATTTATACATTGATGCTTATACTCTTAAAGCAAAATGAATATGGAGATCAAATTATATTAAATACTTAATCCGTTATTTCTCATAAATCTTAACAAATCCCATTGTTTAATTTTCACAACAATTGCTGTGCTTAATCTGAGTTGGTGCACAAACACCTAGCTTCTACTTCTTTGACAACATATTTTTTATGGAAATCGCGTCAGACAAGGCACGCAGCCAATTCATGTAAGGGGCTAAAACAAACAATATTTACAACTTCAAAGCTAGCTAACGATAAGTGTTAGATAGATTTGGACCGAGAAAACGGCAATGCTCTCCCCTTTATCAGAAACATCGCTCATGGAATGTGAAGAGTAATGGACAAATTAGGAATGTGCTCCGATGAACTTACGGATGTTGTACCCCCGCATCAATGTAAATACCCCATGATCGACCCGACTAGCAGCAAATTAACCTCCTTTCTCCATATATGGGCCTAGGTGGCCGGAGATGTTCTACCTTAATATCTTATTGATCGGACCGGTTTTCTATTGGAATTACGTCCCGATCTGCATTTACCCAACCTTACCCTCAGGGATGAATATAAATGCAATGTGAACAAATATATCGCTGCCCAAATCTCCACTTATGTGTGCCATTAGAAATGTGTTCCCTCTTGCTGTAACACCTTACGCTTAAATATGCCCTGTTTGGAGTTAACAAAAGTTTAAAAGAAATTGATTGTAAGACATATTTTCTATTAGTAAAACGGAACGCTTCGTGGATATATTTTAGTGTTAAAATATTACTGTACAATAGCATTTCACATCAAAAGGAGCATTGCAACAATATCGATTATAGTTTCATATTTCCAAAGTGTTAATTCTCATTCTTCTTTATAGTTAGTAATACTAAATTTGCCAATATTTCTGTATGACTGAATAATCTAACACCTTTTATTAGATTAATCAGCTTCTTTGTATGGCTTCTAAGCTAAATATTACAATGGACTTCATGTAGTGCTTGTATTAGAGCGCATAGGCATATATTATGTAATTATATCATTATATAACTACACGCCCAAGCAACTTAGCAAATGCGACACATTACTTCTAAGACGTTTAACACTTTATCTATTGAATTCTTATATGTTTAACATAAATTATGCGTTCGGTTGTAATACATTTCGAACTCTTTGAAGTGTAATCGCAAGAATTTAGAGTACACGGAGTAAGCGGTTCTATTGTCGACTAAGGAAATAGTATATCAGGTTTGTGTACGCAATGTAATAATTTATTATAGCGTACTCTTGAATGTATAGGTTAAAACATGCCTTGCATGATGATAAATAATATGAACATGATACGATTGATGTGTAATTTGAGTAATAAAGACAGCTTCGTTTTAAAGACATCAGAAGAAGATTTAATCTGGGCAAAATCAAGACATGGTTGAATAGCAATAGCCTCCTCTGGTATCGCAACATTGAAAGAAAAGGATGAGAAATCTAGAGGTGGTAGATACAGAGATGGTTACGGCGCAGGGTCAGTTTATATAGGGAAGTGCAGGGAAAACAGCAGAGGAAGTGATAAATGTGGACTTGGAAGAAAGAGAGATAGATAAAAATCTGTCAAGAGATAAGTTCGTTTTATAGTTAAACGTTAAACCAGAGATGAGGACGACACTAATGATAATTGAAAATTGAAAACAATGCTGGTACGAGTGTTACATATTGAATAATAGTAGCAATCAAGTGCATAGAGATAAAAAGTATGGCAAACAGAGTATACACCAAAGTATTTTCTTTCGCTTTACGATGATAGTTATTTGATTGGTTTGTTTAACAACGTGTCAGACGAAATAGTTACGGTTAGGCATGATTAGCATACACATACTACAATTATGATGAAGATAAAGTACATTATCAAACATGAAACTATACATATATATATATATATATATATATATATATATATATATATATATATATATATATATATATATATATATATATATACATTATGGTTTTATATATGAAGACTTTGATATATTATTCTTCGTTCGTAGAACGGATTGACGCTATTCCCCTTATACTTTTCTTACAAACGTTAGGGCATTGATAGTAAGCTACGTTACGTAAAATATAATCTATTTAAGTTGAGTATGGGAGACCAACTCCATTAATGAAAAGGTTTTAATTTAGTAATAAAACATGTATATTCTATCCTGCAAATTAAAACATTATACACTGTTAGTGGACTATCTATCAAGGAGCAACCTTTGTCTAAGAAAAGGTGTATATGTATACATAAAGTTGTATTTAATATAAAGTTGTACTCTACTTTTACCAACATATACAAAATATATTACATCTATTCGATTGATACCACTGACCAAATACCAACGTCAGTGCTTAGTCATAAAGATAAAGAGTCGATAAAGGATGATGCTCTCGTCGAGAGAAAATAACATAACTTCTATTTGTTTAAATAATCATTAATATTAAAAAAGATCTATACGATTAAAATTAATATATTTTACAGCGATGGCAAGACGATGTGGTGAGACATTATCGTGTATGCTGTGTGAGTGACAACGTCTTATCTGCAATCACGGTCAGTTTATATATTTTTAGTATGATTAATATTATTTCAACTACTAATTCTACTATTATTAATAAAAGTATTCTTATTACCATATTTACAACCATTATTATTAATGTTACTACTACCTTCTTCTATATTAGTATTAGTTTTTTTTATTATTATTATTAGTCATTATTTATTATTTCATATTATTATTACCTTCTAATGTTTCCTGATTATTTTATTTTTTACCCGACTATTACTGTTTATTAATTAGTATTATTATCGATTGATATTATTGTTATTGTTATCATTATTATTGTTATTGTTATTATTACTATTAGTAGTAGTAGTAGTAGTAGTGGTAGTAGTAGTAGTATTTTTATTATTGTTATTAATACTATTATTTGTATTAATACTTATCAATGGTAATGTTTAGCACTTGAAAATTATAACCGATATTATTATTATGATTATTATTATTATTATTATTATTATTATTATTATTATTATTATTATTATTATTATTATTATTATTATTATTATTATTATGTTAACTATTATCATTTTACATTACTTTACCTATTATTATTATTGTTAGTTGTATTACTACTAATTGTGTAAACTTAATTAAATTACTAGTGAATTTGTTTGATTCATTAATCTATTAATAATAATTTGATAAGTTTAAAGGAAATAAAACAGTGTAAACATAGAATTAGTGACCCAATGTGTTAACAACCCCTAACCACTTCCTCCCAACATACATACACGTCGGTGTGCTCACACACATATTTTCCGCTACGTATTACAACTTGATTTAAGAATATCTGGTTCGCTCTGAGTGAAAAATCTTTCGACGGTATTTGCCACATCCTGTTGCATGCATATGAACTTTCGCACTTTCAACTATTTCTGTTCAAATCAACAGATGATTTCATTTTTCTATCTATCTACGTATCTATCGTTCTATTTACCTATCTATCTATCTATCTATCTATCTATCTATCTATCTATCTTTCTTTCTACCCTTTGTAGTATATCTCTTTCCACTTTATTTTATTTTATTTTATTATGTTTTATTTTATTCTATATTTTATATTTGAGTTTTTATTCTTATTTTAACTGTTTGATTCTTAACGGTCTCAACCACGTGACTTTCCAAATTTTGAAATTTTAAATTTCTTTTCTTCTTCTTTCTCTCCCCATTTCATTCTTTCCAAAATATGATATAATTATAAGATCGGATTCAAACTCTGCGTATGAGATTTCAGTTTATAATAACTGTTGATCGATAACATCGATATGCCAGTGTCGCCGATGTTGTACATGTATGTGTAAATTAAAATAATCATATATATATATATATATTAATATATAATATATATATATAATATATAATATATATATTTATATATACATATATATATATTAATATATATATTATATATTAATATATATAATATATATTAATATATATATATACATTATATATATATATATTTATATATATATATATATATATATGTATGTGTATACTAATATATATATATATTTGTATACTAATATATATATATATATATATTAATATTTATATATATGTGTGTATATATATATATATTCGTATATATATATTTATGTATATATATATTTATATATATATATATATATTAATATATATATATATATTAATATATATATATATATTAATATATATATATATATATATATATATATATATATATATATATATATACATATACGTATATTTTCTGATACATAGATCTTTAAAATATGGAAAATTGCAGCAAGATATCCAGTTCATACCTCATTGTTATTTTTAATAAAGTTGAGATCAGTCTTCACCGACTTTATTAAACATTAATAAACCCGCTGTGAACTTATTAGCCATCTTAGTATATATTCAGCTCATAATCCACTTATTTATTAATGATTCACAGATTGTAAAATAATAAATCAGCCGAATGTATTCGTAAAAATGAAAAATATAAAGCTATATCATCTCAATATTGTTCTGTGCTATTAAACATTTATATCACTAAGTTATCGTCTACAAATATTCGTATTGAATGAAATAATGCGTGTCAATAAAAAGTGTCTAGCTTTTAATTTTTATTATTTGGTTATACTTTTATCTATATTTTTAATTACACTCTTAAACATATACACACTTTAAAAAACTTAAATAATTTCAATAAAAATTATTAAAGCTATATTCCAATTTCTTTTTATGAATCAAAACTAATTACATGTTGAGGTGTTCCACGCATTAGCCGTGATTCTCTTGAACGCACAAGTTGCTTTTCTGTTAGTAAAGTTGTTAAAAGATGTTGCTTTAAGTGTTTGCTTTGACGATAGGATTCAAGATAATTAGGAAATAAACGTCACTCATAGTTAGAAAATATACCAATTATTTTGAAACGTTTAGTAAAATAAATTCTTATTTTTGCTCTCGCGGGATTAATTATACCATCACTAATCAGCCAACCACTTATACCAGGCACTCCATGACTGTTTGACGATGTATTTACCCGTGTGTGTGGCTCAGAATAAATGAAGAGTGTGCCCTTCTATGAGATATTTCTCGACCGAAGGTTTTTTATATTTTACTCAAACTTCTCATACATTCATTTTCTCAACGGGATTTAGGTTCCAAATGACTGACCATTGAAAGGGGTATACATAGATAGAGAACGGTAATTAATAATTGATCATATATTGCCAGCCAATTTCATTTGCATGTCTGAATAATCAGCTTGGTTCCTAGGGCTGCTTTAAATTTCGTGCTTTTATTGGAGCATGTTACGTTATTCGTGTTCAATTGCAGTCCAACCCTGTAAGCACACTGTAACTTGAGACATAAACGAACAAATCAGCGCTTTTTAATTTCCGGTTATGCTCAATTAACTAAATGCTCAAAATCAAACTTTTCCTCGCCTGAATATCCGGAAAATATCCCTGGATTTTTCCGTTCACATCTGTAAAAGAAATAAACGTCACATACTCTCGCCACAACACCACATTAAAGCTAGCCATTTTATTATTTGTTTTCTTTTATTATCATCATTATTTTTATCCCAACATCCGTAGGAAGTCCTCGTCGCCGACATATGGCTTCTCTTTGTGAGTAATTCCCTCTCATGATAAACGTCGGAACTCATTGCCACGCTGACATTATTAATTACGGTGCGTGTTTTGACTCGGTTTCACGACGAAAATTGTACTATGCAACGCTTATCGACTCAAAAGTAAATCGCTTTGTCATACACGCAGTAAGCATCCAGAAAAATTCAAAGGAAAACCGATCCTTCCCTCAAAGACTGATTCCTCAAAAATCAATTGAAAATATATTTACATGAAAACAACACTCATTATTTAATATTCTACTTTACCTCGTCAGTTCACAAGAATATATATATATATATATATATATATATATATATATATATATATATATATATATATATATATATATGTCACCAAATTTTAACAAGATCCCTTGACACTACTGTGAACAACCGTACAATTTCAACCTAGACATTTTACAAAACTTATTACTGGATTGAGAGCATATATGTATATATATATATATATATATATATATATATATATATATATATATATATATATATATATATATATATAATGAATATGACACTAAAAGTACCCTACAGTGAAATGGTTTAAGCTCAATATACGATACGAGATAGAGCAATTATAAAGATAGATGAACGAAGAGTGATAAACATGCACGAATGTCCAGATTTATTTCAAACTTCGATTGTACAATGCAAGGTATATTCTGTAATAACATTATGTGTATTATTCTTTCCGTAAGCCAGGGATTTTCAAAGATCGAGATCTTATCATCAGAGAAATTATACAGATAGATAAGTTGGCAGTAGAGAAACCAAAATGCAACATTTGAAAAAATATTAAGAAAATGGAGGGTGAATAAAAGTTCGTGTAAAAAAGATATGGGTTTTTCCAGATGGTAATTGTCCGTTGATAAGGTGTCGAATGGAAGGAGATTTTGATAGAGAAGACAAAGTTTCGTGAATGCAGCATAGGAAAGCGTTCAAAAATGAAGTAAATCCAATATTGAAAAGTTGAGTTCAAATCGTAGATGGAGCGCACTTAAACGGAATTTAGATGAAGAAATCGGGGCATTTTAAATAATACTTCCCGGGCCAGAATTTAAATCGTAAACGAATGGCATTAGTAATGGAAAATTGAAGCAGTTCTGAGAACTCCTTAAGTTAAAAACAAAGTCAAATTAGGAGGTGGGTTTGAGAACAGGAAGGTGAGTCAAAAAGTGGGAGGGTTAGTTGAAATAGCCATTGATGCTGCTTCATATATATATATATATATATATATATATATATATATATATATATATATATATATATATATATATATATATATATATACATATATTTACATCTCATCGATTATGAGTGATTAATCTAAACCTCTAATTTCCATTAGTTTCAACAACTTCTTTATTTCTGTACTTCAGTGATTTGTTTTCACATCTCTCATCTTACACACAAAAGTAATTTATTCAAATGTAATATTCATGCCAATACTTTACGCCCGTTTCATGGCAAACATTAGATAGATGTATTCTTATTAATTAGTCCAATTTTCGGTGGGTGAAAATACGGTGAAACTGCAAGATGATTTCTGATACAAATTCGGCAGACTATCTTATTATCTAAATAGATATGTTATATTTGTTTTCCTTAAAAATTATTTAAAAAACCCAGTAAAGACTTATCGGTAAAAATTGATATTCTGCTTCAGTATTCTCGTGCGCAGTGGGTGTAACAGTATGGTAACATTCGTAATTTCCCTGTTCACTATTATTGTCTATGGACGAAGTAAGAAGAAATGTGCATATTTATTTAGTCTTTTAAAAAATATCATTTTTATCGTTATAAGAAAATGTTCAAAGTTGTGTCTTTTCATTTATTTATTTTAAATTTCCTAATTTTCATTATTATTTCATTCTTTCTATCATTTATAATTAAGCAGTTTCCACGATGTCGCATGAGTGTAGCAATAGAGGGCGATAGGAAAGAATTGTGATACAAATAATTACCGGAAAGAGATAGAAGGTTAGTACGATCATTTTAAAATGAGCTTTCCTCTCTATCCGGAGGTCATCAAAATTGGAACAGGTTTTTTTTTCTAAAACGGGAGCAAAATTCAGCTCACCAAAGTAGTTACTGCACATAAGATAGAAATAGTTGCATAGTCACATCAGTTTTTCCCCGCAAATTAGGACGACTTAGACGAAAGGGAATAAATGTAGCGAATCAAAACGGATGAGGTGATGTCTGATATTGTCTCTATTTCTTAGCATTTCCTAGGAAGATATATCTTGATAGTATTTATTTCAGAAAATCCAGTTATCGTATAAGAGTCACATTCGATTGAGAACAAAATCAAAATTGTGTCTGTACTATATTTGATACAGACACAATTTTGATGTTATTCTCTAATAAATAATTTTTATTTATCATTCTCTGATCAATAATAACATTGTACTGGATTGTTATATAAGTCTGCATGCTGGCTATAACAGTGTGTGTATTTTTTAATGTAATAAAAAGAAGAAAATCGTACTAATATCGAAATATAACACTAATTCTCAATATATTACATTTAACATAAATATGGGTTATATTTAGTGCAATTAAACATATACAAAGGGAGTAAAATTAAATAGAATCCCAGCATCTAAATTCAGATACCATCTGTTTCCTTGAAATTAAACAACAATTAGTAGTTGTAAGCTAAAGTCTGAATTCTTTTAAAATAATTTTTAAGAATAATGATGTGGACACCAACTCTAATGTTAAAATGTAATTTCATTGGATCTCATCTATATTAATTAAATACAATTGAAGCAAAATTCTCTTAATTAAATTGTTTCGTAAGCACCCTAGACATTTACGCATTTCTTAGAACCATATAATATATGTGGATCACAATTAAAAACATATTAATGACATAAGTGTTAGTATTGTTATTTTTTAATTAAAAATAATGGATATGTACTTTATATGTACTTTATATATATATATATATATATATATATATATATATATATATATTTTTTTTTTTTTGTTTACGGTCTAAGATTATCATTCGCTACACTGATGAAAGCGAAAGCTTGAAACACTGGCATATGTAGGTCACAAACAATTGATGTTATTTATTTAAAATTAATATTGGTATTTGTTATAAGTCCTTTAATAAGATTGAAGTTTAGCTTTGTTCGCGGAAGTTAAAAATAGTCTGAAACGTAGCTATAATGCATATTTTGTCAACGTTCATAGACTCTCTAGTCAGTGTTTCTGAATATGACGCTCTTCGCATAACCAGAACTTACAGTCTCTTCTTAACGCGGTAATGCCTCGTTACCGATTACTTATGACGCTTGCTTGAGGAGTCTCGGTTCATTTTGTAGCAGGTGTTCGAACCTTGCAACCGTCTGAGATTATCATCCCTACATTGATGAGAGTGAATGTTTGAAACGCTGGCGTATGTAAGTAAAAATAATTAAATATCATTTATTTAAATCAATATATATATATATATATATATATATATATATATATATATATATATATATATATATATATATATATATGTGTATATATGTATATATATATGTATATGCATATATATACATATATATACATATATATATGTATATATATATATATATGTATATATATGTATATATATATATGTATATGCATATATATACATATATATACATATATATGTATATATATATATATATGTATATATATGTATATATATATGTATATATACATATATATATACATATATATATATATATATACATATGTATATATACATATATATACATATATATATATATATGTATATATATACGTATATATATATATACATATATATATATATATATATATATATATATATACATGTATATATATATATTGTATACGGCACGATCACGTTGACACACCGGTTCCTGTTAGATCACTGAAGTTAAGCGGCGTCGTGCCTGGCCAGTACTAAATGGGTGACCATTTAGAAATGCATGTGCTGTATGTTCTCTCTGCTTATCTCGGCATTGTTTCCAGTCGTCTTGTATTACTACTTGCCATTGGAATCAAGCAGGAGAGCGTTTGTTAAGGATTGCGCAACCCTTGCAATTACAAGTTCACGCGCGGGAGAGTCCATCATATATATATATATATATATATATGCGTCTATATAGAGTATGCGTCTATCTTCATTTTAATAAAGTTGCACCATTTATGAGATTAAAACGCTAACTATAAGTCCATACAATTAATTGAATGACATCAGTCTTATATACGTATCAGTGAAATAAATTGACACATTGCTTTGCAAAATAACATTAATTATCTATAAGGTTTTGTTGATGTCAGTTTCAATGATTGTTTTGATTTTTATATAACATATAGTTCTATTACTTATAGAATGTTAAATAACACTTAAGCTGAAATAGTAGTAGAGTTCAGAGGTGACAAAACTCGTTACTTGCTTTCGTGAATTTTCAAGGGCAACGTAGTGACACGGGTCTTACGAGTAGTTTATATTCATTAAAATCATATAAAATCCATGTAAATGAATATTTTCTTTATATATAACATAATAGCTACTTTTTCAAACTTAAGTCGTACTGGTTTTTTAAACAAGAAAACAATATCAAGCCACATCACCTTCAGGTCACAAGTTGTGTTGCTGTGACCAATGCAAATAAAAAAGGTTCAAAAATAAGTTCGCATCTCTAAATGTAAAGTAAATACTTAGTTGTTGAATAGGTGATCCTGATAGTTTGTCAGACGCGTGTGTGAGGCGGATAGCCACATCAATCTCGAAAATGTGTCCGAATTTAGTAGATCGTAAACACTTTTTTTAGTATCTATTCGCTCTGTCTGACCTTACGTGCTTTCTTTGGTCACATATTCTCTATCAACAGTTTCAACTGACCCGCTGAGTAACGGGATCGAAAATCATTTAAAGGATAATTTCGACTATGCCAAATATAGGAACTGTATTTAATACGAAATGTATGTATGCATCAAATGTTAAACAGTAATGTAATACTAGTATTCCGGGGTTTCTTTTACTGAAATAATGAAACAAATAGTGTCTAATGAAACTGTGTGATTTTCATTAAATAAGATATGTGGTGCTCGAAATATTACTAAAAAAAAGAAATTAATCTCGACATTGATTTGTTTTTTACAAGAAAATTATGTTTCCACTTTAGCATATCTTCTACTATTACGACTATGACTCTGACTATTACTACTACTACTACTACTACTACCTAACTCTTGACATGAAACGGTGTGCATATAACATCGAGAGAGGTCGAGACACATCAGCTTTGCTATCGTGAATTTACAATTAAAGAAAAACAAGAAAAGTGCTGTATCTGATTTTCATTGCAAAAGATCTGTGTTCATATAAAAATGTATTTATTGTGTAAAAAAAGAAAGAAATATCGCCATTGATTGGGTTTTAAAAATATATGTTTTCACTTTACGATGTCTTCCGAAGTTGGACTTTGATTTAATACTTTCACACGTTACCGGGCAGCTGCTCAACTACTACTACTACTACTACTACTACTACTGATAATAATAATAATAATAATAATAATAATAATAATAATAATAATAATAATAATAATAATACCACTACCCGAAACTTGACATTACATAGTATCCATATTACAGCAGACGAGATCGAGAGACATGCGCTTTACCCTTGTAAAACGACAATGTAGAAATGAAAAAAATGAACTACGTCTAATATTCATTGTGTATGCGGGAACATGTATATGAGTACAATTAAGAACGAATACATGAACACTCACGCACAAACTCCTCCTACCATATATTTTTCTTTCAACACGAATCTAAACAACTTAACCACAAATAACATCCTTACCAATAAACACAATCTAGACACCCTCACAAATATTTAGATATTAAAACCCCTTTTGCCCTCAATATCATTTTAAACCATCAACACGGCCTCCACAAAACTACATTTCACTTATTTCTCGCCAAAATTAGTATCACTTTTCTCCTTCTCTTTCTTTTTTCATCCCTTCATTGTCATATTCACAGCACATTTCAACACTTTCCTTCTTACTCACTTATATTCACACATTCTTGACATAGCCAGCTCGTCAATAATCCTACCCTCCAAACAATTTCACACTTAACCACAACAAAATCTCCCCTCTCTCCCACCCATCTCACCGTTTCGACTAGTTCCTTCACACCTTAAACCCACCAACCCCGCCTACTTTCAAATTATTTTCATTTCTTCAAATCTTTTTCTAAAACCATGATACTACCTACATACAAAAGATACAGAGGTTACTCCCCTTCCCTCCTCTTTCCAGCCCCTCAAAATCCATGCTACACCTCACCACGACAAACACCACAGGACCCCACCCCTCCCTCCCAGCCTAAGACAAATTACCGAACACTCCCACCCTTCCCCTTTTTACACTCACAGCCATCCACATTAATTTCACTCTCTGCTACTGACTTCTCTCAGCCCGGACATTGGTCCAGCGCTCTCAGTAGCCACGGCTACTACTTTTGCTCATCAACCCATCATTTTAACCCAATATTTCGATGTACTTGAATGACATTTTTCTTAAAATTATCATCCTGAGGAAGTCTTACAAATAAAGACGAACAGTTGATGAATATATATAAAAAAGTCTCTTTCTTTTCCTTTTCATTTCCCATTACGTCAGATTACTCTCATCCTTCCTTTCTTATATATATATATATATATATATATATATATATATATATATATATATATATATATATATATATACACATATATATAAGACCATTACAAGTAAAATTTAAAGCTAAGCACTGTTAGAAAGTGTAGAAATAAACATTTAGTGAAATGATCGGATTCTTACATTGAGGTCTATCTAATGTTAAGATTATTATACACTGCTTTCAGTATAAATATCACTTAATTTCTCCGTTATTACCTGGCAATCGTTAGTGGTCTAATGTGATTAGGTATTACATTCAAGGTGTATCTGTATACCGAGTTCGCGATCTATGGCCGTCTGGGATTGTTATTTCCCTGCACTGATGAGAACCATAAGCTCGAAAAGGCGCCCTACGTAGGTAGACTATTAAATGGTAATTTAATATATATATATATATATATATATATATATATATATATATATATATATATATATAGTCTCGGAAGTTCTTTTAACCTTCAAAACTGGGGAGAAAAAAAAAAAATAAATAAATTTGTTGAAATGTATATATATATATATATATATATATATATATATATATATATATATATATATATAAAAGTTGAAATGTGAAAGGCATGACCGGAATTGTAGTATATGCGTAATAAGAATGCGACTGGACTTGATTCTGGCACACATCATCATCAGCGGTAATGCAAATCTATATTTAGAAGGTTTTTCACCCCAACATGTAGTCCTAGTCTCCGGGCCATCCGTCGCTTTTGTCTAGACAGAAGAAAGGCAGCCCGTGTTTCACTTCGAGGTGCATCCTACCATATGAGGTCGTGATGATGTCTACGATATCCAAGGAAAGATTCGCATTGAACCAACAATAAGACGTTAAATAGATGCAATATATTCTCACTCGCTTTTTGCATGTCTGGCTACACTATAGTTATTTCATCTCATAATAGTGATTGCTTGATAGGTTGATATTTACCCCATGGGGACTCTAATCTCTCTCATCGTCTTACTGATTATTCTTGTTCGGTACATGTAAACGGTTTAACAGTCGTTCACATACAATTCAAATAACCTTTCATTGGTAACTTATTGAATTGGATCCAATTTCCTGATACCAGAAATGTCCCTGATGCTGTCCAAACGTGTATAACTAATTGGTACCTTAACTACATAACTTATCTTTATATCGTTATACTTCTTTCGGGAAAGGTCATGAAAATATAACCGATATTGTTACGTTTATTCGTTATTTGTCGGTCTCTTTCCAAACAATCATGAAAAGGAAACTGATAATATAACGTTTATTTCGTGTTCATTATATTTTCTTCTTATACAATCGTCAAAGAGAAAGCGATGTCGTTACGTTTTGTTCGTTATCTCTCGATGTATTTCCTTAAAAATAATCGAAAAGTAACTGATATCGTAATGTTTCATTCAGTAACTGCAGATTTTTTTCTGAAAAATAAATCTGAGATTAACTGATATCGTTACGTTTTTTTTCTGTTTAAGATTTTTTTCTGAAAAATAAATCTGCGATTAACTTATATCGTTACGTTTTTTTTCTGTTTAAGATTTTTTTCTGAAAAATAAATCTAAGATTAACTGATATCGTTACGTTTTTGTTCTGTTTAAGATTTTTTTCTGAAAAATAAATCTGAGATTAACTGATATCGTTACGTTTTTTTCTGTTTAAGATTTTTTTCTGAAAAATAAATCTGAGATTAACTGATATCGTTACGTTTTTTTCTGTTTAAGATTTGTTTCTAGAAAAATCATTAAAATGTCACTGATCTCGTTACGTTTATTTGGTTAACTTTAGATTTCCACTTGAAAAATTCAATAACTATCAACTGATTCCGTTGAGTTCATTTCGTTAACCATATATTTATTTCGAAAAAGTCAGAAATACAGAAATACAGGCAAGTAAGAAACATTCAAAATAAATGCGAATTTTCATTAGTTAATACATTTAAATCACTTTCCTAATCACTCGTATCTATTTTGAAGCAAACATTTCAGGAAATTTAAGAGATATTCTTTTAACCCAGTTTTTGTATTCCACCCTTAAGCATTTATTCTGAGATAATATTGTCAACATCCGCTAAAGTTTCATATTCGCAGAAAGTTCAAATTCAAATGCTGTATATTTTAAGATATTGTAAAATATAATACTATGTGTATATTTTAATTAATGTACCATTAACATTCATGGTAGTTTTCTTGCACTTTATCTTAAGTGAATTCATTTTACTTTTGAAAGAAGGCTGTTCTATGGAGGATCAGCATTTCTAATGCAAAAGAGAAGTTTCTATAACCAGATACCCCATCATCAGAAAGTAAAAATGCTACTCAACGTACACTATCTATACTATTACTACTAATCATCATTATATGAGAATGCCTATATTATTTGCGTGCGTTGTACATCGGAAGGCGTTACAACGAAATTGTGTTAGATCGACAGACTTACAGACGGAGTCACTTGTACAGATTATTTGACGCATTTTAACCAAAGAATACGTCTCGTTGGACCTGAGATTATCACGATAACATTTCTCTTTCTTACTACCGTATCATCGAAGGCTAAACGTGGTTAAGTATTAATGCGATTGACACATTGTCAGTATAATTATGACGAATATTATGAGAGGATTGAACAATACGTATGTAATGCATGCAGTTTGAGTATGTATAACAAGCGTTTAATGACGCTTGATTAAAAGATAGGTTATGTTGCAGTAGTACCTAAGGAAACGATCATGTAACGTTTACAACAGATGGACGTTCTTAGAAATTAGTTTGTTTTATGCAAATCGAATGTAATATTAGATGCCCGTAGGAGGAACCAAAAAATGTGTTATAGTGGTAGACAGACAAGGAACCGAATATAGCTTTCGATGAAAATGCAAGTAAAAATACGCCAAGTTATTTATATTAGTGGATATTTATTAATAAATGTTTAATAATTATTAGTAAAATTTCATGAAATCAAATGTATCTTAATTTTAACGAAGTGCTTTCGGTTTTAATGTCAATTAAATGGAAATGAAATTACGAGTATTTATGCTAAGCAGTTGTCTTCCAACATTCATTATTATCGTGTAATTAGTTTAAGAGTGAATCCTGTACATGCATATATATATATATATATATATATATATATATATATATATATATATATGTGTGTATGTATGTGTGTATATATATTATACGTATATATATATATATATATATATATATATATATTAATATATATAACTTCATAACGTATAATGAACACAATGCCACATAGATGGCTCATAGAAAATTGAAAAATAAACGATTGTTTATAAATAAGGAATATCCTCACTCATTAGGATTTTAAAACTAATTCTAACGTCTACTAGCTATTATTCTCATCAATATAAATATATTTCTACAACACAAAACGCGTATGTAAAAACTAAACATATCAGATGGGATAATAATATTAATAATAATAATAATAATAATAATAATAATAATAATAATAATCATACAAGCCGTGGGACTCAGGAGAAAGATCTGAGTGTCATGATGGGCAGGTGCTCTCTCCTGTTAGCCAACATGGGGGACCCGGTTCGCATCCTGCGAATGTTGGCCCTTCTCATTTCAGAAACAAGACAACGGACAAGAACCAGGGAAGTAACCTCTCTGATTCTAGGTAAGACAAGGACACAGACCAGAGACAAGAAAACCAGAGCGAAAACAGCAAACTGAAAAGATATAGAAAGAAATGGACCACGAAAGAGAACATACTGTGATGGAGTGCTATTATAAAAGCCGCTACCCTACAGAAAGAGGCTACCGAAAACGAATGAAACATCTCTGGGACATTGCTAGTAACTACCATACAACGGAACAAAGGATAGCAGATCAAGCAAGACAGATCCTCAAGCGAGGATGGTACTCGGAGATGGAACTGATGGAAATCAGACAGAAGGTTAATGGCGAAACGGTGCAAGAAACACCACCGAAGGAGAAACCACAGGAAGAGGACGAGCAAAACATACACACTGAAGCTGAAGAGATTGAAGACTACGGAATCACAGAACCAGATGAGATAGAAGACTGCGGAACCACAGAACCTGCTGAGATAGAACTCAACGAAAAAGAAGCAAGTGAAGTGGAAAACATTAGACGATACATGTTAGAAAACAAAACAAAACTCCCATCTCTCACGAAAAAGTAGCGAAGAAGTTAAAAGCAGAAACAGAAAGAGTGAACACACATCCCAACTGAAACTATTACAGACCTAAACAACCTGATATATGCTGGGGCAAAATCGGTAAGTATGAAACTAGGAAACGAATAGAATAGACAAAATAGATGACCGACAAAACCTCGATTGGGAAATCAGACTGGAAACCCAGATCACCAAACTTCAGAAAGAAGCTAAAACCGTGAACAGAAGAAAGGAAGACATGAACCGATTAGGAAGAAAATATCAGAAACGCAAGCAAAAACTAAATGAGACACATGAAGAAATTAAACAAAATATAGCAGCAATAGAAGGAAAACTGAGACGATACAGGTACAAATCAGAACAGAGCAAACAGAACAGGACCTTTGAAAACAATGAAAGCCAGTTTTAGAAAAACGTAAATGGAGAAAAAACAACGACAGAGCAACCGAGCCCAACAGAAAAAAACAATCCTGGAGCAAGATATGGGAAGTACCAAAAAAGCACAATAAGAATGCTCAATGGTTGAAAAACATGAAGGATGAACTGCAGGAAATCGAAGAAGGAACCGAAACAGAAATTAACAAAGAAACGATCAAGAAAACCCTAAGAAAAATGGCAAACTGGAGAGCACTAGGCCACGATGGAATACATGCATACTGGTTTAAGAAATTCACGACCCTGCATTAAATACTAGCGCAGAAACTGCGTGGACGTATCCACAAAACAGACGTACCAGAATGGATGACCGAAGGAAGAACAATATTAATACAAAAAGGCCCTAAAAAGGGAACGACCCCCAGCAACTAAAGACCGATAACATGTCTACCAATAATGTGGAAAATTCTCACAGCACAACTGAGAGAACAAATCTACCAATCCCTGGACAAACGTGGACTGCTTCCCGAGGAACAAACAGGATGCCGGAAAGGACAAAGAGGGGCACATGATCTACTATACATTGATCAAAAGATCTTGAAAGAGGTGAACAGCAGACAAAATAACATAACCATGGCATGGATTGACTACAAGAAAGCCTTCGACAGAATCCCCAAAACATGGATAATTGAATGCTTAAAAATATACAAGATACCAGACAGGATTATTAATCTCATCCAGAAAGCAATGGAAACATGGAGACTAAAACTGACACCTGTCTGAGATAAAAATACAGAGAGGTATTTTTCAAGGGGACTCTCTATCACCACTATTGTTTATAATAGCCATGATGCCACTCAACTACATACTCAGAAAGTGTGATGCCGGATACAGGTTTACGGATACAGAACAAAGAATAAACGACCTGAAGTACATAGATGACCTTAAACTGTTTGCAAAAAAACAAAAACGAAATGAAAAAGCTGATAAATACAACAAGGATATTGAGCCAGGATATCTACATGGAGTTTGGAATAGAAAAATGTGCACTGTTAGAGATTAAAAGAGGAAAACTGGAGACGACAGAAGGTATAGAACTCCCCAACCAAGAAGAGATGAGGGCGCTAGGAGAACAAGCATTTATAAATATCTGGGAGTTCTGGAAGCAGACACAATCAAATATACAGAAATGAATAAGAAGATTGGAAAAGAATATCTACGAAGAACAAGGGCACTCTTAGAAACTAAACTATACAGCAGAAACCTAGTAAAAGGGGTAAACACATGGGCTGTATAACTAATAAGATACTATGGACCATTCATAGGCTGGACCAAAGAAGAACTCAGGCACCTTGGCCTGAGGACTAGAAAACTAATGACTATGCACAATGCATTGCACCCAAAAGACGATACGGACAGACTCTACATTAAAATAAATGAAGGAGGAAGAGGACTGGTAAGTATAGAAGACTGTGTGGAAGACACCAAAAAAGAGCTGGAGAAATATGTAACCCAGAATACATAAAGACTGATCACCACAGCAAGAGACACCACCAGCCCAACAAACAACTCTGGAAGCACTGAACCTAGAAACAAAAAGACAAGAAAGTAAAAGTGGGAAGAAAAACAACTATATAGACGCTTTATAAGACTCACAAGCGAATAAGCCAACGAAAACAGCTGGGCATGATTAAGAAAAGGACACTTGAACAGAGAAACGGTATCTCTGCTGACGGCCGCACAGAACAATGCGATTAGGACAAACTTTATTAAAGCAACGATAGATAAAACCCAGGAAAACAGCAAATGCTGATTGTGTGGACAAAGAGACGAAACGATAAATCATATAATAAGTGAATGCAGCAAGCTAGCACAAACGGAATACAAGAACATACATGACAGCGCGGGGAAAGAAGTACACCGGGAAATGTGCAAACAACTAAATTTCAAATATGCAAAAAAAACGTACAAACACAAACCAGAAACTGTACTAGAAGACGAAAAACACAAAATCATATGGGATATGAATGTACAAACAGACAAACTCATAACAGCAAAGAGACCGGATATGATAATAATCAACAAGAAAGAAAAATCCTGCAAAATCGTAGACTTTGCCGTTCCAGCGGACCACAGAGTGAAGATCAAAGAGTCCCCAAATACATGGAGAAAAGACTAGGAGAAATAGGACCAAGGGGATAGCTGAGACCATACAAAGGACAGTAATGATCAAAACAGCTACAATCCTGAGAAATGTCCTCGAATGCGGAAACCAACCCACATAAGCAACGAATGGAGAACAAACACATGGAAGCACAAGACAGCAGAACCGGGGAAAATACAACCGCACGAGAGAGGCGCAAGCATAGACTGACCCCAGGAAAATTATGGACAGAGGGTCGAGGAGTGAAAGCGCAAACCAGACCTCCACTGGAAGAGCGCGGACAGCTCTGGGACCTTGGGAGGGATTGTTGCCACTCGGGCTCCAGAGGGGACCAATGGCCCTTATCAGCGGGAAATCGTTGGTGTGTGGCTGTTGCGATACCGCAAGATCATCAGCGGTGATGAACGAAAAGAGGTGGATCATACTGGAAGTCTGAGGAGACTTGTTGTCACTCAGACTCCAGGGAATACCACAGGTTGTTGGCAGTGGGCGATCACTGACGATGACCAGTGTGATAACTCTTAGTGAGTAAATAATAATAATAATAATAATAATAATAATAATAGAATCTTGTTATATTTTGTGTATTATTATTATTATTATTATTATTATTATTATTATTATTATTATTATAATAATAATAATAATAATGATAATGATAATGATAATAATAATAATAATAATAATAATAATAATAATAATAATAATAATAATAATAATAATAATAATAATACTACTACTACTAACCAGTAAGCCAGAAATTGGCAAAATAGTTTTGCAGGCTATTCCATGAATACATTTATTAAAACAGTAAGTAATCGAAGAACAATTAAAGTAAAATTACTTGTTTGTTAAAGTAACATGAAATCAATAATAGAATAACACAATAAACTGCTTAACAATAGCAGTCATATTATTCTGCATATCATGTGTGCTAGTAAAAAAACGCCCAGCGTGTTTAATAGTAAAATGAAAGATGATTGCCCGCTAATGTGTAATAACACTTAAGAGTAGATAAGAATATACACAATGTACCAAAAATATGCATCGGAGTCATTTAACATTAGGGCAGGTGTACGTATAAGCATAACGTGATTACATGTATGAGTGAAAAATAATGTTATAGCACTACAACCTCGAAATAAAACAGTAAATATTAGCTCAGATATAAATTGGGGAATCTTAAAATTTGCTAATTCGTGCAATACAATTAGAAAATAACGGTAAAATATACTAGAAGTAAAATGAAAAAAAGTGACATTAAAAAGATCAACTGAATTTATTAAACAAAATATACAACTTACGCTAATACCCAGACACAGGTTATTTTTTTTAAGCCCATATAAATAAATGAAATAATTGCGGAATAAAATCGAAACTTAAAATAATTAACAATCAACAATGGAATTAAGTCTGCTACATTAGTCATATTTCAACACTTTATATCTTTTCGCATACAAATGCATATTTAATTCTGTTTCATCATGTATGTATGGATCACCTCGCACAATGTATTTAAAATTAACCTTATTAAAGGCATGTGATATATTTTTCTACTTCATATTACTTCTTATTTTTTTACGGGTTTTGCCACGAAATAATATACACTCCTTCTACCACTAATTAACAGCAGTACAATATTAACTAACATACTTTTTTCTAGATTCACCGTTATTAAGTTTCATGCCGGACTGATTGTCGAGAACGAATCCTTAACTGAGCAACATCACCGGCTTCAAGACTACGGGTATTTACGACCTTTATAACCGCAGGAAGATGTGGCGCAAGACCAAAAGATGAGGAAATTAAAGCGAGCGACTTTAAAAACTACGAACTCTGGCTTATTAAAATTGCCTGGGAAGTTCCGTCGGATTTGATACAAAGACGTTGCAGAAGCCAACTGGTTGAAATTACATTGATTAAAGAGAAAACCTCGTATTCATGTCTTACATCAACATCTGCTTGTAATTGGACAACTTTAAAAGTTATTTTCAATCATGCCACATAAATTTTCTCCAAGGAAAGTTGGTGCAATTGTAGTATATGGATCGGTAACACATATATTTGTAAATATTTATTCGGCATAGGATGGGTATGACAAATTAAGCATAAAACCGTAGTTGTGTTTGCGTTTTTTTTCTCTCTCTCACATATATATATATATATATATATATATATATATATATATATATATATTATCTTTATAAAAGAAACCTTAGCACCCATCGTTTGACATAGCGGACAAACCCTACTCGAGAGTCCAACACTGCCACACCTTGGCCTAATATTTACAGGCAATATGAATTACAATAAATACAGTAAAGATATGGCAAATCTGCTACAAATAAGATTGCTTCCTCTAATTTACGAGAACATGTTCACACGTATATCACTATAAAGCCGCTATCTGCAAATGTATGGAACAGTTTTGATACATCTGAACCGATGCATAAACCACTTATTAAGGGTGAGGAAAAGAGGTTAATGAATAAAAGGCACCGCACTCTCTTACAAGCTGAAGCCTTTTAGATCATTTTGCATACCTGTGATAGTTTTACAAGTATTTCCACGGAATATGCTATGCTGAATTACCGATTGTATTTGAAATTCAAGCCTTGATCGTTGTTTCGCCGACTGTAGTAAGATACACATGATAGCACTTCAATAAGAGCGATTGCTTTTTGTTATTAGATTCATTAGTAAGGTATTGCGTGTGCGTGTTTTGGGTTTTTAATTCCTTAGTAAATGATCAAGTATTACACGCTTAAAAGACTTCGCAGCATGCAATAATTTTATGAATAAATATCAAAGTAATATTCCCATAACAAAATGACTTATAGTTTCATAACAATTTGGTTCAATTACTATTGTGATTACCGCATGATACGATAATAAAGAAAGTTAACTTTGAAAATACTTTTATTTTCATTTTTTTAGATGAGGATACATCATTTCTATTATTTGTATTATTGGGATTACGATTGCTATCTTGAATGCATTACATTATGGATGGCCGTATTTCGGATGGTGGCTACATAAGCTAATGTGAATTTTGACGGACGAGCAAGTGCATGTCGAAGTGACACAAAATTTTATGAGGAACAAATTGATTCTCAGACAGAATTATAATTGAGATGCTTGAATTCAAAGTAAGATTAACAATAAATAAATATGCGTAGACACGTAGTAATGCCATCACGTATGTGGAGTTAGCCGATAATGAAGTGTCTTAGAGACAGTTGTCTGTGAAACGTTATGAATGACGAATCGCTTATAAGAATACATAAAATAAAGTTAAATGTTAAAAGTCGAATGTTTCCCTTAACATTTATGTTCATCAATATCAGTAGATCAACTCATAATAGCTAAGTTAGAGTTCATTTATAGAATTAAAAAAATATATACGGCATAATTACGATGGCACACCGGTTGCCGTTACACAGCGGAGTCAGTCAACTCTGAGCCTGGGCAGTAATAGATTGGTGACCATTCGTTAATAGCAGCCGCCATATGGTGGTCCATAGCTATTGACAAATAGCATCACCCCCCCCCCCGCAGTGCCTAGCGTGGCGACTATGACAAAAAAACTAAATGGCAGTTATTAATAACGTGTACGAAGCCAAGAAGGGGTTCATACAACATGACTGATCAATAACCCTTATGGTGATCAATGGTGAACAGAATTACAGCCATTCCCGGAATTTGGCGATGTGTTATTCGTCTAAACATGAATTACTCTCCATAAAATAAACTGTGCACACTATCGGATCTGATGTATTCTTTTTCTACCTGTACAGATTAAAAGTTATATTTGGAATGGAAGAAGAAAATAACATAAACACAGCAACTACTAAATGAAAAAATCAATAGGGTGCGTAGACGAAGTCGAGACGATGATGGACGTTACAGGAAAATAAACTGACGACGATAAAAAAAAGTATTTCACGAATTATGATATATGACTAGCCAAAATATACTCCCTGTGGTTCTATATTTTAGTCAGGCTGCCGCGTCTTTTCCTACAGTGACTGAATTGGTCAGTGTAAACCGGGCGGGTTCGGAGAATTGTTTAAGTTAGTTAATTTGAAATACGTTCATAAGTTCAGTCAGTTAGCTCAGTTAGTAACAACTAAAACATCAGGCCTCAATTTACAGTTTGTTTTAAATTGTGTAACATTGATCCATTGGGCTTTTGACTAAGATCAGCTTCCAATATCTGTTCTGATAGAATGTCAGAATATTACATTTCCCCACGATTGGTGGCATTTATTGGGTGTGTTTCTACCCGTATGTTGTTTACCTTTCGATCGTTGAGTGAGTATAAATGTTCATTGTGCAAACCTCATTGCTAGTCATTTAGTGTTTCGTTCTAACTTAACAAAATTGACCCCAGCTTAGTTTTGAAAATAAAAAGGTTTAAAATAAGTTATAACAAAAATAAACTCATTCAGTAACTTTCATAATATGTGTTGCGTATTTGTTGTTCTTATTCTCTCTATTATCGTTTTCTTAGCTCCTGTGAAAAATGACCAATGTCTTACGTTTGGAAGAAGTTATTTTATTTGTTTTTTTCACCACTTTATTGTTTACTATACTGTACAATAGCATTACTGTATACTCTTCTATTCATACGATTATAACTTTGAATTTGACCTCAAATTCGTGCATTACGGACTCTAACGAACCGAAAGGTATTTAAAAAAAAAAACTTAATCCTTTTATGTAACACAAACACCCTCCACACACGCATATATATATATATATATATATATATATATATATATATATATATATATATATATATATATATATATATATATAACTTTTTCGTAGATATTTTTCCTTGCACTTGATATTAAATGAATTCACAATATATCTTATTTTTCGGGGGGAGGAGTGCATGAATATAAATTCACCAAAAGCTTCGATAATTGTGCTCTAAACGTGACGGTATCTATTTGGTCAATCTGTCGTTTCACAGCAAAAATATCGGACAATGAATCGGCTGCATTTTTCTAATATGTTTCCGATATCACAAATGCCAAAGTAAACTTAAACTAAATTGTCTGGGATTGATTTTCTAATTTAAGGTAAATTTTAAATTAGTCCCAAACAATTTATTTGAGTGTACTTATCCATTTGTGAGGACGGAAAAATGTCCGGCAATTCATTGTTCGCCGTTTATGCTGGGAAACAACAAATGTACTATATTGATCTTTCTTTCAAACTGAAAAACCTGAATATGACACAAGGTCGATTCTATAGTGTTAGTAATACAGACCACTACCCTGGTAGGGCACTGTTGAACGTTCTAAATATAGCCTAGATCGGACTTATCCACGTCCTCCTGTAAGGTTTCTCAAGGTGACCGGCAGTGGCGATTTAGTCGTTTCACAGTCAAAATAGCGAACCATGAACCGTATGTTAATTTCCTAATTCACAGATGAGTAAGTAAACACGAATAAATTGTTTTGGGCCAAGTGCAAATTTACCTTCATTTTTTTTAAAGGAAATACATTTGGGAAATATGTCAAAAACAATTTATTTGGGTTTACTTACATATTTGTGAGGTCGTAAAAAATCCGAAATTATCAGACGTTTCATTGTTTGCTATTTCCCGAAAGCGGAGGTAATGCCTGGGAGGATAGTCTCCTTAAACTGAATACGACGAACCTGATTCTTGTCCTCGAAGAACATTTTAGCTCGATGGCTGGGAGGTGGCCAACGTAATATACGTTGCTATGGCTTGGTACAAGAGGGATTCTTGTTTGCCCTATTTTACGGTGGTAGGACAAGAGCCTACAACACATAAGATTACCGGACAAACTCCAACCGGACAAAAACCCACCAAAATACTTTTCCCATGGACAAAAGCCCACCAAAATAATTTAACCAATGTAAAAGTATATTATTTTTTTTAGATTAAAAAAACATTTTTTGTATTTATTATTCATTGCAAATGTCAATAACTGATTTGTCTTTTCTTTACAATATTTGTTTACTTCATTTTTAAACATTTCTCCGGGACTTTGTAAATACTGCATTCTTTAAAAATTGCATCATAAAAAACACGACCCCCTTTTACTATCAACACTACGTTCGGGTGTTAAAACGAAACATACATTTAAAAAAAAATGTATTACTAAGCTTTCGAGAGGAAAAACAACAGTTATTCTTGAACGCAGATTGGGGGATCTTGTTTGCATGTAATTTTAACATAAAATGCCACTATTCTCGGGCTATTCTAACATTTTAGGTCAGTAACCAATTTTCTTTTGCCATGGGAGATACATTCCATGCATTGTTTTTTCCGTCT
The DNA here is from genome assembly GCA_963556195.1 of Sepiola atlantica. NCBI lineage: Eukaryota > Metazoa > Mollusca > Cephalopoda > Sepiida > Sepiolidae > Sepiola > Sepiola atlantica. Next base: position 37,243,673 of record OY744523.1, on the reverse strand, counting down.
TCATAAAGCGATTACGTGTGGTTTTATGATAATGGCAGTCGGACTTAGGGTTAGTTGTAACTATTGTGGTTAACTGGTCTTAAAAGTTAAGATGGTCCGAAGAAAGGGATCATTTTACGTAAAATGGGCATTTATAACGACAGCTACCAGAACGAAAAACGAGGTTAACAAACAAATAGGCAACACATAAATGTTACGAAAAGCAATAAAACTTACTCTTCTACTTACCTGGATACGTTTAATAGTCTTTTAACTCCTTTTAAAGAGTTTTGTTTTTTGTTAAAGACAAACCTGGTGTCCACCTGTTCAGTTCGAACGAAACACAAAATGGGCCCATTTATAACGACAACTAACAGAATGAAAAATCGGTTAAAACATATCATAGCAGATAAAAGTTACTTTCCTACCGACCTGGTTCAACTTTTTGGTCATTTTAGTATTATTAACTTCTGTTCATTATATGCCAAAACAGCAAGATTTCCGACAACACACGTGACATCGTCTTCTTTTTTGTTTTTTTAGCGCAATTTTGCAAAACTTTTGAACTTAGGGTTGGGATGTTTTCATTTTGCTACTTTCTCTTTTTAAGTGAGGCGGGCTTTTTTAGGAAGCCCGTATGGGGGTTTCAACCTGCTATATAGGCCTGGGTCAGGGGGTCCTGGGGGTTCCACGGCTAGTCGTACACTTCGGCAATTTTAAATAGTGTCTGTTTTTGGTTGCCCCGGGAAAGGCTTCTACTTTTGATTCGGCCTCTGAGGTAGCAGAGTATTCATTTCTGGCGCCCTTACATTTTTGCGGCGAAGTGTACACTTTTTTATATTTTTTTATTTGCCTTTGGTAACATTTATTTGTTGCCTTTTTTAAATATAACTTTTCTTTAATTTCAATTACTTAAATCGATAATAAACTTAGTAATGTGGGGCGGGGGGGGAATCAACGTTACTTCTGTTGTGAAAAGTAACAACATTTTTAAAAAGCGAAAAGTAAAGTGGTGTATTTATGGGGGGTCAATAAAATGACAATTCGGTGTTTATTCTTAATAATGATGACGAAATATCTGTTTTCAAATGATTGCGATTGATTGGTTCATTTGAGTCACGCCTACTGGCGCGTCCAGCGTTTCTAGTTCCCCCAGCGTGTATAAAAAGTGCTGCCTACGGCATCTAACAGAACAAATAACTGGTCAAAAAAACGAATAGGCAACAAATAAATGTTACGAAAGAGTTTTTTCTTCAAACAAACCTTGTTAGAACGAAAACAATGGCTGTAATTACAGAGTTTTGATAATGAATAAACAACAACAAAAGCAAAATAGTTGTAGAACATCACATTTTCTCACGATTATATATATATATATATATATATATATATATATATATATATATATATTAAGATAGAGAGTGTCAGAGAAAGAAATGTACAAGTGCACTGCAGTAGAATATTATTTTCGGCAGAATTACTTATTCGAAGAAAGTTTTAAGTATCGACAATTCTAAACTCTTATGTATACTAAGTACTCAGATTATTTATTCAATACTAAATATAAGCTCTTGTCAAAGTTATAGATGCCTATTTAATTAATGCTTTCATTTCAAGCGAATTAATCGATATTGGAAAGATAATTATAAGATGTTTCGAAACTAGACACGATTACATTTTCTGTAGGCTAACAAATATTCCACGTAGCTTAGTTCAATCAAAATTGTAATGAATAATTTCAAAATATGGATATACATATCATAGTATACTTGTACACACACAAGTACACACACACATATACATATGTATATACATATACATATATATATATATATATATATATATATATATATATATATATATATATATATTGTGTTGGGGGTAAGTGTGGGGTGTATTTAGGCAGGAAGTTGTCATCAATTCATGTCTAGTTTAAAATGACGAAACTTTTTTCGTTGTTTTTTTAATGACTTTTTGGACTCGACGACCAAGTTACCGTGTCCCTACTAGGAATTGATGGAGTGTATATCATAAATTTCTTTTTTCAGTCCTCTTACGCCATTTTAGTATTTGCGATCGTCATCATGAGTTCGGGTAGATTTTGCTATGTTGTTATTTAAGATGTGTTTATTATCATTTTTATTTTATCGAAAGACAAATGTAATGTATTCGGTCATTTATTTCTGTATTCATGTGTGTTTTTGATTCGTTGTTTTTTGTTCTTATTTCGTTTTGTTTCGAGATGGATTAAAAGGTAACTAAAAAAGAAAAGTACGGTAATTATCTTCAGATATATATATATATATATATATATATATATATATATTCTTGGAAGTTTCTCAACCATTAAAAATATTTTTTTAAAAAAGTCCTCCTTACCTTTTTTGTTCGTCGGTCTCATAAAATGTATCCGTTACTTACAAGAATGTTGATTCATTTTAAAGTGTGTAGACGAATCCATTAACATATTTTTAAATTATATATTTATATATTTATATATATATATATATATATACTTTTAGTCCCCCTCCCTCTCCTCCTCCTTTATATATATATATATATATATATATATATATATATATATATATATATATATATATATATAGTAAGTTATGAAAATATATTTTTTACAATTCAGCTACACAGATGCTTCCACGTGTTATCCCCGTAGGAAATCGCCATGCATATAATTGGTGTTGTCGTAGTGTTTAGTTTAGCGAGTTAACCAAACAGAATATTATGTTATTCTCTCGTACGGGTTGATGTGTCGATTATTCAATCGTTGGGCTTCTCACAGACAAGCGTTCGGTTGATTTTACTTCGTATTCTATTGTTCTGTTATCTATAGAGTGGCCTTTCCTTGTATCTTTGTTGTGCCAAAATAATGGGGCACCTTATTTTGGCACGTGCTTGTTTTTTATTTTAGATTTTAGTTTGGTTCAGTTGTTTTTATTTACGTATGTATTATGTTTTGTTAACCTAAAGTCAATTTTACTATGTGTAAGAAGTTGTTTAGATCACTTATCACTCAGTGTTAGAACTAGTTGTTTGCTATTTCATTTCTACAATTTAATAGGTTTTGAGTTTCTGTAAAGATAGGATTTCAAATGTATTATTCAAAAATAATCTACACAATGTGTCTAAATTTATACATGCACTGGCCTGTCGCAGTATTTTCTATTTACTAATCTGTGAGCGTCTGTTTACTTTCAGCTTTCAATAATGGTTCGGTAGTGCTGTTTTAATTCGCCGTTCTTTTTTGTTTTTAAATGTGCTGGTGTGGTCGTAATAGCATTTACGATGTATACAAATCATGATAGTTTATCAAATTGCATTGTTTGCTTTGTTATAGAATACGAATGGGAATAAAAAATAAAAATAAAATCGATCTAATGGCGAAACCCTATTTCGAACCAGCTACTCGAAATAAGTTGAAAGTGTATGTGTATACGCTTGTCGATATGATATTGTTTATAGTTCATACTATACACTCATTGCGACTTACAAGCCGAATCAAAATATAGTGAACGATTGATTCGTCTAAACAACGTAAGTCGGATTACACGCTTAAGAACCTATTAGGAGTAAGTTGACTGTAAAGGTCTTCAGAGTTTAAAAAATGTGTTTACTGGCAATAATAAATACATTATATGATATTTATATTGGTATGTAATGCTCACAAATAGCCATAGTTACATCGCACGCACTTGATGTATTATTGCCTATGGCCTATTTTAGGAACAGAAAGATAATCAACAACAATATCTCAGCAACATATGAACATTTCACAAATATTTATAGTTTGTAATAAAAATGAGCGTTCCTTAAAATAGTACACTTAATGTCATGTGTATAATTAACACTGATGTTTCACTTTGTAATATACTATTAAAATCTAAAGTCTAACGATACAATCAGTTTTACTTATTAATCAATAAAATATTTGGATAAGTAGTCTAATAACCAACCCAGATTAATATATAGTATTTATTAATGTTCTAACTATTCCATAAGGTAAAGTAAATGGATTAAATAAATGGTTGATCAAATAATATTGGATTTATATGAGAGCTTTGGTCATGTATTAAATAAATAATTGGGTACTGATACGTTAACACAACTTGTTTATGAAAGTGTATTTTCCATGAGCTATCCACTGTATTTATACGGTGACATACTATATTCGTCTTCATCATTATTATAGTGATTTACCTATACAGACTACTTAACTTGTTCCACTTACCGTACATACTGTAATCACCTATCTCTCAGTGTTGGTACCACACCGTTCTATATTGGCAGACAGCGACTGACGACAAGGGATTTCGAACTTGCACACCCACAGACTCTGATGATGACGTACATTACGAGATTCTTGAGCACCTTAAAAAGGGACGCTATATAAACTGGTGACAATGTACAGTAAGGGATTCTTGAGGACCTTTAGAATAGCCGTTACAACAAGCGACGAATAATATTTAAGGTTATTTTGAGAACCTAAAAATACAAACGTAGAGAAATAAACGGCAAATTCACCCGAAAGTCCTAGTTTTAAAAACTGGTTTTACCGGCGGAAAAAACACGAACATGTCAACTTGTTCTTTCTCAAAAATAAAGGTAAATGAGTTTTTATTGTGATTCAGGCAATAATTTCAGAAAAAAACAAGCCACGGGGGCGTGGTCCACCTTTGTATGTGACTCGATGTGGCGAGTGTGAAATGCAATGAATTTGGGCAATTTGGGGCATTTTTTACCCCCATTGTACCCCCTGGGGGCGCGAACCAGAATTTTTCTGAGATCAAGGATGCTCATTTCATATCCAGAACAATTGCGTCTACATTTTGGCCAAGTTTCAGAAAAATTGAATGAATGGATCAAACGTTATAGGAGAAAAGGTTCATTTTTTGCCATCTATGGGGCTTTTGACCCCCTGGGGGCGCGAACCAGATTGTTTCCAAGGTCAGCGACACTTATTTTCTATTAGGAACAATTGCCTCCATATTTTTGCCAAGTTTCAGAGAAATTGAATTGATAAATGAAAAGTTATGGGGCAAAAAATGTCATTTTTTGCCATTTTGGGGCCTTTTGACCCCCTGGGGAGTTAACCGGATTTTGTTTTTAAATCGGAGAATGTCACTTTCTAATCTGACAAACGTTACAACTTCATGAAAAATTTAAGAGAAATTCAATGGATGGTTGCGGAGAAAAATCCGGATGGACGGACGGACGGACGGACGGACGGACGGAAATGCCTCAAAACTTAGGTCTTCCGATTTTATAAATCGGGGGACCAATGAAACGTATTTCTTTTTTAGTGACTAAGGTGCTGAGCGTAAATTCTACGGTTACGTTAAAAGCTTGGTAAAACACGTGAGTATTGTTTTGTTTTGGGGGGGGGGTCGAAGATAAAATGGTTGTATACTTCTCTTTCTTTCTCTATGCACAACTAAGATATCATTAGAAGCGTCATACAAAAAATGACTTCTAAGAGTCGTATTCTATAAACATGAAAGATGTTAAAGCAACTAACCAGAACTCGTGAAATAACAAATGAATATAACTTACTACCTAGCTCTTCTCACGTATTGAACACTTTAAAGTAAATACTGACAGTTGATAATAGAATATTATATCGCCTTATAACATTTCATGTGGATACATGAAATAATATATATATATATATATATATATATATATATATATATATATATATATATATAAAATATAAAATATAATAACACGAAATCACATAATTGAGCTCTCATACCCGGATTTCCTCCTGGAATTATTCCATTATAACACAAATATATATATATATATATACATATATATGAGAAGTAGAGAAAAAGTAAGAAAGCGGGGGAAAATAAAGAAATAATCTATACAATTTTTTAAGGTTAAATTTATCACAAGGCTTACTTACCGTGCTAAGTTACATATGCGTTTATTTAGTATGATGTTGCATTTTTGAATCAGCTATAAATATATATATATATGTAAAAATAAAAATGGAATAAAGGTTAAGCAAATAAACAACAAGCAAAAATAAAACTCAAACACACATATTGAATTGTTCTACCAAAATATTTCGATTGTTAAAATACAATCATCATCGATTGGTTGCAGAACTTCAATTAAACACAGAAAAGTTTTCAAATTTATACAAAGAACGCTATAGTGAAAAAAAAGTCACGTGTAATAAACAGTAGAAAGGGAGAAAGAAAGAAAGACATGTTAACAAAGTCAAAGAAAAAGAAAGAACAACATCAGCAGTTGGCATATGAACGTCGATCGGAAACGCCGTAAGTTAATAAATTAGTAGTAATTAAAAATAACAGCAAGGAATTAAACTAATAAGGGAAAGGAGTAGGAGGAGGAAGACGGACTCAAAGTCGTAAAAGTTATCCGTTATCATATGTGTTTAGATTCATTTCGATTCATCGATCTGGAAGAAGACGTAGAGATATTATAGAATTAGATATGTATATATATATATATATATATATATATATATATATATATATATATATATATATATATATATATATATATATATGGGGTAATGTACACGATAATTCATGAAAAAGAAATGTCGTGGTGGACAAAATGTGTGAAAAAAAAAAAAAATATATATATATACATATGTATATGATCACCACTTTTGAGATGTGTTCTCTAGTAGGAGAACTCAAAGCTTGCATTCAGCGTTAGACATTACACTTTGTAGGGATAAACTTCTCTACATAAGCGATATCGCTAATGTAATACCAACTATACAAGCCCTATAATATATGTTATTGTCGCTGCAAGGTCGATAGTGTATCTACCAACTATCTGATGTCAGTTGTAAGTGATCTTTCGATCTGAGATCGAAATTGATCATGAAAACAATTTCCATGTCTAGCCACACTGAAATGCTGCGCTATAGCTAAACATTCTTATGTAAGTTATGACAGAACCCCTACCCCATTTATATGTGAAGCTTTCATACCCTCTACATCTATGTCTCTCTCTTTCGAACGCAATGCACTCTTCTAAACATAAAATATTACTTAAATTTAAAAAAAACTTAGACGTAACAGGCCTATAGAAATCTTATTTAAACCACAGGTGTTTCCTATCAAAGAAAATACAGTTAAAACCTTAGGTGTGCCAGGCGGACAAAATGCTATTTAAAACTTAGGCGCAAAAGGCCTTTAGACATCTTTCTTTAACATAGGTGTTTCCGACCAAAGAAAATATAGTTTAAATCTTAGGCTTGACAGACCGTAAACATTATATTATAAATTTAAGCGGGACACACCGACGAAAATGATATTTAAAACCTATGCGTGACAGACAGACGAATGAACTATATATCATTTTAGCCTGGCAGACAAACGACAACTGTTTTTAAAACTTAGACGTGACAAACCGACGAAACTGGTTGTAAAACCTTTGTCGTGATAGACCGAATCAACTGCTATTCAGAATAAAGGTTTGTCCGAACGACGAACAGGCTATATAAAAGTCAGGCATGAAAGAATGACAAAATATCATTCAATACTTAAGCTTGAATAAAAGACAGAGAGGCAAACGGTTTAATAAACGGACACACATGGACTTGTAAGCATATTTTTGGACACATCTACTTTATCTATGTGTACATAATCTGCTATTTCAAACATGTGAGGACCGACGATACATAACATCTCTAACTTACGCGTGAAAACCGAGGGATTGGAGCAGCTTTGTGCTAAGCGATGAGAATGTTATTTGGAAAATAAAAGTAATAGAAAAGGTTATATCATAATACTGCGTGACAGACCAAAGAACATACTACGATAAACATAATTGTGACATGCTGAATAAATGTAAGGAACTTGAAAAAAACGTAAAATTAGATGCGTATATCGACATTGCGCGCTTAGCGATAGAAATGCTATTTCAAACAGACACATACCCGCTTCTCATACACACACGTTGACGTATCTGAAACAGAAAGTAAATAAACATAAAATGCCTTGAAATAGATTCATACTAAAAGTGTAAATATTTTTAAGTAGATTTCTTTCATCTCTGGGGTGTAAAAATAAATTGTAAGTCATTGAGTTCGCAAAAAAGGTTATAACTTTCTAGACAGCGGATATCCGGTGAAAGGGCAAATCATGTTCTATCAGAATCCACCTTTAATGACTATTTCATTCAGTATTAAAGTAATCAACTTATATATATATATATATATATATATATATACATATATATATATATATATATATATATATATATATATATATATATTAATCAGATGCCTCCTATTGTATTGACCGGTATATCTTTTGCTAAAAAATCCAGATGTAAGATCTGCTCGATCATCGATTTAGACCAATTACCGATGCGTGTTATAAAATAGCCATTTGTTTCGCTCAGTTTCCTTGACTTTTACATCTAACCTTGCTACACATAACATCCGGGGATAATCATCAACGTAGGGGTCAGCTAAATGCTCACTATTACACTCAGATATATTACTACTGAAGGCGTCCATCAGTCGGAATGAATTATTATACAATACATTTTTTTTATTGGCCACATATTTTGATCTTGCTTGAGAAACGGGGAAAAGTTGATTATCACACACGTATTATAGTATTTACTATTGTATTTTGTAACACTATTTTCTTAAGCTCTATATAGGCAGTCATGATAACCGTCCTTAACTTTCGGCACCCTCGTAATTCTCGCTTCCCTAATACAGTCATTTTCGCCTCACATACCATAATCGATGTGTCTGACAAAGGCGGACTAATTGCTGTTTTCTGGGTCGGAATTCATCCATCTGACGCTTACCGTGGCCTATTTTAGTTTTTACTTGAAATTACTATTTTCTTTTTAGCTCCTTACATACAGTGGTTTCATCTTTAATCTCGAGCGTTTTCCATTAATAAACTTATCAAATAAACATAGTGTTGCCTCGGATGGAAGCGTTTGCTCATGCAAGGGGTCTCCCTAAATTTCCTCCTGCTAGTAGCTATCATGAAATTGTTGTACTTTTAAGTTGAGTGGTCATACTTGTATGCCATTTGATGGTATCATGGTATCCCTATCAGTTCGTAAATATGCATTTTGTTTGCGATCTAATGTTGCTTACCTGCTTAAGAATAACTTCATATTACTTGATTTGAGATGAGTTATTATTAACGCAATTTCACTTTAAAATGAAACGCAAAGTGTTAGCGTTTCTGCCTCTCAATATTTAAAGATTGCCATGAAATTACTTAATAGCATGTTTTTCATTTCAAATGTATAATATCATCAGGGCCATTTTAACGTAATCGTTGAGTATATATTTCGGCTGGTGGCAAAAAAAGACAGTGTTTTTGTTATGAAACTATTTTCGTCCAATTGATGTTAAAATGAACAAACACACATCGGAAATTACATGTCTATTCACACCTGTATTATTTCTCTATCTTCTAGACTGCTATTGATCTTGGTTCGACTTGTCTGCTTTGTTGTTTGTCCTTCAAATCCCGGGTAGCATAAATCAATCTGCTAAGTATGATTTGTTTACGTCATTAAACGTAATTTCTGTCTTTAGTGGTTGCGATCTGATTTCGGATATATCATTTTCTTATTGATCGGCTGTTCGATCTAATCCAACGGCAAACAATATTAATATTCTTTTTGTTTTCTAAAGAAAATATTATTCTTTTGTATTTTAATTTTAAAATTAAAACACTCTAGATGAGTATTGAGTTCTAATCCGAGGCTTAACCCTAATAGCATTACATATTTCGTATATATCATGCTTATTAGTTTAGAAATGGGTATCGTGCAGATAAGTACTTTTTCAGATAGCCCGTCTAGCATGGCATAACTAATGTTCTCGTACCGGTGTAAAATGTTTAATGATGTTTTCAAATAGTTATTTTCGATAACAGATGATTTTAAGTTTCGTTTATTACGTGTGAAAATAACAAAACAGCTTTTTGAAAATACAACTTACTGCAATCATTTCCGGTGTGTTTTGCACTTTTGTACTTGTTTTCTCTCGTTGGAAACATTCGTCGGCGATGTGATCTTGTTACCGAGTAATTGTCTATCCAATGTATCATATTGTCTCATAGATATTTGCCTCCTGTGTTGTCATCTCAAACGATTTTTGATTGTCCTCATGGGGAATGCAAGTATAGAAATCTCAAGGGATTAATAGAACTTTAAAGAAATATCAAGTAAAAGGCAAATGAATATTATATTTTAATAGAGTGCATTTTTTGGTTCCAGTTTTTCAATTAAATATAGTTTTATTTATCCGTTCTGAACTAAATGACTGGTGTTCAGAAAGCTATTTCAAAATATCTTATTACACATATTGAAGATAAGAGTTTTAAATAATAATTTTCAGAGTAATGAACACAAAACTAAAATATAACTCTATGTGTAATAAGACGTTTCGTAACGATCTTACGTTAATCATGCAAAAACCTATAATCTTAAATCTATTTAAACAGTGCGAAAGCACAACTATTTATTCCGTTCTTTTTTGTAATGTTTATACAAATCTAATATACAACTTACAATAATTGAATTTAATCAATGACATTCCTATTATTATTAAATAATATAAAACTTACACTAATTTATGGCAAGATTTATTCTTAAAATATAAAAAAATAGTGAAAGGTTCATGTATCTAAATTATATTTAGTTTCAAATTGCACATATATTTTTTAAAACAACGGATATATGTTGATAATGTTATTAGTAAATTACCACTTGAGACTCTAAAACTTGCTCGCCGCGTCGAGACTCTTAACATATTCAGAACAGAAATTTAACTGAAGTAATAATCTTATGTACGACATAATCACGTTGACACACCGGTTCCCGATATTTCATTGAAATTAAGCGACGTTTAGCCTGGTCAGTAGTGGATGGGTGACTATTTGGTAATACCAGGTACTGTATGTGAACATCTAGCCAGGATAAAATAACGTCGCCAACCGAAAGTGACTGCGTGAAGAATATGAAAAAAAACCCTGAATGACAATCACCTATAAGGCGTCGGAAACCTAGTGGAGTTCCTCATCCAAGAGTAGTCAAAACCGTGAGTGTAATAGTGGTTATAATATAGTGAAGCTTTTACGTATTTGTCTCTCAAAGAAAACTATTGAATACATTAAAATAAAGCTGAAAACGAAAAAGTAAATTTTTATATAAACAACCGGATATCATTAAACCGACTTATTTCTTTTATTTATAATTATTTGACGAATATGTGTTGGTGTACATTCGGCTACACATTATATTAAAACTTAGAACATATACACATCTCTTTCTGCAATTTTCCATAAACCCGAATTCTCAACTGTTTTATTTCAAGAATACATAGAACTGTCAGCAGTTGCTTCCTTAAATTCGCCTACGCAACACTGATATAATAACGTGAGGAAAATCTGCGTGGGTGAACAGCAACATGATTTTATATTAATATTGAGAGCACGGGTAAACGTCGCGTATTTTCTTTACTTGTAATTATTAGATCTAATCTAAATGTTTTCTTTACTTATTTTAAATTATTATACAATCAAGTGTTTACGTTATTTATAAAAGATCGATTAATGTTATTACAAAGAAACAAAGGAATAACGCCCAACCGCGTTTCTTTTATTCATAACTTGCTGGACACGGCGCCCAGCGTTACACTGGAGTAAACTGACGAACATTAATTAAAATTTGCCAACATCCGAGAGAACGAAAATAGGGCACATCAGACAATATTTACCTACGAAAAGAATAACTTCTGAGTGTAACCAAAATAGACATTGCCACAGTGTAGAAGGAGATCTCATTCACGGACCGATTATGGAAATAATTACTTGTTTCGAGCCGGGATGTAAAAGAATATCTCCCATTTTCTAATCCGTTATTGGAAGCAAATCTTTGTAGAATGTGTAAATGTTTATTTATGTTGGTGGACTGTCGACGCAGTAAGAACTTACGTTTTGTCTAACGTGGGTAGTAAAATATGACTAAATGTAACTAATGTACATTCTAGTTTAAACCCTTAAGATACATATATATTGTGTAATAAAAAAATTAAATAATGGGAATCTGAATTGCGCTAATTAAGATGTTGATTAATTATTATTTTAGTCACGTACATACAAAAACAAATTTGAGGTTACGGTCAGTAAACACTGTTTGAAGCAAGTGTGAGTGTAAAAAGACGAAACAATGATAATTTGGTATAAACCACGTGTAAAATATCTAGCATTAAAATGCCTAAAAAACGCAAATACGTCGCATCATCAGTGGCATTTTAAACGACGCAGGTCTGTGTTCCTTTTAACTTTTATGAATAAAGTAAAAGAACGTTATTCGTCATTAAATGTACGTGATTGTGTAATGTTTATTGGTTGCGCAAATGTAAATACGTTTTTTTCATGAAGTGTTGCGGTCGAAACGTATATATATATATATATATATATATAATATTTGTTGTTGTTTATTATCTATGTACGTATACGTTTCGTCCCTTTTCAATCAGGACTCATCAGCATAGAGATATGACTATTCACTACTGGTCGTACGATTCGAAACCCTGGATTATAAGTATTTTTCAACTTACATCCAACGTCGTTAACCGCGCGCCCAATATCTGAATAGCCGATAAACAATGATAATTTAACACATATAAAAGCGGCTTGATGTCGAGGCATTCTACTTCTATTAAAGAATGAATGATGCATATGAAGCAAGTGACGTCATGCTGTGTTTGTACTACCATTAAGAGTGCTCTACTTATTTTTCGAGGAGCGACAAATATAAAATATTTGTTGTTTTTTATTATCTATGTACGTATACGTTTCGTCCCTTTTCAATCAGGACTCATCAGCATAGAGATATGACTATTCACTACTGGTCGTACGATTCGAAACCCTGGATTATAAGTATTTTTCAACTTACATCCAACGTCGTTAACCGCGCGCCCAATATCTGAATAGCCGATAAACAATGATAATTTAACACATATAAACGCGGCTTGATGTCGAGGCATTCTACTTCTATTAAAGAAGGAATGATGCATATAAAGCAAGTGACGTCATGCTGTGTTTGTATATATATTTGTATATATGTATATATATATATATATATATATATATATATATATATATATATATATATATATATGAGAGAGAATAAGTTGGTAGAAAAAAGAGAGGTTTGGTAGAAGGTAAGATAGGGTTGGTAGAGAGAGAGAGAGAGAGAGAGGGGGGGGGGGTAGAGTGAGCGAGCAAAAGAGTAATGGGGGAATAGAAAGGTGTAATATGGAAATGTAAAGAAGAAAAGAAAGCATCACACATAAATACCCCCTCCTCCAAAATTAAAAGAAGACCTTACGTGAAAAGAAAAGAAAACAATGTTGGATTAATGTTAGGTTAAATATGGATCGGCAAAAGTTTAATAATGAACTTGTGTTGTCTGATATTACGTGATTCCATGGAATTTGTATCAACAATTTAATGTTGTCAAAAAGAACATTGATGTTTGTTTTATTTAGTAAGTATTTGGAAAATGATGTTTAAGCCTTACAGGGGGTATATTTGAAATTGTGTAAGTGTTTATGTAAATTAATTAAATTATATCTGAAGAAAACGAAGACTCATAAGAGAATTGTCTAAAGTTGAATCGTTGAAGAGATGGTAGCCGCCATCTTGCATCACGGACACATATAGGTAATTATGCTCGTTAAATATATTCTTTTAAGACTGGAATGAGTATAACTATACACACTATAGGTAGAAATAACGTCATCCGATATAGCCCATTAAATGTGTTCGTAATGTATTGTATCATGTAATAACTTAATAGCAGACGAATAGTAAATAAGGGTCACGCTTTACAAAGTAAACGTTGTTTATTAGTTCACAGTGTTAGTAGTAAAGTTATAGCGGGAAAAGTTATTGATACCAACTCTATGGTGTATGTTTTGGGGTGAGTCGAAGATGAGGGCTTAAAATAATATTTAGTGTTAGCAGGAGAAAATGATTACACATTTACTAGAACACGCCCGAGTGAATAAGCGTAATATAGTGGTGAGCCAGATTGCCTTTGATGTATTTCTAATTTGCCTTATTGCCATAAAATGGATTAATTATATTACATCCAATCATTAAGAGAGTAATCTCTCCGATAGATTAATATTGTAAGAATATGAAAGGTCCAATGAACAAAACAAACATTGGTGTGTAGTTGTAAAATTACCTTGCCAATTGCTAGTGTACTTTCACTGCTAGCTATACTCAAGAAGAGACTTAGATATTAATCTAGTTCTACATATGCTAATAATGCGTATCAATTAGCCGGTATAACCGCATCACCCTTAGACGTATAGGCTTTATGCATCTAGTGCATATTGTACTTCTTCTAATGATCGTATCATGTTCGATATTACTTTGCTCTTGTATCGCTATATTATTTCTTTTTCTGCGAGATCTCGATGTATCTAGTACTAAACTGCAATCAGGGTGGTCCTCTTTCATGCTCAGATCCGACTACGAATCCTCATTTTAACATGCTTGATCTTGCATTGTTTCATCTTCTGACATTTCATTCTGTACAGGTTGTTCTAATAATTCAATAAGGGTAGGAGTTGTAGCGATTGTTTTATCGTACTCTTCGTTTTCACCCTGGAACATAATTTGATCTTCATGGGTCAACATACTGTTTCCGTGTTCTCTATTTAGTATAGCTGTGCTGTGGCCTTATTGCACGATACACTCTGTTCTTTTCGAGATTTGATTATTTGTTCTCTTTGTCCCAGATGTTTATCATACGATATAGTTAACGCAGCTCAAATGTATTTTCCAATTTAAGCTGATGGGCTTTCTGATTATCCCGAGTGTGGTATTGTTCGATAGCTCAAAATTAACCTTGGTAAACAAACTTCTATTTAAAAATTTTTTTTTGCTGAGAACATGCTTGTAGTCCCATTTAACGATGTACACCATTCTTTCAACCAACCCATTCGAGACAGAATGACACGGCGATGTCTTATACGTTGTCCATCCTATTTTTCTACCCATGAATTGATATGTCAACCACTAAACTCTGTAGCATTGTCAGATACCAGGGTTTTAGGGATACACATTCTAGAGAATATGACCGTTAGTATATGTTTCATGGTAGCTATCTTATTGTCCGGCACACGGAATACTTGAGGATAGGTTGAAAAAGAGTTTACTAATATAAATAAGAGCCCAACTCCAGAAATATACCCATCATCTATATGCACACGACTCAATGGGTCAACTTCTCTTGGTCATGAATGTAAAGTATTGTGTGTACAATTTCTTAATTTTCTACATTCTGTGCATATTTTTATATTTTTCTCGATATCTCGTGAATATCCAGGCCCGCATACTTCTAGTGTTATCATGTTTTGTGTTACCGCTGCACCAAATTGATTCGTGTTTCTGTAAGAATGACCATATCTCCATTATAAATCACTACATTTTCTATCGTAAATGTATGCTTTATTTATGTGTTAGGTGTATCTGCCTTGGAACAATGTTTCCATATAGTTTTGATCATTCTCGATATAATTCAACTAAGTACTGGATCATGTATAGTCTGCATCGCCATTCTATCTATAGATAAAACATCCGTTTCTATCAAATGTAAGAATGTATCTTACACTTTTTATACTGCTTCATCTTTTGAAACTCGTGAAAGCTCAACTTTGCTAAGGCATCTACGTGTGGAATTACATTTCTATATCAAAGTCAAAACCCATTAACTTTATTGTCCACCGTAATATTCTCGATGTCGTAACTTTAGATACTTATTTTCTTTGATTTAATATAAATTATAATGTTCTATTGTAACTTCAAGATAATTATTTTCAAATTAGAAATTGTGTTGTCCTGGTGGTTCACCAGACAATTCGCAATGTTTCTTTCTCTATATTTGAATAATCAAATGCAGTGTTCGTTAGTGTTCTAGATAAGTACATTATCGAATGTCCTTCTTCTAATAATACTCCTGATATCGAATGTGAACTTGTATCTGTTGTTTACGTTATGCATTTTTCGGAATATTTTTTTTACTACTGGCTTCTTTACCATAACTAATTTCAATATCTCAAAAGTTATTTATTGTTTATCTGACAAAATAAATACAACGTTCTGTTTTCTTTAATTTACAAACGGTTGCGTCAGGTCTGTATTTTTAGGTAAATATTACCTCTATAAATTGGGCAATCAGAAAACAATATGGAAGCTATTTTTTGTTTGTATATATAGATTTTGTTTTTTATTAATATATTACACAATGGGGCTTTACAGAATGCGAATCTTTGAAAATAAATCGAACGTATTTGTTGTTAAACAAACTCTTATTGATTATATATGTCTCTTACGAATTTTTATTAACGATAATCTCTCTAGGCTAATTAAGAGTGCACTGGTTTTGAAACTAATTAACCTCATCGGAATGAATCAACTTTTAAATATGAACAAAGAAATAGATACAATGATTAAAGACGATCTATTAAAAAGAAAAGAAATAAAGAACAAATGTAGAGGGACACTAATAATATATATATATATATATATATATATATATATATATATATATATATATATATATATATATATTTGAATACATCTATATAAATATAATATATATATATATATGAATATATATTTGTATGATAATTTTTATTTACACATACATGTACAAAATCTGCGACACTGGCATGTCGATGTTATCGATCAACAGTTATTATAAACTGAGATCTCATCCGGCAGAGTTAGACCCTGATCTTAACCTCAGATCATATTTGGAGAGAACGCAAATATGATCGGATTCTAACTCTTCCTGATGAGATCTCAGTTTATAATAACTGTTGATCGATAACATCGACATGCCAGTGTCGCAGATTTTGTACATGTATGTGTAAATAAAAATGATCATATATAAAGCTCTATTTGATATTGAGCACTTTTTATAAACCCGGTTGAAATTCTTTGGATTACTACCCTGTGGATGTGTTTACCTGGATTATTACCATTATTACATATATATATATATATATATATATATATATATATATATATATATATATATATATATATATATATATGAAAAAGTGTGAAAAATGGTTAATGAAAAACAGATTAAAATGCAGGAGAAAAACAAAAACAAGAGAGTTTACCGGTTTCGTTCGTGTTAGCGAACGTCTTCAGAAAAAGTGAAGATTTGGAAACAATTTTATTTTGAAGGCACAGACATGGAAGAATAAAAGATGATCCCATTGGACCATATGAGACACTTTTATTAATGTTGAAATATGATTTGACAAGTGGGTGACTTATTCTTCTTTATTTCTTATTCTTTTTGTATATATTTTTTTATTTTCTTTTTCTTTTTCACTTTCACACCTACTGAGCTAGTATAGGGGAGGTGATAGGTGGAGGGGGTAACCTGTTTACTGTTTGTGATTTTTCACACATTTTGTCTACCACGGCATTTCATTTTCATGACTTATCGTGTACCTTAGCCAATATATATATATATATATATATATATATATATATATATATATATATGTGTATGTGTGTGTGTGTGTGCATGTGGGTGGGGGTATGTGTATGTGCGTAATTACCTACAGAATAAAAGATACAGACATTGATAAAGAGTATTTTTTGGTTCAAAAGTAAGAAAAATATGCTTATGTCCTATGGACTACTTAAATAAGAGATAAAACACATTTTATTAGCTGTTTCATAAAATCTAACCAATTTCTAGTCAGCTGTTGTTCGTTTTATATATAGACGAAACGACTGGATTCACTATATTATAGCAAAATGGAAATAGCTTTTACAAATTCATATGTGATTCTGCCTTTTAAATTGTTAATGATTACTTGTGTGCCCTCATCTTCATATAAAACGTACTTCTATTTTGTTTCTCTCGGAAAATGTTCAGTAGATTAGGAATGTTATCCAAGTGAAAGCCATATTTGTTCTTTGTATCAAATGTGTTTTTGCTTTAGGTATGTGGTTATGTTCTACGGCATATCAACACTTTTCAGGTTATTTAATGCCGAACGATGTCATTTTGGTAAAAAAAATGATGTTTCAAGTTCATTGTACCTTCAAATATTTATTCATGTTGGTAGATGTGGTTGCTTTGTAGACGGAAAACTGATTTTTAGCTTTGCAGAAAAATGATCGAAGCATGCAAAAGTAAACTATAAACAGTAACAGAAATGTTTGGTCATTTTTAGGCCAAGAAGCCGGTATCTTCAGGCAGCCTGAAATAATTTCAGTTGATCGGCGTATTTATTTTAATATAAAGAAAAGGTAGCTGTTGATATTCAATACTAAGAATAATCAATTTTTGTTATTCATACTATTAAAGCTATTAAAGTAGTAATACATTTTTGTATTGAAAATGTGATGAAAATGATTAAGAAATCTTTCGAGTCTTTCAGACCTGACTGCCACGTGGCAGAAGTTAATATTTTATGTGCAGTCAATGCCTAATGAATATACTCTTTCTGACATATTTGATTATTTTCCGACTGTTACATCTTGCCGTTTGTAGATGCATGTATGCAAAATTAATCTTACTTGAACCATGTGTTAGTAAAATGTATAAGCGAAACAATTAGTCTTATTAAGTTCATGTTTGTCTTCCTTGACATCTTTTTTTTCTACTAACCCCAGTTAACTCTAGTTGTTTTCTATGTTACCGTCTGTTACTAGGAAATTAATTTTGGGGAAGGAGACACTTCATGAAATCTTGTAACATAGAATAATTCCAGACATTAAATCCTGGTCTGGGTGTAGTTGATGTTCTGTGAGGGGTAATTGGCCATTGTAAGTCTCTATTTAGCCTGTAAGTCCGGTGGAAGTGTGCCATTATTTTCGAGGCCTCTACGAGCCACAAGAATCTGCGCTGTAACTATGTAAAAAAGCACCTGTATTGTGTCTATCAGCGGTTTTCTTTTTTGGACTAGTGTCTTGCCACAAGGTGAATTCTCTTTCGTCTGATTTTTCTCAACAGATCAGACAGTGGCAAGGCAATGTAGCAACTCTACTTTTTTGTCGCGAGGAATCAGCGATATAACCCCTGATATCAATACTACGTTGTATATTCATTCCT
Organism: Sepiola atlantica; assembly: GCA_963556195.1. Lineage (NCBI taxonomy): Eukaryota > Metazoa > Mollusca > Cephalopoda > Sepiida > Sepiolidae > Sepiola > Sepiola atlantica. Next base: position 37,224,536 of record OY744523.1, on the reverse strand, counting down.
TCAACCTTCAATCGGTTAAGATGAAAGGTTAATTTGGCTCGGTTTCTTTTCAACCAGTTTGCGCCGAACATCTACTCTCGATTCAAGTCTGGACTGATATATAACGTTGACGAAGCATCTAGCTTATTTACCTTAACGGGTAAGTGAACTATCTTAGCGAGGGTGATATTTTGTCCGTTTTCTACCGTAGTTATTATATTCGAATTCCTTACTACCCTTTTACCAATTTTATTTTCTCAAAAACTAATGTTTTCAGGACCGATACTTCTGATGCAATGTCGATCAGTGCCTTCATCGGTCGACCGATGATCCGAACCGTAAAACCCATTCTTGATCCTTGGTAGGAAAGGTTGTGGCCCTGAGCTTCTCTACATCTTCCGATTTCTTCATGTGTGTTGTTTATTCTTCGGGGAGCCTGTATTGGACCGGGTTTACTACTTTCCTTACATCTATGCCCTCTGGTATTCATAATTTCCAGCGGATCTTCTTTCTTGTAGAACTTTATACGCTTACACGTTCGGGTAACCGGCTTCTTATCATGCCGGTTGTAAGGTGTGGGTTTAGAGAATACCCTGTTCTTTCGATTTCCTAGGTTGAAGTTATTTACTTCTGTCTCAGATGACCAAGGACAGTCCCGTGCTAGCCCCTCATGGTCAAAATGCCTTCACCGCGGTATCTTAAATGTCGCCGTGCGTGAGTGGCCGACGATACTCACGGGGTTAGAGAGGCGAGTAAGGTACATTAACAAATGGTGCCGTGACCAGGATATCACACACCTGTGCGTGAGGGGCCGACGATACCCACAGTGTGAGAGAGAGTGTGGGGTCCTATGTTGTAACTGTTGCAGTGACGCAGGATCATGGTACTTTTAATAGTGCCTTGGGTAGAAAAACAAACAAAAAAAATTCCACGGGCACAACAAAAATTTTTTTTCACCTGCAGAACACTTTAAAAAAAGAAAAAGATAAATCGGAAGGGATATCGGTCCAAAAAAGAAAAGTCTAACGGGCACCTAAACCCGTGTGAAAATAAAAATAGAAAAAGAGATAGACTGAAAAAAAAAGAAAAAGAAAAACCCGTTTTTATATTTGTGAAAGACTTCGAGAGCCGGCAGGGATCGCGTACTTTTAGTCAATTGACTATCAGGTCTTGACGAGCTCGAAAAAGAAGAAACAATCACCCGACAGCAGTAGACCACAGAAGGAGCAGACGGCAAGAAGAGGGGTAAGTGACTCTTTGGTTTCCCTTGTTCGTTTTGCTCAGTTGTGTACTCTGTCAGTGTATCGATTTCTGACCAACTCTGCACGCAGTTGGGTATTTCTGTGGTGGGGTTTTAACGTGGCACACAAAGGAGGGAAATGTGTTCGGAGGAGGATATAGTATGAAGTGTAGCAGATATGAGGGGTGATAGGAGATTAGAGAATTAGAAAGACCGATCGGAAGACTGCGAGTACCCTCATATAAGGGGGATTCCGCCGACCTAAAGGAATGGTTGGCAGTAATTTAAAATTTAGAGGATTACGAGATGGTGCTGCTCGCTCTAGAGGGAGCGAGGTGTCCAGTGTCAAAATTTATTGAGGGGATGTATGAAGTGAACCCGGGGATCGCTTGGACGGAGCTCCGCGAGCAGATGGTGAAACGATATATATATATATATATATATATATATATATATATATATATATATATTTATATATATATATATAAGACGAAAGACGTGTCCGTGATAATAATATTAGTGTACACATAATCCAGTCAGTATTTCTATATGTGCCATTCATTTCCGGCTTGCCTTTCTAATACCAGAAACAAAATCATGTTAAAAAAGAAATCTGTAAAACGAATAATCTAACGCAGTGGATTAATGATGATGACACTTCTTGCTTTTAGAACTTTTGATCTTTAAATAATTATGGTATTTGTAGGACATGATTATTTATGATTTATGTTCTGAATATATACATATACATATATATATATATATATATATAATTGTATATATATAATTGTATATATATATATATATAAATGTATATATATACATATATAATTGTATATATATAATTGTATATATATATATATATAAATGTATATATATACATATATAATTGTATATACATATATATATATATAATTGTATATATATATATATAATTTTATATACATATATATATATATATATATATATATATATATATATATATATATATTAGTATATCAAGATAGATGGACGAACAGTGATAAGCATGAACGAATATCCAAGTTTATATCAAACTTCGATTGCTTAATGCAAGGTATATTCTGTAATAACACTATGTTTATTATTCTTTCCTTAAGCCAAGTTTATTCAAAGATCGAGATATTATCATCAGAGGAATCATACAGATATATAAGTTGGCAATAGAAAAGCCAAAATTCAACATTTGAAAACAAATGTTAATATATGTGTGCATATATATATTAATATATGTATATATATATATATATATATATATACATATATATTTGTATAGATATATGTGTATTTATATTTATACTAGCGGGGCTACCCGGCGTTGCTCGGGGTCATAAAAACATATATTTGAAGAAAGATCGTGTGTGTAACATCTTTATATTCAAACTTCTATGTCCGCTCCCTCTCTCTATAGCTGTCTATTTATCTTTCTACCTTTCTCTTCCCTGGTCGCCCCATTTCGCCGCTACTTTCTAATTTTGCCTTTTGCAAAAGCTTTTTCTTCCCCACCATTTCTCCTATTGCCCAGGGTAATAGTATGACATATTTCTATAAAAAGTAACACCTCTATCTGCGCCTTCTATATAGGTACTTATCTCCACCCCGGTGTTCATACTATATACGTATCTATCATCACCCCGGTGCGCATACTATATACGTACCTATCGCCGCCCCAGTGCACATACTATATACGTACCTATCGCCGCCCCGGTGCAGATACTATTTAAGTACCTATCGCCGCCCCGTTGCGAATGCTAAATAGTACCTATCGTTGCCCCGGTGTGAATGCTAAATACATACCTATTGCGCCCCGGTGTGCATGCTACATAAGTACCTATCGCTGCCCTAGTGCGAATACTAACGACATACCAATTGCGCCCCGGTGTGCATGCTACATAAGTACCTATCGCTGCCCTAGTGCGAATAATTAATATGTACATATTGCCGCTTTGGTGTGAATGCTAAATACGTACCTATCGCCAGCCCAGTGCGAATGCTAAATACGTACCTATAGCCGCCCTGGTGCGAATGCTAAATACGTACCTATAGCCGCCCTGGTGCGAATGCTAAATACGTACCTATCACCACCACGGTGCGAATGCGAAATACATACCTTTCGCCGCCCGTGCTATATATGTACTGATCGCCGCCGCAGGGCGCATGCTATGTACGTACTTATTGCTGCCCATGTGTACATGCTATATACGAAGCTATCGCCACCCCTGAATTCTAAATACGTACCTATCGCCGCCCTGGTGTGGAAGCTAAATACGTACATATCGCCGCCCCGGTGCGAATGCTAAATACATACCTATCGCCGCCCCAGTGTGAATTCTAAATACGTACCTATCGGCGCCCCGGTGTGAATTCTAAATACGTACCTATCGCCGCCCCGGTGCGGAAGCTAAATACGTACATATCGCCACCCCAGTGTGAATGCTAAATACATACCTATCGCTGCCCCGGTGTGAATGCTAAATACATACCTATCGCCGCCCCGGTGTGAATGCTAAATACGTACCTATCGCTGTCCTGGTGTGAATTTTAAATATGTACCTTTCGCCGCCCAGTGTGAATTTTAAATAAGTACCTTTCGCCGCCACTGTGCGCGTGCTATATACGTACCTATCGCCGCCCCGGTGCGCGTGCTATATATGAACCGATCGCTGCCTCAGTGCGTATGCTAAATACATACCTATCATTGCCCCGGTGTGCATACTATATACGTACTTATTACCGCCCATGTGCCCATGCTATATAAGTACATATCACCACCGCTGAATGCTAAATAACTACCTATCGCCGCCCTGGTGTGGAAGCTAAATACGTACATATCGCCGCCCCTAAATTTGGGCAGACCCCTAAAAAATTTGGCCTGACCCCTAACATTTTCCCTGTCCCCTAAATCTCTCCAGCCCCTAATTTTTCACTCTCCCCCAACCATGAGAAATATTTTGACTTCAAAATAAAAAACAAAAAAATTTGGCCTGACCCCTAAAAAGTTCGTCCTGACCCCTAAAAGTTTCCCGACCCTAAATGTCTAGCCCCTAATTTTTCACTCTCCCCCAACCCTGAGTAATATTTTGAGTTCAAAACCAAAAAAAAGAAAAAAATTTGGCCTGACCCCTAAAAAGTTCGTCCTGACCCCTAAAATTTTCCGCGACCCCTGAATCTCTCCAGCCCCCTAATTTTTCACTCTCCCCCAACGATGAGAAATATTTTGACTTCAAAACAAAAAAAAACAAAAAAATTTGGCCTGACCCCTTAAAAGTTCCGCCTGACCCCTAAAATTTTCCCGACCCTAAATCTCTCCAGCCCCCTAATTTTTCACTCTTCCCCAACCATGAGTAATATTTGGAGTTCAAAACCAAAAAAAATTTAAAAAATTGGCCTGACCCCTAAAAAGTTCGTCCTGACCCCTAAAATTTTCCCCGACCCGTGAATCTCTCCAGCCCCCTCATTTTTCACTCTCCCCCAACGATGAGAAATATTTTGACTTCAAAACAAAAAAAAACAAAAAAATTTGGCCTGACCCCTAAAATGTTCCGCCTGACCCCTAAAATTTCCCCCGACCCCTAAATCTCTCTAGCTCCCTAATTTTTCACTCTCCCCCAACCATGAGAAATATTTTGACTTCAAAACAAAAAAAAACAAAAAAAATTTGGCTTGACCCCTAAAAAGTTCGTCCTGATCCCTAAAATTTTCCCCGACCCCTGAATCTCTCCAGCCCCCTAATTTTTCACTCTCCCCCAACCATGAGATATATTTTGAGTTCAAAACCAAAAAAAGAAAAAAATTTGGCCTGACCCCTAAAAAGTTCGTCCTGACCCCTAAAATTTTCCGCGACCCCTAAATCTCTCCAGCCCCTTAATTTTTTACTCTCCCCCAACCATGAGAAATATTTTGACTTCAAAACAAAAAAAAACAAAAAAATTTGGCCTGACCCCTAAAAAGTTCGTCCTGACCCCTAAAATTTTCCACGACCCCTAAATCTCTCTAGCCCCCGTAATTTTTCACTCTCCCCCAACCATGAGAAATATTTTGACTTCAAAACAAAAAAAAAAACAAAAAAATTTGGCCTGACCCCTAAAAAGTTCGTCCTGACCCCTAAAATTTTCCCCGACCCCTAAATCTATCCAGCCCCCTAATTTTTCACTCTCCTCCAACCATGAGATATATTTTGACTTCAAAAAAAAAAAAAAAAAAAAAATTTGGCCTGACCCCTAAAAAGTTCGTCCAGACCCCTAAAATTTTCCCCGACCCCTCAATCTCTCCAGCCCCCTAATTTTTCAGTCTCCCCCAACCATGAGAAATATTTTGACTTCAAAAGAAAAAAAAACCAAAATAATTTGGCCTGACCCCTAAAAAGTTCATCCTGACCCCTAAAATTTTCCCCGACCCCTAAATCTCTCCAGCCCCCTAATTTTTCATTCTCCCCGAACCCTGAGAAATATTTTGACTTCAAAACAAAAAAAAAACAAAATAAAACAAAACAATTTGGCCTGACCCCTAAAAAGTTCGTCCTGACCCCTAAAATTTTCCCCGACCCCTAAATCTCTCCAGCCCCCTAATTTTTCACTCTCCTTCAACCATGAGAAATAATTTGACTTCAAAACCAAAAAAAAGAAAAAAATTTGGCCTGACCCCTAAAAAGTTCGTCCTGACCCCTAAAATTTTCCCCGACCCCTGAATCTCTCCAGCCCCCTAATTTTTCACTCTCCCCCAACGATTAGAAATATTTTGACTTCAAAACAAAAAAAAACAAAAAAAAACAAAAAAATTTGGCCTGACCCCTAAAAAGTTCGTCCTGACCCCTAAAATTTTCCCCGACCCCTAAATCTCTCCAGCCCCCTAATTTTTAACTCTCCCCCAACCCTGAGAAATATTTTGAGTTCAAAACAAAAGCATAATGGAGCATAATTATTTTTCTTCTTACTTTACTTATTGAGACGTTTTTTAACATGTATACAAATATTAGTGAACACAATGGTGGACCATAATTATTTCTCTACTTACTTTACTTATTGACACGTTATTTAACATGTATACAAATATTAGTGAAAACAGTGGTGGAGCATAATTTTTCTCTTCTTACTTTACTTATTGAGACGTTATTTAACATGTATACAAATATTAGTGAAAACAGTGGTGGAGCATAATTTTTCTCTTCTTACTTTACTTATTGACACGTTATTTTACATGTATACAAATATTAGTGAAAACAGTGGTGGAGCATAATTATTTCTCTTACTTTACTTATTGACACGTTATTTAACATGTATACAAATATTAGTGAAAACAGTGGTGGAGCATAATTATTTCTCTTCTTACTTTACTTATTGACACGTTATTTAACATGTATACAAATATAAGTGAAAACAATGGTGGAGCATAATTATTTCTCTTCTTTCTTTACTTATTGACACGTTATTTAACATGTATACAAATATTAGCGAAAACAATGGCGGAGCATAATTTTGCTCTAGTTACTTTACTTATTGACACGTTATTTAACATGTATACAAATATTAGTGAAAACAATGGCGGAGCATAATTTTTCTTTTTTTACTTACTTATTGACACGTTATTTAACATGTATACAAATATTAGTGAAAACAATGGCGGAGCATAATTATTTCTCTTCTTACTGTACTTATTGACACGTTATTTAACATGTATACAAATATAAGTGAAAACAATGGTGGAGCATAATTATTTCTCTTCTTTCTTTACTTATTGACACGTTATTTAACATGTATACAAATATTAGCGAAAACAATGGCGGAGCATAATTTTGCTCTAGTTACTTTACTTATTGACACGTTATTTAACATGTATACAAATATTAGTGAAAACAATGGCGGAGCATAATTTTTCTGTTTTTACTTACTTATTTACACGTTATTTAACATGTATACAAATATTAGTGAAAACAATGGCGGAGCATAATTTTTCTCTTCTTACTTTACTTATTGACACGTTATTTAACAGGTATACAAATATTAGTGAAAACAATGGCGGAGCATAATTTTTCTGTTCTTACTTACTTATTGACACGTTATTTAACATGTATACAAATATTAGTGAAAACAATGGCGGAGCATAATTTGTCTCTTCTCATTTTACTTATTTAGACGTTATTTAATATGTATACAAATATTAGTGAAAACAATGGTGGTGCATAATTATTTATTACTTTAATTTCACTGATAATACACTAACTTCACACCTCTCAAAAAGGAGGAGGTAATACTTGGGAGGATGGTATCATGTCAACAGAAGAAATGCGGTTAGGATAAGCAACTCTTGCTTCACTATAAACTCATGTTCAAAAAAGTGCCGTTATTGATTAAACAACACTTGCGTCACTATAAACGCATGTTTCAAAAAATGCCGTTAGTAGTTAAGCAACCCTTGCTTCACTATAAACCAATGTTCAAAAAAGTGCCGTTAGGGATTTCATCTGACGTCATTTCCTGTTAAAAGCGTGACGATGATAGCATTTTTTTTCTCTCAAATTAGTACTAAACAAGTGATGGAAAAAGCCCCCCCCCCCCCCGAAGAGTCAATTTTTTTTTCCGACACTCCCCCCTCCCATAATTTCGCCTGACGCGCCGCTCCCCCAAATTTGGCGAATGCCGACACCCCCCCCCTAATTTGCCCTGAAGCAGTCACATCGCCGCACTATCTCCACAACTCTCAAAAAGGAGGAGGTAATGCCTAGGAGGGTGGTATCATAACAACAGAACGGGCGTAGGGGAGGAAGGGAAGGTAGAAAGGGTGGGAGTGAGAGGGAAAGGAGAGTTTTAGTGTGAGGGATTTTCTTCCCTACACTCTTTTCCTCTGACGTCATTTCCTGTTAAATAAAAGCGTGACTTTGCATATTTCTAAAATTATACATGATAGCATTGTTTTTTCTCAAATTAGTACTAAACAACGTTGAAAATGGAGGAAAAAAGCACACCCCCATTGGAGAAAAGTGCTCAGTCGAACCCCAAAGAGTCAATTTCTATTTCCTATTCTGAGATATTACACGCCCCGGGGCTGGCCGGTCATGATGATGTCAACCGTGTGACTGTTTGTTGGGTCCTCTCGGAGGAGTATCTGGACATACAGACAGACAGACAGACAGACAGACAGACAGACAGACAGACAGACAGACAGACAACTGGCCTTTATATAATAGACTAGCGGGGCTACCCGGCGTTGCTCGGGGTCATAAAAACATATAATGGAAGAAAAATCGTGTGTGTAACATCTTTATATACAAACTTCTATTTCTCCACCCCTTTCTCTATAGCCGTCTCTTTATCTTTCTACCTTTCTCTTCCCTGGTCGCCCCATTTCACCGCTACTTTCTTATTTTGTCTTTTGCGAAAGCTGTTTCTTCCCCACCATATCTCCTACGTTGCCCAGGGCAATAGTATGACATATTTCTATAAAAAGTAACACCCCTATCTGCGCCTTCTATATAGGTACTTATCTCCGGCCCGATGTTCATACTATATACGTATCTATCATCACCCCGGTGCGCATACTATATACGTACCTATCGCCGCCCCAGTGCAGATACTATTTAAGTAACTATCGCCGCCCTGGTGCGAATGCTAAATAGTACCTATCGCCGCCCCGCTGTGCATGCTACATAAGTACCTATCGCTGCCCTAGTGTGAATAATTAATATGTACACATTGCCACTTTGGTGCGAATGCAAAATACGTACCTATCGCCGCTTTGGTGCGAATGCTAAATACGTACCTATAGCCGGTCCGGTGCGAATGCTAAATACGTATCTATAGCCGCCCTGGTGCGAATGCTAAATATGTACCTATAGCCGCCCCGTGCGAATGCGAAATACATACCTTTCGCCGTTCTGGTGCACGTGCTATATACGTACCTATCGCCGCCCTGGTGCGCGTGCTATATATGTACTAATCTCCGCCGCAGAGCGCATGCTATGTACGTACTTATTGCTGCCCATGTGTACATGCTATATACGTAGCTATCGCCCCCGCTGAATTCTGAATACGTACCTATCGCCGCCCCGGTGTGGAAGCTAAATACGTACATATCGCCGCTCCGGTGCGAATGCTAAATACATACCTATCGCCGCCCCGGTGTGAATTCTAAATACGTACCTATCGCCGCCCCGGTGTGAATTCTAAATACGTACCTATCGCCGCCCCGGTGTGGAAGCTAAATACGTACATATCGCCACCCTGGTGCGAATGCTAAATACATACCTATCGCCGCCCCGGTGCGGAAGCTAAATATGTACATATCGCCACCGCGGTGCGAATGCTAAATACATACCTATCGCCGCCCCTGTGTGAATGCTAAATATATACCTATCGCCGCCGTGGTGTGAATGCTAAATACATACCTATCGCCGCCCCGGTGCGAATGCTATATACATACCTATCGCCGCCCCGGTGTGAATGCTAAATACATACCTATCGCCGCCCCGGTGTGAATGCTAAATACGTACCTATCGCCGCCCTGGTGTGAATGCTAAATACGTACTTTTCGCCGCCCCGGTGCGCGTGCTATATACGTACCTATCGTCCCCCCGGTGCGCGTGCTATATATGAACTGATCGCTGCCCCAGTGCGCATGCATAATACATACCTATCACCTACTTATTGCCGCCCATGTGCACATGCTATATACGTACCTATCGCCACCGCTGAATGGTAAATAAGTACCTATCTCCGCCCAGGGATGAATGCTAAATACGTACATATTGCCGCCCCGGTGTGCATACACCATATGTACCTATCACTGCCCCAGTGCGAATACTAAATATGTACATATCGCCGCCCCGGTGCGATTGCTGAATACGTACCTATCGCAACCCCGGTGCGAATGCTAAATACGTAGCTATTGCCACCCCTATGCACTACTATATAAGTACCTATTGCCACCCCGGTGCACATACTATATATAAACCTATCGCTGGCCCGGTGTGCATACTATATTTGTACCTATCGCGGCTCTGGTGCGCATACTACATACTTACCTATCTCTCCAAGGGTACACATACTATATATGTACGAATCTCCAGCCCAGTTCGCATACGTAAGAACTCATTAATTCGCCCCTGTCGTCTTAGAAAAACAAAATAGTGTCTATTCATGTATTGTCACTATCATAAATATAAATATTTTTAGTTAAAAACAGAAAAAAATACATTTTTTTGCCTCCCCACAAGAAAAGTTTTTTTTCTATCATCCCACATATTTAGAAATATTTTTAATTTAAATGAAAAAAAAAAAGAAAAATGTCTGACTCCCCCTACCCCCCAAAAATTTTATGTTCCCCCCATACATAGAAATATTTTTATTTTAAAAAAGAAAAAAAAAAAAATTTTTTTAGCTCCCCTCCGAAAATTTTTTTTTTCATCCTCCCCCATACATATAAATATTTTCAATGAAAAAGATAAAAGAAATAAATAATATTTTGCATTCCCCCCAATTTTTTTTACACTTCCGATGCGCATGCTATATACGTATTTATTGCCGCCCATGTGCACATGCTATATACGTTCCTATCACCACTGCTGAATGCTAAATACGTACCTATTGCTGCCGCGGTGCGAATGCTAATTAGGTTTTCAGCGTAGATGCTGTTAAAATATTAACCAAACCTATCACTACAGTAGCTCTATCTAGGATATTGAGGACTTTTCTCCCGGACAACGCCGAGTACTTTTAAAATCAAGGAGGCCTCCTGAGCACTACTTAAATTACTCTTATCGATTCCCCCATCCTTTTCAGCGTAGATGCTGTTAAAATATTATCTAAACCTATCACTACAGTAAGTCTATCTAGCACATTGAGAACTTTTTTCCCGGACAACACCGAGTACTTTGAAAATCAAAGAGGCCTCCTGAGAACTACTGAAATCATTTAGGTATCCTCCCTCCTTTTCATCTGCAAAATAGTCCAAAGGGGAACGAAGATAGCGTTAAAATATTTTCAAAACCTATCACTACAGTAGCTCTATCTAGCATATTTAGCACTTTTCTCCCGGACAACGCCAAGTACTTTGAAAATAAAGGAGGCCTCCTGAGCACTACTGAAATCACTTAGGTATCCCCCCTTCTTTTCATCTGCAAAATAGTCCAAAGGGGAACGAAGATGGCGTTAAAATATTTTCTAAACCTATCACTAAAGTAGCTCTATCTAGGATATTGAGCACTTTTCTCCCGGACAACGCCGAGTATTTGAAAATCAAGGAGGCCTCCTGAGCACTACTGAAATAACTCTTATCGATTCCCCCATCCTTTTCAGCGTAGATGCTGTTAAAATATTATCCAAACCTATCACTACAGTAGGTCTATCTAGCACATTGAGCACTTTTTTCCCGGACAACGCCGAGTATTTGAAAATCAAAGAGGCCTCCTGAGCACTAATGAAATCATTTAGGTATCCTCCCTCCTTTTCATCTTCAAAATCGTTCAAAGGGGAACGAAGATGGCGTTAAAATATTTTCAAAACCTATCACTAAAGTAGCTCTATCTAGGATATTGAGCACTTTTCTCCCGGACAACGCCGAGTATTTGAAATTCAAAGAGGCCTCCTGAGCACTACTTAAATAACTCTTATCGATTCCCCCATCCTTATCATCGTAGATGCTGTTAAAATATTATCCAAACCTATCACTACAGTAGATCTCTCTAGGATATTGAGCACTTTTCTCCCGGACAACGCCGAGTATTTGAACATTAAAGAGGCCTCCTGAGCACTACTGAAATAACTCTTATCGATGCCCCCATCCTTTTAATCGTAGATGCTGTTAAAATATACTCCAAACCTATCACTAAAGTAGCTCTATCTAGGATATTGAGCACTTTTCTCCCGGACAGCGCCGAGTATTTCAAAATCAAAGAGGCCTCCTGAGCACTACTGAAATAACTCTTATCGATTCCCCCATCCTTTTCAGCGTAGATGCTGTTAAAATATTATCCAAACCTATCACTACGGTAGCTCTATCTAGTACATTGAGCACTTTTTTCCCGGACAACGCCGAGTACTTTGATAATCAAGGAGGCCTCCTGAGGACTACTGAAATCACTTAGGTATCCTCTCTCCTTCTGATCTGCGAAATAGTCCAAAGGGGAACGAAAATGGCGTTAAAATATTTTCCAAACCTATCACTACAGTAGCTCTATCTAGTGTATTGAGCACTTTTCCCCGGGTGCCATACTGCAGAAGCCTCAGGTTCCTATACCGCAGAAATCCCCCCACCGGTTGCTATACAGCAGAAGCCTCTACTGATATCACTCTTACCGATCCCCCCTCATTTTTATTCTGCACAATAGTCCGAAGAGAATCGTAAATGGCGTTAAAATATTACACAAACTTATCACTACAGTAACTCCATCTAGAACATTGAGCAGTTTTCTCCCAGACAACGCCGAGTATTTAAAAAATCCAGGAGGTTTCTGGAGCACTACTGAAATCACTGTAACCGTCCCCCCACCCCCGCTTTTCATCTGCAAAATCGTCCGAAGAGAAACGTAGATGCTGTTATTCGGCATTCCCCGATAGGACGCCTCTAGCAATAAACTTACTCCTCCCCAAAGAGGGGAGGCAAAGCCTGGGAGTGTGAACCTCCTAGAACTGCACAGGACAAACCCATAAACCGACGGATTTAAGCCCCGAAGGCCAAGACGATACCAGTCTATGGGGTGCAGTATCCATCGAAACAGATACTACACTTTGATGTTAGCCAAAAGAAGTGAATTAATGTCATTTTCGGTAATGGCGTATGAAAGCTATGTTGAATTAGAGAAAAACGACCTAGGGGAGTGTAAAATTCATTGTTGATATTCAAAAGTTATATAAGAATTTGTTAAATAGTATTATACAATGTTTGTTGAAAGAAAATCCTAGTTATTATTACTTGTTAATTTAATAATGTAATTTAAACAGTGTCTAGTGGATAGACCGCTGTTCAGGTGTAGATTAGTTATAAATACCCCAGTAATCGACTCAAAGTTTTAATTTCTTCCGCTTCGTTGGCCTTTTGGCTAAGATCAAAGTGTAGTATCTGTTCTCGGCATTTTTGCCTTGAGATAAAGTGTATTATCTAGTCCTATTCGATAGGTGTCGATCTTACACTCTCGAATCAAAAATCAGATTATCATTTTATTTTTGAATCCCTTTTCATTTTGTGCACTTCCTCTCCCCTAAAGTACGGCCTGATACGCGCCCACGGTCGGGATCTCGCTCTTACCGCCTAATACTCGTACTCCTCCAAATTTCGCCATAGGTGCTCACATCGACGAATGCCGGAACTCCGCCCCCCCCCCAAATTCGGCCTGAGACGCTCATACTGGCGAATGCCGACACTCCTCCCCAAATTTGGCCTGAGGCGCCACACCGGCGAATGCTGAAACTCCTCCTCCCCAAATTTCGCCTGAGGCGCTAATACCGGCGAATGCCGACATTCTTCCTCCCCGGATTTGGCCTGAGGCGCACCGAATGCCGACACTCCCCCTCGCCTCCAAATTTCGCCTGAGGCGCCCCACTGCCGATACCCAACCCCTCCCCCAAATTTCGCCTGAGGCGCCCCACTGCCGATACCCAACCCCTCCCCCAAATTTCGCCTGTGGCGCTCACCCGGTGAATGCCGGAACTCCCCCTCCCCCAAATTCGGTCTGGCGAATGCTGACACTTCTCCCCAAATTCGGCCTGAGGCGCTCACCCCAATTTTTAAATAGGTATACAAATATTAGTGAAAACAATGGTGGAGCATAATTTGGCCTGAAGCGCCCCAAATTTCGCCTGAGGTGCTCATACCGGCGAATGCCGACATTTCCCCTCCCCAGATTTGGCCTGAGGCGCCCCACCGCTAAATGCCGACCCTCCCTTCCACCGCCGAATGCCGATACCGCCCCCCTCCCCCATGTAATGCATGGGATGAGTGCATCATGACAACGGAACCGATACGACCCTACCTCTACACGTCTCAAAAAAGGAGGAGGTAATGCATGGGATGAGGGCATCATGACAACGGAACCGATACGACCCTACTTTAACACTTCTCCAAAAAGGAGGAGATAATGCATGGGATGAGGGCATCATGACAACGGAACCGATACGACCCTATCTCAACACTTCTCAAAAAAGGAGGAGATAATGCATGGGAATAGTGCATCATGACAACGGAACCGATACTACCCTACCTCAACACTTCTCCAAAAAGGAGGAGATAATGCATGGGATGAGGGCATCATGACAACGGAACCGATACTACCCTACCTCAACACTTCTCAAAAAAGGAGGAGGTAATGCATGGGAATAGTGCATCATGACAACGGAACCGATACGACCCTACCGCAACACTTCTCCAAAAAGGAGGAGATAATGCATGGGATGAGGGCATCATGACAACGGAACCGATACGACCCTACCTCAACACTTCTCAAAAAAGGAGGAGATAATGCATGAGATGAGTGCATCATGACAACGGAACCGATACGACTCTATCTCAACACTCTCAAAAAAGGAGGAGGTAATGCTCACACCGGCGAATACCGTACCCCCCCCCCACAATTTGGCCTGAAAGGAGGAGGTAATTCCTATCACTGGCGAATGCCGACACCGACACTCCTCCCCTAATTTGGCCTGAGGCGCCACACCGGCGAATGCTGAAAGTCCTCCTCCCAAATTTGGCCTGAGGCGCTAATACCGGCGAATGCCGACATTACCCCCTCCCCAGATTTGGCCTGAGGCGCACCGAATGCCGACACTCCCCCTCGCCCCCAAAATACCCCACCCCTTCCCCAAATTTCGCCTGTGGCGCTCACACCGGTGAATGCCGGAACTCCCCCCTCCCCCAAATTCGGCCTGAGGCGCTCATACTGGCGAATGCCGACATGCCGACACTCCTCCCCAAATTTCGCCTGAGGCGCACCGAATGCCGACACTCCCCCTCGCCCCCAAATTTCGCCTGAGGCGCCCCACCGCCGAATGCCAACACTCCTCCTCCCCAGATTTGGCCTGAGGCGCACCACCGCCAAATGCCGACCCTCCCTTCCACCGCCGAATGCCGATACGACCCTACCTCTACACGTCTCAAAAAAGGAGTAGGTAATGCATGGGATGAGTACATCATGACAACGGAACATATACTATTCTACATCTACACTTCTCAAAAACTGTGGAGGTAATGCATGGGAATAGTGCATCATGACAACGGAACCGATACGACCCTACCCCTACACTTCTCAAAAAAGGAGGAGGTAATTCATGGGATGAGCACATCATGACAACGGAACATATACTATTCTACATCTACACTTCTCAAAAACTGTGGAGGTAATGCATGGGAATAGTGCATCATGACAACGGAACCGATACGACCCTACCTCAACACTCTCAAAAAAGGAGGAGGTAATGCTCACACTGGCGAATACAGTAACCCCCCCCCCCCCTAATTGTGCCTGAAAGGAGGAGGTAATTCCTATCATGATAACAGAACGGCCACAGGCAAGGAGGGGGGGGGGGAATATCAGCGTCTATTAATAATTAAGAAAGTGTGAGAGGGAAAAATGACAGAAAAGAAAACTGCCACTCTCTGACGTCATGATGACCTGATATAACCGGACACAATTTAGGTCAAGACCGGGTTCATCCGGCAAGGGATTATGGGACAAGTGCGGATGTGATTGAGCAACCCTTGTTTCACTACACACTCTTAACGTAGGATTCCTATGTTGTTATTGATGCATCCGGACAGAAGTTATTGGATGATCTGATAGAACCGGACACAATTTAGGGCAAGACCGGGTACATCCGGCAAAGGGATTATGGGATGTTTACAGTGACTCGGCATTTTTATCGGATTAGTACATAAATACATTAGATTATTTCGAATTTACTACATATTAACGTTGAAATTTCGTGTAAAATACGAAAAAACTGCTACCTTTTGTCGGAAAGTGGTCCGGTTGACTGTCAGCGAGTGAATCGTTTGTCGTGATTTTTAGATATTATGATTCCGGGATATGTACGGTGCTAAAGATATCAACTTTTTGACATGTCGCCGCGTAGTTTTTGAGGAGTATCTGGACATACAAACAAACAGACAAACAGACATACAGACAACTGCCCTTTATATAATAGACTAGCGGGGCTACCCGGCGTTGCTCGGGGTCATAAAAACATATATTTGAAGAAAGATCGTGTGTGTAACATCTTTATATTCAAACTTCTATGTCCGCCCCCTCTCTCTATAGCCGTCTCTTTATCTGCTACCTTTCTCTTTCCTGGTCGCCCCATTTCGCCGCTACTTTCTAATTTTGCCTTTTGCAAAAGCTGTTTCTTCCCCACCATTTCTCCTATTGCCCAGGGTAATAGTATGACATATTTCTATAAAAAGTAACACCTCTATCTGCGCCTTCTATATAAGTACTTATCTCCACCCCGGTGTTCATACTATATACGTATCTATCATCACCCCGGTGCGCATACTATATACGTACCTATCGCCGCCCCAGTGCACATACTATATACGTACCTATCGCCGCCCCGGTGCAGATACAATTTAAGTACCTATCGCCGCCCCGTTGCGAATGCTAAATAGTACCTATCGTTGCCCCGGTGTGAATGCTAAATACATACCTATTGCGCCCCGGTGTGCATGCTACATAAGTACCTATTGCTGCCCTAGTGCGAATACTAAAGACATACCAATTGCGCTCCGGTGTGCATGCTACATAAGTACCTATCACTGCCCTAGTGCGAATAATTAATATGTACATATTGCCGCTTTGGTGTGAATGCTAAATACGTACCTATCGCCGGCCCAGTGCGAATGCTAAATACGTACCTATAGCCGCCCTGGTGCGAATGCTAAATACGTACCTATAGCCGCCCCAGTGCGAATGCTAAATACGTACCTATCACCACTACGGTGCGAATGCGAAATACATACCTTTCGCCGCCCCGGTACGCATGCAATATATGTACTGATCGCCGCCACAGAGCGCATGCTATGTACGTACTTATTGCTGCCCGTGTGTACATGCTATATACGTAGCTATCGCCACCCCTGAATTCTGAATACGTACCTATCGCCGCCCTGGTGTGGAAGCTAAATACGTACATATCGCCGCCCCGGTGCGAATGCTAAATACATACCTATCGCCGGCCCGGTGTGAATTCAAAATACGTACCTATTGCCGCCCCGGTGTGAATTCTAAATACGTACCTATCGCCGCCCCGGTGCGGAAGCTAAATACGTACATATCGCTGCCCCGGTGCGAATGCTAAATACATACCTATCGCTGCCCCGGTGTGAATGCTAAATACATACCTATCGCCGCCCCGGTGTGAATGCTAAATACGTACCTATTGCCGCCCCGTTGTGAATTTTAAATATGTACCTGTCGCCGCCCGGTGTGAATTTTAAATATGTACCTTTCGCCGCCCCTGTGCGCGTGCTATATACGTACCTATCGCCGCCCCGGTGCGCGTGCTATATATAAACCGATCGCTGCCTCAGTGCGCATGCTAAATACATACCTATCACTGCCCCGGTGAGCATACTATATACGTACTATTACCGCCCATGTGCACATGCTATATAAGTACCTATCACCACTGCTGAATGCTAAATAAGTACCTATCGCCGCCCCGGTGTGGAAGCTAAATACAGACATATCGCCGCCCCTAAATTTGGGCAGACCCTAAAAAATTTTGCCTGACCCCTAAAATTTTCCCCGTCCCCTAAATCTCTCCAGCCTCTAATTTTTCACTCTCCCCCAACCATGAGAAATATTTTTACTTCAAAAAAAAAAAAAAAAAAAAAAATTTGGCCTGACCCCTAAAAAGTTCCGCCTGACCCCTAAAATTTTCCCGACCCTAAATGTCTCCAGCCCCCTAATTTTTCACTCTCCCCCAACCATGAGAAATCTTTTGACTTCAAAACAAAAATAAACAAAAAAATTTGGCCTGACCCCTAAAAAGTTCCACCTGACCCCTAAAATTTTTCCCGACCCCTAAATCTCTCCAGCCCTCTAATTGTTCACTCTCCCCCAACCCTGAGAAATATTTTGAGTTCAAAACCAAAAAAACAGAAAAAGATTTGGCCTGAACCCTAAAAAGTTCGTCCTGACCCCTAAAATTTTCCCCGACCCCTGAATCTCTCCAGCCACCTAATTTTTCACTCTCCCCCAACCATGAGAAATATTTTGACTTCAAAACAAAAAAAAAACAAAAAAATTTGGCCTGACCCCTAAAAAGTTCCGCCTGACCCCTAAAATTTTCCCGACCCTAAATGTCTCCAGCCCCCTAATTTTTCACTCTCCCCCAACCATGAGAAATCTTTTGACTTCAAAACAAAAATAAACAAAACAATTTGGCCTGACCCCTAAAAAGTTCCACCTGACCCCTAAAATTTTCACCGACCCCTAAATCTCTCCAGCCCCCTAATTGTTCACTCTCCCCCAACCCTGAGAAATATTTTGAGTTCAAAACCAAAAAAACAGAAAAAGATTTGGCCTGAACCCTAAAAAGTTCGTCCTGACCCCTAAAATTTTCCCCGACCCCTGAATCTCTCCAGCCACCTAATTTTTCACTCTCCCCCAACCATGAGAAATATTTTGACTTCAAAACAAAAAAAAAACAAAAAAATTTGGCCTGACCCCTAAAAAGTTCCGCCTGACCCCTAAAATTTTCCCGACCCTAAATGTCTCCAGCCCCCTAATTTTTCACTCTCCCCCAACCATGAGAAATCTTTTGACTTCAAAACAAAAATAAACAAAACAATTTGGCCTGACCCCTAAAAAGTTCCACCTGACCCCTAAAATTTTCACCGACCCCTAAATCTCTCCAGCCCCCTAATTGTTCACTCTCCCCCAACCCTGAGAAATATTTTGAGTTCAAAACCAAAAAAACAGAAAAAGATTTGGCCTGAACCCTAAAAAGTTCGTCCTGACCCCTAAAATTTTCCCCGACCCCTGAATCTCTCCAGCCACCTAATTTTTCACTCTCCCCCAACCATGAGAAATATTTTGACTTCAAAACAAAAAAAAAACAAAAAAATTTGGCCTGACCCCTAAAAAGTTCGTCCTGACCCCTAAAATTTTCCCCGACCCCTCAATCTCTCCAGCCCTCTAATTGTTCACTCTCCCCCAACCCTGAGAAATATTTTTACTTCAAAACAAAAAAAAAAAAAAAATTTGGCCTGACCCCTAAAAAGTTCCGCCTGACCCCTAAAATTTTCCCCGACCCCTAAATCTCTCCAGCCCCCTAATTTTTCACTCTCCCCCAACCCTGAGAAATATTTTGACTTCAAAACAAAAAAAAACAAAAAAAAACAAAAAAATTTGGCCTGACCCCTAAAAAGTTCGGCCTTACCCCTAAAATTTTCCACGACTCCTCTATCTTTACAGCCCCCTTATGTTTCACTCAACCCCAACCATGAGAAATATTTTGAGTTAAAAACAAAAAAAAGAACAAAATAATTTGGCGTGACCCCTAAAAAGTTCGGCCTAACCATTAAAATTTTCCCCAAAAAACTGATACTACGTTATTTAATATGTATACAAATATTAGTGAAAACAGTGGTGGAGCATACTTATTTTCCTTCTTACTTTACTTATTCAGACGTTATTTAATATGTATACAAATATTAGTGAAAACAGTGGTGGAGCATAATTATTTCTCTTCTTACTTTACTTATTGAGACGTTATTTAATATGTATACAGATATTAGTGAAAACAATGGTGGAGCATAATTATTTCTCTTACTATTCTTATTGAGACGTTATTTAATATTTATACAAATATAAGTGAAAACAATGGGGGAGCATAAGTTTTCTATTCTTTCTTTACTTATTTAGACATTATTTAATATGTATACAAATATTAGTGAAAACAATGGTGGAGCATAATTATTTATAACTTTAATTTTACTGATACTACACTAACTTCACACCTCTCAAAAAGGAGGAGGTAATACCTAGGAGGATGTTATCATGTCAACAGAAAAAATGCGGTTAGCATTAAGCAACCCTTGCTCCACTATGAACTCATGTTAAAAAAAGTGCCGTTAGTGATTAAACAACACATGCGTCACTATAAACGCATGTATCAAAAAGTGCCGTTAGAAGTTAAGCAACCCTTGCATCACTATGGACTCATGTTCAAAAAAGTGCCGTTAGTAAGTAAGCAACCCATGCTTGACTATGGACTCGTGTGCAAAAAAAGTGCCGTTTGTGATTAAGCAACACTTGCTTCACTATAAACTCATGTTCAAAAAAGTGCCGTTAGGGATTTCCTCTGACGCCATTTCCTGTTAAAAGCGTGACGATGATAGCATTGTTTTTTTCTCAAATTAGTACTAAACAAGTGATGGAAAAAGCCCCCCCCCCCCGAAGAGTCAATTTTTTTTTCCGACACTCCCCCCTCCCATAATTTCGCCTGACGCGCCGCTCCCCCAAATTAAGCGAATGCCGACACCCCCCCCCTTATTTGCCCTGAAGCAGTCACATCGCCGCACTATCTCCACAACTCTCAAAAAGGAGGAGGTAATGCCCAGGAGGGTGGTATCATAACAACAGAACGGGCGTAGGGGAGGAAGGGAAGGTAGAAAGGGTGGGAGTGAGAGGGAAAGAAGAGTTTTAGTGTGAGGGATTTTCTTCCCTACACTCTTTTCCTCTGACGTCATTTCCTGTTAAATAAAAGCGTGACTTTGCATATTTCTAAAATTATACATGATAGCATTGTTTTTTCTCAAATTAGTACTAAACAACGTTGAAAATCGAGGAAAAAAGCACACCCCCATTGGAGAAAAGTGCTCAGTCGACCCCCAAAGAGTCAATTTCTATTTCCGGTTCTGAGATATTACACGCCCCGGGGCTGGCCGGTCATGATGATGTCAACCGTGTGACTGTTTGTTGGGTCCTCTCGGAGGAGTATCTGGACATACAGACAGACAGACAGACAGACAGACAGACAGACAGACAGACAACTGGCCTTTATATAATAGACTAGCGGGGTTACCCGGCGTTGCTCGGGGTCATAAAAACATATATTTGAAGAAAGATCGTGTGTGTAACATCTTTATATTCAAACTTCTATGTCCGCCCCCTCTCTCTATAGCCGTCTCTTTATCTGCTACCTTTCTCTTCCCTGGTCGCCCCATTTCGCCGCTACTTTCTAATTTTGCCTTTTGCAAAAGCTGTTTCTTCCCCACCATTTCTCCTATTGCCCAGGGTAATAGTATGACATATTTCTATAAAAAGTAACACCTCTATCTGCGCCTTCTTTATAGGTACTTATCTCCACCCCGGTGTTCATACTATATACGTATCTATCATCACCCCGGTGCGCATACTATATACATACCTATCGCCGCCTCAGTGCACATACCATATACGTACCTATCGCCGCCCCGGTGCAGATACTATTTAAGTACCTATCGCCGCCCCGTTGCGAATGCTAAATAGTATCTATCGTTGCCCACGGTGTGAATGCTAGATACATACCTATTGCGCCCCGGTGTGCATGCTACATAAGTACCTATCGCTGCCCTAGTGCGAATACTAAAGACATACCAATTGCGCCCCAGTGTGCATGCTACATAAGTACCTATCGCTGCTCTAGTGCGAATAATTAATATGTACATATTGCCGCTTTGGATTGAATGCTAAATACGTACCTATCGCCGGCCCAGTGCGAATTCTAAATATGTACCTATAGCCGCCCTGGTGCGAATGCTAAATATGTACCTATAGCCGCCCTGGTTCGAATGCTAAATACGTACCTATAGCCGCCCCAGTGCGAATGCTAAATACGTACCTATCACCACTACGGTGCGAATGCGAAATACATACCTTTCGCCGCCACGGTGCGCCTGCAATATATGTACTGATCGCCGCCGCAGAGCGCATGCTATGTACGTACTTATTGCTGCCCATGTGTACATGCTATATACGTAGCTATCGCCACCCCTGAATTCTGAATACGCACCTATCGCCGCTCTGGTGTGGAAGCTAAATACGTACATATCGCCGCCCCGGTGCGAATGCTAAATACATACCTATCGCCGCCCCGGTGTGAATTCTAAATACGTACCTATTGCTGCCCCGGTGTGAATTCTAAATACGTACCTATCGCCGCCCCGATGCGGAAGCTAAATACGTACATATCGCTGCCCCGGTGCGAATGCTAAATACATACCTATCGCTGCCCCGGTGTGAATGCGAAATACATACCTATCGCCGCCCCGGCGTGAATGCTAAATACGTACCTATCGCCGCCCCGGTGTGAATTTTAATTATGTACCTTTCGCCGCCCAGTGTGAATTTTAAATATGTACCTTTCGCCGCCCCTGTGCGCGTGCTATATACGTACCTATCGCCGCCCCGGTGCGCGTGCTACATATGAACCGATCGCTGCCTCAGTGCGCATGCTAAATACATACCTATCACTGCCCCGGTGTGCATACTATATACGTACTTATTACCGCCCATGTGCACATGCTATATAAGTACCTATCACCACCGCTGAATGCTAAATAAGTACCTATCGCCGCCCCGGTGTGGAAGCTAAATACGTACATATCGCCGCCCCTAAATTTGGGCAGACCCTAAAAAGTCTTGCCTGACCCCTAAAATTTTCCCCGACCCCTAAATCTCTCCAGCCCCCTAATTTTTCACTCTCCCCCAACCATGAGATATATTTTGACTTTAAAACAAAAAAAACAAAAAAATTTGGCCTGACCCCTAAAAAGTTCGTCCTGACCCCTAAAATTTTCCCCGACCCCTAAATCTCTCTAGCCCCCTAATTTTTCACTCTCCCCCAACCATGAGAAATATTTTGACTTCAAAACAAAAAAAAACAAAAAAATTTGGCCTGACCCCTAAAAAGTTCGTCCTGACCCCTAAAATTTTCCCCGACCCCTAAATCTCTCCAGCCCCCTAATTTTTCACTTTCCTCCAACCATGAGATATATTTTGACTTCAAAACAAAAAAAAACAAAAAAATTTGGCCTGACCCCTAAAAAGTTGGTCCTGACCCCTAAAGTTTTCCCCGACCCCTAAATCTCTCTAGCTCGGTAATTTTTCACTCTCCCCCAACCCTGAGAAATATTTTGACTTCAAAAGAAAAAAAACAAAAAAAAACAAAAAAATTTGGGCTGACCCCTAAAAAGTGCGTCCTGACCCCTAAAATTTTCCCCGACCCCTAAATCTCTCCAGCCCCCTAATTTTTCACTCTCCTCCATCCATGAGAAATATTTTGACTTCAAAACAAAAAAAAACAAAGAAATTTGGCCTGACCCCTAAAAAGTTCGTCCTGACCCCTAAAATTTTCCCCGACACCTAAATCTCTCCAGCCCCCTAATTTTTCACTCTCCCCCAACCCTGAGAAATATTTTGACTTCAAAACAAAAAAAAACAAAAAAAAACAAAAAAATTTGGCCTGACCCCTAAAAAGTTCGTCCTGACCCCTAAAATTTTCCCCGACCCCTAAATCTCTCCAGCCCCCTAATTTTTCACTCTCCCACAACCATGAGATATAGTTTGATTTCAAAACAAAAAAAAACAAAAAAATTTAGCCTGACCCCTAAATCTCTCCAGCCCCCTAATTTTTCACTCTCCCCCAACCATGAGATATATTTTGAGTTCAAAACAAAAGCATAATGGAGCATAAGTATTTTTCTTCTTACTTTACTTATTGAGACGTTATTTAACATGTATACAAATATTAGTGAAAACAATGGCGGAGCATAATTATTTTTCTTCTTACTTTACTTATTGAGACGTTATTTAATATGTATACAAATATTAGTGAAAACAGTGGTGGAGCATAATTATTTCTCTTACTTTATATATTGAGACGTTATTTAACATGTATACAAATATTAGTGAACACAATGGTGGAGCATAATTATTTCTCTACTTACTTTACTTATTGACACGTTATTTAACATGTATACAAATATAAGTGAAAACAATGGTGGAGCATAATTATTTTTCTTTTTACTTTACTTATTGAGACGTTATTTAACATGTATACAAATAGTAGTGAAAACAATTGCGGAGCATAATTATTTTTCTTCTTATATTACTTATTGAGACGTTATTTAACATGTATACAAATATTAGTGAAAACAGTGGTGGAGCATAATTTTTCTCTTCTTACTTTACTTATTGACCCGTTATTTAACATGTATACAAATATAAGTGAAAACAATGGTGGAGCATAATTATTTCTCTTCTTTCTTTACTTATTGACACGTTATTTAACATGTATACAAATATTAGTGAAAACAGTGGTGGAGCATAATTATTTATCTTCTTTCTTTACTTATTGACACGTTATTTAACATGTATACAAATATAAGTGAAAACAATGGTGGAGCATAATTATTTCTCATCTTTCTTTACTTATTGACACGTTATTTAACATGTATACAAATATTAGTGAAAACAGTGGTGGAGCATAATTATTTCTCTTCTTACTTTACTTATTGACACGTTATTTAACATGTATACAAATATTAGTGAAAACAATGGCGGAGCATAATTTTGCTCTAGTTACTTTACTTATTGACACGTTATTTAACATGTATAAAATATTAGTGAAAACAATGGCGGAGCATAATTTTTCTGTTTTTACTTACTTATTGACACGTTATTTAACATGTATACAAATATTAGTGAAAACAATGGCGGAGCATAATTTTTCTCTTCTTACTTTACTTATTTACACGTTATTTAACATGTATACAAATATTAGTGAAAACAATGGCGGAGCATAATTTTTCTGTTCTTACTTACTTATTGACACGTTATTTAACATGTATACAAATATTAGTGAAAACAATGGCGGAGCATAATTTTTCTCTTCTTATTTTACTTATTTAGACGTTATTTAATATGTATACAAATATTAGTGAAAACAATGGTGGTGCATAATTATTTATTACTTTAATTTCACTGATAATACACTAACTTCACACCTCTCAAAAAGGAGGAGGTAATACTTGGGAGGATGGTATCATGTCAACAGAAGAAATGCGGTTAGTATAAGCAACTCTTGCTTCACTATAAACTCATGTTCAAAAAAGTGCCGTTATTGATTAAACAACACTTGCGTCACTATAAACGCATGTTTCAAAAAATGCCGTTAGTAGTTAAGCAACCCTTGCTTCACTATAAACCAATGTTCAAAAAAGTGCCGTTAGGGATTTCCTCTGACGTCATTTCCTGTTAAAAGCGTGACGATGATAGCATTGTTTTTTTCTCAAATTAGTACTAAACAAGTGATGGAAAAAGCCCCCCCCCCCCGAAGAGTCAATTTTTTTTTCCGACACTCCCCCCTCCCATAATTTCGCCTGACGCGCCGCTCCCCCAAATTAAGCGAATGCCGACCCCCCCCCTAATTTGCCCTGAAGCAGTCACATCGCCGCACTATCTCCACAACTCTCAAAAAGGAGGAGGTAATGCCTAGGAGGGTGGTATGATAACAACAGAACGGGCGTAGGGGAGGAAGGGAAGGTAGAAAGGGTGGGAGTGAGAGGGAAAGAAGAGTTTTAGTGTGAGGGATTTTCTTCCCTACACTCTTTTCCTCTGACGTCATTTCCTGTTAAATAAAAGCGTGACTTTGCATATTTCTAAAATTATACATGATAGCATTGTTTTTTCTCAAATTAGTACTAAACAACGTTGAAAATCGAGGAAAAAAGCACACCCCCATTGGAGAAAAGTGCTCAGTCGACCCCCAAAGAGTCAATTTCTATTTCCGGTTCTGAGATATTACACGCCCCGGGGCTGGCCGGTCATGATGATGTCAACCGTGTGACTGTTTGTTGGGTCCTCTCGGAGGAGTATCTGGACATACAGACAGACAGACAGACAGACAGACAGACAGACAGACAGACAGACATACAGACAACTGGCCTTTATATAATAGACTAGCGGGGCTACCCGGCGTTGCTCGGGGTCATAAAAACATATATTTGAAGAAAGATCGTGTGTGTAACATCTTTATATTCAAACTTCTATGTCCGCCCCCTCTCTCTATAGCCGTCTCTTTATCTGCTACCTTTCTCTTTCCTGGTCGCCCCATTTCGCCGCTACTTTCTAATTTTGCCTTTTGCAAAAGCTGTTTCTTCCCCACCATTTCTTTTATTGCCCAGGGTAATAGTATGACATATTTCTATAAAAAGTAACACCTCTATCTGCGCCTTCTATATAGGTACTTATCTCCACCCCGGTGTTCATACTATATACGTATCTATCATCACCCCGGTGCGCATACTATATACGTACCTATCGCCGCCCCAGTGCACATACTATATACGTACCTATCGCCGCCCCGGTGCAGATACTATTTAAGTACCTATCGCCGCCCTGTTGCGAATGCTAAATAGTACCTATCGTTGCCCCGGTGTGAATGCTAAATACATACCTATTGCGCCCCAGTGTGCATGCTACATAAGTACCTATCGCTGCCCTAGTGCGAATACTAAAGACATACCAATTGCGCCCCGGTGTGCATGCTACATAAGTACCTATCACTGCCCTAGTGCGAATAATTAATATGTACATATTGCCGCTTTGGTGTGAATGCTAAATACGTACCTATCACCGGCCCAGTGCGAATGCTAAATACGTACCTATAGCCGCCCTGGTGCGAATGCTAAATACGTACCTATAGCCGCCCCAGTGCGAATGCTAAATACGTACCTATCACCACTACGGTGCGAATGCGAAATACATACCTTTCGCCGCCCTGGTGCGCGTGCAATATATGTACTGATCGCCGCCGCAGAGCGCATGCTATGTACGTACTTATTGCTGCCCATGTGTACATGCTATATACGTAGCTATCGCCACCCCTGAATTCTGAATACATACCTATCGCCGCCCTGGTGTGGAAGCTAAATACGTACATATCGCCGCCCCGGTGCGAATGCTAAATATATACCTATCGCCGCCCCGGTGTGAATTCTAAATACGTACCTATTGCCGCCCCGGTGTGAATTCTAAATACGTACCTATCGCCGCCCCGGTGCAGAAGCTAAATACGTACATATCGCTGCCCCGGTGTGAATGCTAAATACATACCTATCGCTGCCCCGGTGTGAATGCTAAATACATACCTATCGCCGCCCCGGCGTGAATGCTAAATACGTACCTATCGCCGCCCCGGTGTGAATTTTAAATATGTACCTTTCGCCGCCCAGTGTGAATTTTAAATATGTACCTTTCGCCGCCCCTGTGCGCGTGCTATATACGTACCTATCGCCGCCCCAGTGCGCGTGCTACATATGAACCTATCGCTGCCTCAGTGTGCATGCTAAATACATACCTATCACTGCCCCGGTGTGCATACTATATACGTACTTATTACCGCCCATGTGCACATGCTATATAAGTACCTATCACCACCGCTGAATGCTAAATAAGTACCTATCGCCGCCCCGGTGTGGAAGCTAAATACGTACATATCGCCGCCCCTAAATTTGGGCAGACCCTAAAAAGTTCGGCCTGACCCCTAAAATTTTCCCCGACCCCTAAATCTCTCCAGCCCCCTAATTTTTCACTCTCCACCAACCATGAGAAATATTTTGACTTCAAAACAAAAAAAAACAAAAAAATTTGGCCTGACCCCTAAAAAGTTCGTCCTGACCCCTAAAATTTTCCCCGACCCCTTAATCTCTCCAGCCCCCTAATTTTTCACTCTCCCCCAACCATGAGAAATATTTTGACTTCAAAACAAAAAAAAACAAAAAAATTTGGCCTGACCCCTAAAAAGTTCGTCCTGACCCCTAAAATTTTCCCCGACCCCTAAATCTCTCCAGCCCCCTAATTTTTCACTCTCCCCCAACCCTGAGAAATATTTTGACTTCAAAAAAAAAAAAAAAAAAAATAAATTTGGCCTGACCCCTAAAAAGTTCGTCCTGACCCCTAAAATTTTCCCCGACCCCTAAATCTCTCCAGCCCCCTTAATTTTCTACTCTCCCCCAACCATGAGATATATTTTGACTTCAAAACAAAAAAAAACAAAAAAATTTGGCCTGACCCCTAAAAAGTGCGTCCTGACCCCTAAAATTTTCACCGACCCCTAAATCTCTCCAGCCCCCTAATTTTTCACTCTCCTCCAACCATGAGAAATAATTTGACTTCAAAACAAAAAAAAACAAAAAAATTTGGCCTGACCCCTAAAAAGTTAGTCCTGACCCCTAAAATTTTCCCCGACCCCTAAATCTCTCCAGCCCCCTAATTTTTCACTCTCCCCCAACCCTGAGAAATATTTTGACTTCAAAAAAAAAAAAAAAATAAATAAATTTGGCCTGAACCCTAAAAAGTTCGTCCTGACCCCTAAAATTTTCCCCGACCCCTAAATCTCTCCAGCCCCCTTAATTTTCTACTCTCCCCCAACCATGAGATATATTTTGACTTCAAAACAAAAAAAAACAAAAAAATTTGGCCTGACCCCTAAAAAGTGCGTCCTGACCCCTAAAATTTTCACCGACCCCTAAATCTCTCCAGCCCCCTAATTTTTCACTCTCCTCCAACCATGAGAAATAATTTGACTTCAAAACAAAAAAAAACAAAAAAATTTGGCCTGACCCCTAAAAAGTTAGTCCTGACCCCTAAAATTTTCCCCGACCCCTAAATCTCTCCAGCCCCCTAATTTTTCACTCTCCCCCAACCCTGAGAAATATTTTGACTTCAAAAGAAAAAAAAACAAAAAAAAACTAAAAAATTTGGCCTGACCCCTAAAAAGTTCGTCCTGTCCCCTAAAATTTTCCCCGACCCCTAAATCTCTCCAGCCCCCTAATTTTTCACTCTCCCCCAACCATGAGAAATATTTTGACTTCAAAACAAAAAAAAAAAATAATAAATTTGGCCTGACCCCTAAAAAGTTCGTCCTGACCCCTAAAATTTTCCCCGACCCCTAAATCTCTCCAGCCCCCTTAATTTTCTACTCTCCCCCAACCATGAGATATATTTTGACTTCAAAACAAAAAAAAACAAAAAAATTTGGCCTGACCCCTAAAAAGTGCGTCCTGACCCCTAAAATTTTCACCGACCCCTAAATCTCTCCAGCCCCCTAATTTTTCACTCTCCTCCAACCATGAGAAATAATTTGACTTCAAAACAAAAAAAAACAAAAAAATTTGGCCTGACCCCTAAAAAGTTCGTCCTGACCCCTAAAATTTTCCCCGACCCCTAAATCTCTCCAGCCCCCTAATTTTTCACTCTCCCCCAACCCTGAGAAATATTTTGACTTCAAAAGAAAAAAACAAAAAAAAACTAAAAAATTTGGCCTGACCCCTAAAAAGTTCGTCCTGTCCCTTAAAATTTTCCCCGACCCCTAAATCACTCCAGCCCCCTAATTTTTCACTCTCCCCCAACCATGAGAAATATTTTGACTTCAAAAAAAAAAAAAAAAAAAAAATTTGGCCTGACCCCTAAAAAGTTCCGCCTGACCCCTAAAATTTTCCCCGACCCCTTAATCTCTCCAGCCCCCTAATTGTTCACTCTCCCCCAACCATGAGATATATTTTGACTTCAAAACCAAAAAAAAGAAAAAAATTTTGCCTGACCCCTAAAAAGTTCGTCCTGACCCCTAAAATTTTCCCCGAACCCTAAATCTCTCAAGCCCCCTAATTTTTCACTCTCCCCCAACCATGAGAAATATTTTGACTTCAAAACAAAAAAAAAACAAAAAAATTTGGCCTGACCCCTAAAAAGTTCGTCCTGACCCCTAAAATTTTCCCTGACCCCCTTAATCTCTCCAGCCCCCTAATTTTTCACTCTCCCCCAACCATGAGATATATTTTTTACTTCAAAACAAAAAAAACAAAAAAGTTCGTCCTGACCCCTATAATTTTCCCCGACCCCTAAATCTCTCCAGCCCCCTAATTTTTCACTCTCTTCCAACCATGAGAAATAATTTGACTTCAAAACCAAAAAAAAGAAAAAAATTTTGCCTGACCCCTAAAAAGTTCGTCCTGACCCCTAAAATTTTCCCCGAACCCTAAATCTCTCAAGCCCCCTAATTTTTCACTCTCCCCCAACCATGAGAAATATTTTGACTTCAAAACAAAAAAAAACAAAAAAATTTGGCCTGACCCCTAAAAAGTTCGTCCTGACCCCTAAAATTTTCCCCGACCCCTTAATCTCTCCAGCCCCCTAATTTTTCACTCTCCCCCAACCATGAGATATATTTTGACTTCAAAACAAAAAAAAACAAAAAAATTTGGCCTGACCCCTAAAAAGTGCGTCCTGACCCCTAAAATTTTCACCGACCCCTAAATCTCTCCAGCCCCCTAATTTTTCACTCTCCTCCAACCATGAGAAATAATTTGACTTCAAAACAAAAAAAAACAAAAAAATTTGGCCTGACCCCTAAAAAGTTCGTCCTGACCCCTAAAATTTTCCCCGACCCCTAAATCTCTCCAGCCCCCTAATTTTTCACTCTCCCCCAACCCTGAGAAATATTTTGACTTCAAAAGAAAAAAACAAAAAAAAACTAAAAAATTTGGCCTGACCCCTAAAAAGTTCGTCCTGTCCCTTAAAATTTTCCCCGACCCCTAAATCACTCCAGCCCCCTAATTTTTCACTCTCCCCCAACCATGAGAAATATTTTGACTTAAAAAAAAAAAAAAAAAAAAAAATTTGGCCTGACCCCTAAAAAGTTCCGCCTGACCCCTAAAATTTTCCCCGACCCCTTAATCTCTCCAGCCCCCTAATTGTTCACTCTCCCCCAACCATGAGATATATTTTGACTTCAAAACCAAAAAAAAGAAAAAAATTTTGCCTGACCCCTAAAAAGTTCGTCCTGACCCCTAAAATTTTCCCCGAACCCTAAATCTCTCAAGCCCCCTAATTTTTCACTCTCCCCCAACCATGAGAAATATTTTGACTTCAAAACAAAAAAAAAACAAAAAAATTTGGCCTGACCCCTAAAAAGTTCGTCCTGACCCCTAAAATTTTCCCTGACCCCCTTAATCTCTCCAGCCCCCTAATTTTTCACTCTCCCCCAACCATGAGATATATTTTTTACTTCAAAACAAAAAAAACAAAAAAGTTCGTCCTGACCCCTATAATTTTCCCCGACCCCTAAATCTCTCCAGCCCCCTAATTTTTCACTCTCTTCCAACCATGAGAAATAATTTGACTTCAAAACAAAAAAAAACAAAAAAATTTGGCCTGACCCCTAAAAAATTCGTCCTGACCCCTAAAATTTTCCCCGACCCCTAAATCTCTCCAGCCCCCTAATTTTTCACTCTCCCCCAACCCTGAGAAATATTTTGACTTCAAAAGAAAAAAACAAAAAAAAACTAAAAAATTTGGCCTGACCCCTAAAAAGTTCGTCCTGTCCCTTAAAATTTTCCCCGACCCCTAAATCACTCCAGCCCCCTAATTTTTCACTCTCCCCCAACCATGAGAAATATTTTGACTTCAAAACAAAAAAAAACAAAAAAATTTGGCCTGACCCCTAAAAAGTTCCGCCTGACCCCTAAAATTTTCCCCGACCCCTTAATCTCTCCAGCCCCCTAATTTTTCACTCTCCCCCAACCATGAGATATATTTTGACTTCAAAACCAAAAAAAAGAAAAAAATTTTGCTTGACCCCTAAAAAGTTCGTCCTGACCCCTAAAATTTTCCCCGAACCCTAAATCTCTCAAGCCCCCTAATTTTTCACTCTCCCCCAACCATGAGAAATATTTTGACTTCAAAACAAAAAAAAAACAAAAAAATTTGGCCTGACCCCTAAAAAGTTCGTCCTGACCCCTAAAATTTTCCCCGACCCCCTTAATCTCTCCAGCCCCCTAATTTTTCACTCTCCCCCAACCATGAGATATATTTTTACTTCAAAACAAAAAAAACAAAAAAGTTCGTCCTGACCCCTATAATTTTCCCCGACCCCTAAATCTCTCCAGCCCCCTAATTTTTCACTCTCCTCCAACCATGAGAAATATTTTGACTTCAAAACAAAAAAAAACAAAAAAATTTGGCCTGACCCCTAAAAAGTTCGTCCTGACCCCTAAAATTTTCCCCGACCCCTAAATCTCTCCAGCCCCCTAATTTTTCACTCTCCCCCAACCATGAGAAATATTTTAAGTTCAAAACCAAAAAAAATTAAAAAAATTGGCATGACCCCTAAAAAGTTCCGCCTGACCCCTAAAATTTTCCCCGAACCGTTAAATCTCTCCAGTCCCCTAATTTTTCACTCTCCCCCAACCCTAAGAAATATTTTGAGTTCAAAACAAAAAAAAACAAAAAAAAACTAAAAAATTTGGCCTGACCCCTAAAAAGTTCGTCCTGTCCCCTAAAATTTTCCCCGACCCCTTAATCTCTCCAGCCCCCTAATTTTTCACTCTCCCCCAACCCTGAGAAATATTTTGACTTAAAAAAAAAAAAATAAATAAATAAATTTGGCCTGACCCCTAAAAAGTTCGTCCTGACCCCTAAAATTTTCCCCGACCCCTAAATCTCTCCAGCCCCCTTAATTTTCTACTCTCCCCCAACCATGAGATATATTTTGACTTCAAAACAAAAAAAAACAAAAAAATTTGGCCTGACCCCTAAAAAGTGCGTCCTGACCCCTAAAATTTTCACCGACCCCTAAATCTCTCCAGCCCCCTAATTTTTCACTCTCCTCCAACCATGAGAAATAATTTGACTTCAAAACAAAAAAAAACAAAAAAATTTGGCCTGACCCCTAAAAAGTTCGTCCTGACCCCTAAAATTTTCCCCGACCCCTAAATCTCTCCAGCCCCCTAATTTTTCACTCTCCCCCAACCCTGAGAAATATTTTGACTTCAAAAGAAAAAAACAAAAAAAAACTAAAAAATTTGGCCTGACCCCTAAAAAGTTCGTCCTGTCCCTTAAAATTTTCCCCGACCCCTACATCACTCCAGCCCCCTAATTTTTCACTCTCCCCCAACCATGAGAAATATTTTGACTTCAAAACAAAAAAAAACAAAAAAATTTGGCCTGACCCCTAAAAAGTTCGTCCTGACCCCTAAAATTTTCCCCGACCCCTTAATCTCTCCAGCCCCCTAATTGTTCACTCTCCCCCAACCATGAGATATATTTTGACTTCAAAACCAAAAAAAAGAAAAAAATTTTGCCTGACCCCTAAAAAGTTCGTCCTGACCCCTAAAATTTTCCCCGAACCCTAAATCTCTCAAGCCCCCTAATTTTTCACTCTCCCCCAACCATGAGAAATATTTTGACTTCAAAACAAAAAAAAAACAAAAAAATTTGGCCTGACCCCTAAAAAGTTCGTCCTGACCCCTAAAATTTTCCCCGACCCCCTTAATCTCTCCAGCCCCCTAATTTTTCACTCTCCCCCAACCATGAGATATATTTTTACTTCAAAACAAAAAAAACAAAAAAGTTCGTCCTGACCCCTATAATTTTCCCCGACCCCTAAATCTCTCCAGCCCCCTAATTTTTCACTCTCCTCCAACCATGAGAAATATTTTGACTTCAAAACAAAAAAAAACAAAAAAATTTGGCCTGACCCCTAAAAAGTTCGTCCTGACCCCTAAAATTTTCCCCGACCCCTAAATCTCTCCAGCCCCCTAATTTTTCACTCTCCCCCAACCATGAGAAATATTTTAAGTTCAAAACCAAAAAAAATTAAAAAAATTGGCATGACCCCTAAAAGGTTCCGCCTGACCCCTAAAATTTTCCCCGAACCGTTAAATCTCTCCAGTCCCCTAATTTTTCACTCTCCCCCAACCCTAAGAAATATTTTGAGTTCAAAACAAAAAAAAACAAAAAAAAACTAAAAAATTTGGCCTGACCCCTAAAAAGTTCGTCCTGTCCCCTAAAATTTTCCCCGACCCCTTAATCTCTCCAGCCCCCTAATTTTTCACTCTCCCCCAACCCTGAGAAATATTTTGACTTCAAAAAAAAAAAATAAATAAATAAATTTGGCCTGACCCCTAAAAAGTTCGTCCTGACCCCTAAAATTTTCCCCGACCCCTAAATCTCTCCAGCCCCCTTAATTTTCTACTCTCCCCCAACCATGAGATATATTTTGACTTCAAAACAAAAAAAAACAAAAAAATTTGGCCTGACCCCTAAAAAGTGCGTACTGACCCCTAAAATTTTCACCGACCCCTAAATCTCTCCAGCCCCCTAATTTTTCACTCTCCTCCAACCATGAGAAATAATTTGACTTCAAAACAAAAAAAAACAAAAAAATTTGGCCTGACCCCTAAAAAGTTCGTCCTGACCCCTAAAATTTTCCCCGACCCCTAAATCTCTCCAGCCCCCTAATTTTTCACTCTCCCCCAACCCTGAGAAATATTTTGACTTCAAAAGAAAAAAACAAAAAAAAACTAAAAAATTTGGCCTGACCCCTAAAAAGTTCGTCCTGTCCCTTAAAATTTTCCCCGACCCCTAAATCACTCCAGCCCCCTAATTTTTAACTCTCCCCCAACCATGAGAAATATTTTGACTTCAAAACAAAAAAAAACAAAAAAATTTGGCCTGACCCCTAAAAAGTTCCGCCTGACCCCTAAAATTTTCCCCGACCCCTTAATCTCTCCAGCCCCCTAATTGTTCACTCTCCCCCAACCATGAGATATATTTTGACTTCAAAACCAAAAAAAAGAAAAAAATTTTGCCTGACCCCTAAAAAGTTCGTCCTGACCCCTAAAATTTTCCCCGAACCCTAAATCTCTCAAGCCCCCTAATTTTTCACTCTCCCCCAACCCTGAGAAATATTTTGACTTCAAAAGAAAAAAAAACAAAAAAAAACAAAAAAATTTGGCCTGACCCCTAAAAAGTTCGTCCTGACCCCTAAAATTTTCCCCGACCCCTTAATCTCTCCAGCCCCCTAATTTTTCACTCTCCCCCAACCATGAGAAATATTTTGACTTCAAAACAAAAAAAAAACAAAAAAATTTGGCCTGACCCCTAAAAAGTTCGTCCTGACCCCTAAAATTTTCCCCGACCCCCTTAATCTCTCCAGCCC
Source organism: Sepiola atlantica (assembly GCA_963556195.1). NCBI lineage: Eukaryota > Metazoa > Mollusca > Cephalopoda > Sepiida > Sepiolidae > Sepiola > Sepiola atlantica. The sequence goes on along the minus strand of OY744523.1, from coordinate 37,189,325 downwards.
CCTAATTTTTCACTCTCCCCCAACCATGAGATATATTTTTACTTCAAAACAAAAAAAACAAAAAAGTTCGTCCTGACCCCTATAATTTTCCCCGACCCCTAAATCTCTCCAGCCCCCTAATTTTTCACTCTCCTCCAACCATGAGAAATATTTTGACTTCAAAACAAAAAAAAACAAAAAAATTTGGCCTGACCCCTAAAAAGTTCGTCCTGACCCCTAAAATTTTCCCCGACCCCTAAATCTCTCCAGCCCCCTTAATTTTCTACTCTCCCCCAACCATGAGATATATTTTGACTTCAAAACAAAAAAAAACAAAAAAATTTGGCCTGACCCCTAAAAAGTGCGTCCTGACCCCTAAAATTTTCACCGACCCCTAAATCTCTCCAGCCCCCTAATTTTTCACTCTCCTCCAACCATGAGAAATAATTTGACTTCAAAACAAAAAAAAACAAAAAAATTTGGCCTGACCCCTAAAAAGTTCGTCCTGACCCCTAAAATTTTCCCCGACCCCTAAATCTCTCCAGCCCCCTAATTTTTCACTCTCCCCCAACCCTGAGAAATATTTTGACTTCAAAAGAAAAAAAAACAAAAAAAAACTAAAAAATTTGGCCTGACCCCTAAAAAGTTCGTCCTGTCCCCTAAAATTTTCCCCGACCCCTTAATCTCTCCAGCCCCCTAATTTTTCACTCTCCCCCAACCATGAGAAATATTTTGACTTCAAAACAAAAAAAAACAAAAAAATTTGGCCTGACCCCTAAAAAGTTAGTCCTGTCCCTTAAATTTTTCCCCGACCCCTAAATCTCTCCAGCCCCCTAATTTTTCACTCTCCCCCAACCCTGAGAAATATTTTGACTTCAAAAAAAAAAAAAAAATAAATAAATTTGGCCTGACCCCTAAAAAGTTCGTCCTGACCCCTAAAATTTTCCCCGACCCCTAAATCTCTCCAGCCCCCTTAATTTTCTACTCTCCCCCAACCATGAGATATATTTTGACTTCAAAACAAAAAAAAACAAAAAAATTTGGCCTGACCCCTAAAAAGTGCGTCCTGACCCCTAAAATTTTCACCGACCCCTAAATCTCTCCAGCCCCCTAATTTTTCACTCTCCTCCAACCATGAGAAATAATTTGACTTCAAAACAAAAAAAAACAAAAAAATTTGGCCTGACCCCTAAAAAGTTCGTCCTGACCCCTAAAATTTTCCCCGACCCCTAAATCTCTCCAGCCCCCTAATTTTTCACTCTCCCCCAACCCTGAGAAATATTTTGACTTCAAAAGAAAAAAACAAAAAAAAACTAAAAAATTTGGCCTGACCCCTAAAAAGTTCGTCCTGTCCCTTAAAATTTTCCCCGACCCCTAAATCACTCCAGCCCCCTAATTTTTCACTCTCCCCCAACCATGAGAAATATTTTGACTTCAAAACAAAAAAAACAAAAAAATTTGGCCTGACCCCTAAAAAGTTCCGCCTGACCCCTAAAATTTTCCCCGACCCCTTATTCACTCCAGCCCCCTAATTGTTCACTCTCCCCCAACCATGAGATATATTTTGACTTCAAAACCAAAAAAAAGAAAAAAATTTTGCCTGACCCCTAAAAAGTTCGTCCTGACCCCTAAAATTTTCCCCGAACCCTAAATCTCTCAAGCCCCCTAATTTTTCACTCTCCCCCAACCATGAGAAATATTTTGACTTCAAAACAAAAAAAAAACAAAAAAATTTGGCCTGACCCCTAAAAAGTTCGTCCTGACCCCTAAAATTTTCCCCGACCCCCTTAATCTCTCCAGCCCCCTAATTTTTCACTCTCCCCCAACCATGAGATATATTTTTACTTCAAAACAAAAAAAACAAAAAAGTTCGTCCTGACCCCTATAATTTTCCCCGACCCCTAAATCTCTCCAGCCCCCTAATTTTTCACTCTCCTCCAACCATGAGAAATATTTTGACTTCAAAACAAAAAAAAACAAAAAAATTTGGCCTGACCCCTAAAAAGTTCGTCCTGACCCCTAAAATTTTCCCCGACCCCTAAATCTCTCCAGCCCCCTAATTTTTCACTCTCCCCCAACCATGAGAAATATTTTAAGTTCAAAACCAAAAAAAATTAAAAAAATTGGCATGACCCCTAAAAAGTTCCGCCTGACCCCTAAAATTTTCCCCGAACCGTTAAATCTCTCCAGTCCCCTAATTTTTCACTCTCCCCCAACCCTAAGAAATATTTTGAGTTCAAAACAAAAAAATGTTATTTAACATGTATACAAATATTAGTGAAAACAATGGTGGAGCATAATTATTTCTCTTTTTACTTTACTTATTGAGACGTTATTTAACATGTATAAAAATATAAGTGAAAACAATGGTGGAGCATAATTATTTTTCTTCTTTCTTTACTTATTGAGACGTTATTTAAATATGTATACAAATATTAGTGAAAACAGTGGCGGAGCATAATTATTTCTCTTTTTACTTTACTTATTGAGACGTTATTTAACATGTATTCAAATATTAGTGAAAACAATGGCGGAGCATAATTATATTTCTTCTTACTTTACATGTTGAGACGTTATTTAATATGTATACACATTTTAGTGAAAACAGTGGTGGAGCATAATTATTTTTCTTCTTACTTTTTAGTTAGACGTTATATCATATGTATACAAATATTAGTGAAAACAATGGCGGAGCATAATTATTTTTCTTCTTACTTTACTTATTGAGACGTTATTTAATATGTATACAAATATTAGTGAAAACAGTGGTGGAGCATAATTATTTTTTTTCTTACTTTACTTATTGAGACGTTATTTAATATGTATACAAATATTAGTGAAAACAATGGTGGAGCATAATTATTTATTACTTTAATTTTACTGATACTACACTAACTTCACACCTCTCAAAAAGAAGGAGGTTATACCTGGGAGGATGGTATCATGTTAACAGAAGAAATGCAGTTAGTATTAAGCAACCCTGGCTTCACTACAAACTCGTGTTCAAAAAAGTGCCGTTATTGATTAAGCAACCCTGGCTTCACTGTGGATTCATGTTCAAAAAAGTGCCGTTAGGAATTAAGCAACCCTTGCTTCACTATAGACTCATGTTCAAAAAAATGCCGTTAGAGATTAAGCAACAGTTGCTTCAATAAAAACTTATGTTTCGTTGGCATAAGGCAACCCGTGCTTCACTATATAAACTCATGTTCAAAAAAGTGCCGTTACGGATTTCCTCTGACGTCATTTCCTGCTAAAATCGTGACTTTGCATTATGCCGACAATCCCCCATCTCCAAATTTGGCCTGAGGCGCACCACCGGCGAATGCCGACACTCCACCAAATTCGGCCTGAGTCGCTCACACCGGCGAATGCCGACACTCCCCCAAATTCGGCCTGAGGCGCTCATACTGGCGAATGCCGACACCTCTCCCCGAATTTTGGCTGAAGCGCCCCACCGCCGAATGCCGACACTCACCCTCCCCAGATTTGGCCTGAGGCGCCCCACCGCCGAATGCCGATACCCCCCCCTCTTCCCCAAATTTCTCCTGAGGCGCTCACACCGGCGAATGCCGACACCCCCCACACCCACCCCAAGTTTTCAATATGTATACAATATGTATACAAATATTAGTGAAAACAATGGGGGAGCATACAAATATTAGTGAAAACAGTGAGGGAGCATAATTATTTATTACTTTAATTTTACTGATACTACACTAACTTCACACCTCTCAAAAAGGAGGAGGTAATACCTAGGAGGATGTTATCATGTCAACAGAAAAAATGTGGTTAGGATTAAGCAACCCTTGCTTCACTATGAACTCATGTTAAAAAAAGTGCCGTTATTGATTAAACAACACTTGCGTCACTATAAACGCATGTATCAAAAAGTGCCGTTAGGAGTTAAGCAACCCTTGCATCACTATGGACTCATGTTCAAAAAAGTGCCGTTAGTAAGTAAGCAACCCATGCTTGACTATGGACTCGTGTTCAAAAAAAGTGCCGTTTGTGATTAAGCAACACTTGCTTCACTATAAACTCATGTTCAAAAAAGAGCCGTTAGGGATTTCCTCTGACGTCATTTCCTGTTAAAATCATGACGGTGCATTATTTCTCAAATTCTTTGTTTTTTTCTCAAATTAGTACTAAACAACGTTGAAAATCGAGGAAAAAGGCACCCCCCCATTGGAGAAAAGTGCTCAGTCGACCCTCGAAGAGTCCATTTTTTTTCCCGGTTCTGAGATATTATACGTCCCGGGGCTGGCCGGTTATGATGATGTCAACCGTGTGACTGTTTGTTGGGTCCTGTCGGAGGAGTATCTGGCCATACAAACAAACAAACAAACAAACAAACAAACAAACATACAGACAACTGCCCTTTATATAATAGACTAGCGGGGCTACCCGGCGTTGCTCGGGATTATTAAAACATATAATTGAAGAAAAATCGTGTTTGTAACATCTTTATATACAAACTTCTATTTCTCCCCCCCCCCCCACCTTCTCTATAGCCGTCTCTTTATCTTTCTACCTTTCTCTTCCCTGGTCGCCGCATTTCACCGCTACTTTCTAATTTTGCCTTTTGCGAAAGCTGGTCTTTCCCCACAATTTCTCCTACGTTGCCCAGGGCAATAGTATGATATATTTCTATAAAAAGTAACACCTCTATCTGCGCCTTCTATATAGGTACTTATCTCCACCCCGGTGTTTATGCTATATACGTATCTATCATCACCCCGGGGCGCATACTATATACGTACCTATCGCCGCCCCAGTGCACATACTATATACGTACCTATCGCCGCCCCAGTTCAGATACTATTTAAGTACCTATCGCCGCCCCGTTGCGAATGCTAAATAGTACCTATCGCCGCCCCGGTGTGCATGCTACATAAGTACCTATCGCTGCCCTAGTGGGAATAATTAATATGTACATATTGCCGCATTGGTGCGAATTTCTAAATACGTACCTATCACCACTTTGGTGCGAATGCTAAATACGTACCTATCGCCGGCCAGATGCGAATGCTAAATACGTACCTATAGCCGCCCTGGTGTGAATGCTAAATACGTACCTATAGCCGCCCCGGTGCGAATGCTAAATACGTACCTATCACCACCCTGGTGCAAATGCGAAATACATACCTTTCGCCGTTCTGGTGCACGTGCTATATACGTACCTATTGCCGCCCCGGTGCACGTGCTATATATGTACTGATCGCCTCCCCGGTGCGCATGCTATGTACATACTTATTGCTGCCCATGTGTACATGCTATATACGTAGCTATCGCCACCCCTGAATTCTGAATACGTACCTATCGCCGCCCCGGTGTGGAAGCTAAATATGTACATATCTCCGCCCCGGTACGAATGCTAAATACATACATATCGCCGCCCTAGTGTGATTTCTAAATACGTACCTATCGTGGCTCCTGTGTGAATTCTAAATACGTACCTATCGCCGCCCCAGTGCGGAAGCTAAATACGTACATATCGCCACCCCGGTGCGAATGCTAAATACATACCTATTGCCGCCCCGGTGCGAATGCTAAATACATACCTGTCGCCGCCTCGGTGCGAATGCTAAATACATACCTATCGCCGCCCCGGTGCGAATGCTAAATACATACCTATCGCCGCCCCGGTGTGAATGCTAAATACATACCTATCGCCGCCCCGGTGTGAATGCTATATACATACCTATCGCCGCCCTGGTGTGAATGCTAAATACGTACCTTTCGCCGCCCCGGTGCGCCTGCTATATACGTACCTACTGCTGCCCTGGTGCGCGTGCTATATATGAACCGATCGCTGCCCCAGTGCGCATGCATAATACATACCTATCACATACTTATTGCCGCCCATGTGCACATGCTATATACGTACCTATCGCCACCGCTGAATGCTAAATAAGTACCTATCTCCGCCCAGGGATGAATGCTAAATACGTACATATTGCCGCCCAGGTGTTCATACACCATATGTACCTATCACTGCCCCAGTGCGAATACTAAATATGTACATATCGCCACCCCGGTGAGATTGCTGAATACATACCTATTGCAACCCGGTGCGAATGCTAAATACGTAGCTATAGCCACCCCTATGCACTACTATATAGTACCTATTGCCACCCCGGTACACATACTATATATAAACCTATCGCCGACCCGGTGTGCATACTATATTCGTACCTATCGCGGCTCTGGTGCGCATACTACATACTTACCTATCTCTGCAAGGGTACACATACTATATATGTACCAATCTCCAGCCCAGTTTGCATACGTAAGAACTTATATTTATTCGGCCCTGTCGTGTTAGAAAAACAAAATAGTGTTCATTTATGTATTGTCACTATCATAAATATAAATATTTTTAGTTACAAACAGAAAAAAATACATTTTTTTGCCTCCCCACAAGAAATTTTATTTTCTATCCTCCCACATACTTAGAAATATTTTTAATTTAAAGGAAAAAAAAAGAAAAATTTTTGACGCCCTTACACCCCAAAAATTTTATGTTCCCCCCATACATAGAAATATTTTTATTTTAAAAAAGAAAAAAAAAAAAATTTTTTAGCCCCCTCCCCCGAAAATTTTTTTTTTCATTCTCCCCATACACATAAATATTTTCAATGAAAAAGATAAAAGACAAAATAAATGTTTTGCCTCCCCCCCAATTTTTTTTATACTCCCGATGCGCATGCTATATACGTATTTATTGCCGCCCATGTGCACATGCTATATACTTCCTATCGCCACCGCTGAATGCTAAATACGTACCTATTGCTGTCGCGGTGCGAATGCTAAATAGGTTTTCAGCGTAGATGCTCTTAAAATATTATCCAAACCTATCACTACAGTAGCTCTATCTAGGACATTGAACAATTTTCTCCCGGACAACGCCGAGTACTTTGAAAATCAAAGAGGCCTCCTGAGGACTACTGAAATAACTTAGGTATCCTCTCTCCTTCTGATCTGCCAAATAGTCCAAAGGGGAACGAAGATGGCGTTAAAATAATTTCAAAACCTATCACTACAGTATCTCTATTAAGGACATTCAGCACTTTTCTCCCGGACAACGCCGAGTATTTGAAAATCAAAGACGCCTCCTGAGCACTACTGAAATAACTCTTATTGATTCCCCTATCCTTTTCAGCGTAGATGCTGTTAAAATATTATCCAAACCTATCACTACAGTAGCTCTATCTAGGACATTGAGCACTTTTCTCCCGGACAACGCCGAGTACTTTGATAATCAAGGAGGCGTCCTGAGGACTACTGAAATCACTTAGGTATCCTCTCTCCTTCTGATCTGCGAAATAGTCCAAAGGGGAACGAAGATAGCGTTAAAATATTTTCCAAACCTATCACTACAGTAGCTCTATCTAGGACATTGAGCACTTTTCTCCCGGACAACGTCGAGTACTTTGAAATCAAGGAGGCCTCCTAAGGACTACTGAAATTACTTAGGTATCCTCTCTCCTTCTGATCTGCGAAATAGTCCAAAGGGGAACGAAGATGGCGTTAAAATATTTTCCAAACCTATCACTACAGTAGCTCTATCTAGGATATTGAGCACTTTTCTCCCGGACAACGCCGAGTACTTTGATAATCAAGGAGGCCTCCTGAGGACTACTGAAATCACATAGGTATCCTCTCTCCTTCTGATCTGCCAAATAGTCCAAAGGGGAACGAAGATAGCGTTAAAATATTTTCCAAACCTATCACTACAGTAGCTCTATTTAGGACATTGAGCGCTTTTCTCCCGGACAACGCTGAGTACTTTGATAACAAAGGAGGCCTCCTGAGGACTACTGAAATCACTTAGGTATCCCTCCTTTTGATCTGCCAAATAGTCCAAAGGGGAACGAAGATGGCTTTAAAATATTTTCCAAACCTATCACTACAGTAGCTCTATCTAGGACATTGAGCACTTTTCTCCCGGACAACGCCGAGTATTTGACCCTCAAAGAGGCCTCCTGAGCACTACTGAAATAACTCTTATCGATCCCCCCATCCTTTTCAGCGTAGATGCTGTTAAGATATTATGCAAACCTATCACTACAGTAGGTCTATCTAGGACATTGAGCACTTTTTCCCGGACAACGCCGAGTACTATGACCTGATATAACCGGACACAATTTAGGGCAAGACTGGGTACATCCAGCAAGGGATTATTGGACAGGTGCGGATGTGATTGAGCAACCCTTGTTTCACTACACACTTATAACGTAGGATTCCTATGTTGTTATTGATTTATCCGGACAGAAGTTATTGGATGATCTGATACAACCGGGCTGAATGTCGGGCAAGACCGGGTACATCCGGCAAGGGATTATGGGATGTTTACAGTGACTCTGCATTTTTATCGGATTAGTACATAAATACATTAGATTATTTCGAATTTACTACATATTAACGTTGAAAAAGTGGTGTAAAATACGAAAAAACTGCTACCTTTTGTCGGAAAGTTGATAAATAGCTGAATTTCGGATGTTTCTCGGCCTTTTGGCTAAGATCAAAGTGTAGTATCTGTTCTCGGCATTATTGCCTTGAGATCAAGTGTATATCTAGTCCTATCCGATAGGTGTCGATCTTACACTGTCGAATCTAAAATCAGATTATCATTTTATTTTTTAATCCCTTTTCCTTTAGCTCACTTCCTCTCCCCTAAAGTACCGGTTGATATACCCCCAAGGTCGGGATCTGTCTCACCGACGACTCCCCCCAAATTTCGCCTGAGGCGCTGACACCGGCGAATACCGACACTCCCCCTCCCCCAAATTTCGCCTGCCTCACCGGCGTATGCCAATACGGCCCATCCCCAAATTTCGCCTGAGGCGCCCCACAGGCGATCGTTCATACCGCCGAATGCCGACATTTCCCTCCTCCCCTCCCCAGATTGGCCTGAGCCGCCGAATGCCGACATTCCCCCTCGCCAGATTTGGCCTGAGGCTCTCACACCGGCGAATGCCGACACTCCCCCTCCCCCAAATTTCACCTGAAGCGCTCACACCGGCGAATGCCGACCCCCCCCCCCGAAAGGTGGAGGGAATGCCTATCATGATAACAGAACGGCCATAGGGAGGGGGGGGGGATATTAGCGTCTATTAATAATTAAGAAAGAAAGTGTAGGGAGTGAGCGGGAAAAAAGAAAGAAAGAAAAAAATGGTTGTAGTGTGAGTGAATTTCTTCCTGCCACTCTCTGACGTCAGGGTACCCACACATAGTTCGTGCGGTCGCAGGGTACGCACACAAACTTCGTGCGGTCGCAGGGTACACACACATACTTCGTGCGGTCGCAGGGTACCCACACATACTTCGTCCGGTCGCAGGGTACCCACACATACTTCGTCCGGTCGCAGGGTGCCCACACATAGTTCGTGCGGTCGCAGGGTACCCACACATACTTCGTGCGGTCGCAGGGTACGCACACATACTTCGTGCGGTCGCAGGGTACCCACACATACTTCGTCCGGTCGTAGGGTACCCATACATACTTCGTCCGGACGCAGGGTACCCACAAATACTTCGTCCGGTCGCAGGGTACCCACACATATTTTGTTCGGTCACAGGGTACCCACACATACTTCGTGCGATCGCAGGGTACCCACACATACTTCGTCCGGTCGCAGGGTACCCACACATACTTGGTGCGGTCGCAGGGTACCTATACATACTTCGTCCGGTCGCAGCGTACCCACACATACTTCGTGCGGTCGCAGGGTACCTATACATACTTCGTCCAATCGCAGGGTCCCCACACATACTTCGTGCGGTCGCAGGGTACCCACACATACTTCGTCAGGCAGCAGGGTACCCACACATACTTCGTGCGGTCGCAGGGTACCCACAAATACTTCGTGTGGTCGCAGGGTACTCACACATACTTCGTCCGGTCGCAGGGTACCCACACATACTTCGTCCGGTCGCAGGGTACCTATACATACTTCGTCCGGTCGCAGGGTACCCACACATACTTCGTGCGGTCGCAGGGTACCCACACATACTTCGTCAGGCAGCAGGGTACCCACACATACTTCGTGCGGTCACAGGGTACCAACACATACTTCGTGCGGTCGCAGGGTACTCACACATACTTCGTCCGGTCGCAGGGTACCCACACATACTTCGTGCGGTCGCAGGGTACCTATACATACTTCGTCCAGTCGCAGGGTACCCACAAATACTTCGTGCAGTCGCAGGGTACCCACACATATTTCGTTCGGTCGCAGGGTACCCACACATATTTCGTTCGGTAGCAGGGTACCCACACATACTTCGTGCGGTCGCAGGGTACCCACACATACTTCGTCCGGCTGCAGGGTACCCACACATACTTCGTGCGGTCGCAGGGTACCTATACATACTTCGTCCGGTCGCAGGGTACCCACAGATACTTCGTGCGGTCGCAGGGTACCCACACATACTTCGTGCGGTCGCAGGGTACCAACACATACTTCGTCCGGTCGCAGAGTACCCACACATATTTCGTCCGGACGCAGGGTACCCACACATAATTCGTGCGGTCGCAGGGTACCCACACATACTGCGTCCGGTCGCAGGGTACCAACACATACTTCGTGCGGTCGCAGGGTTCCCACACATACTTCATCCGGTCGCAGGGTACCTACACATACTTCGTGCGGTTGCAGGGTACCCACAAATACTTGGTGCGATCGCAGGGTACCCACACATACTTCGTTCGGTCACAGGGTACCCACACATACTTCGTGCGGTCGCAGGGTACCTATACATACTTCGTCCGGTCGCAGGGTACCCCACATACTTCGTGCGGTCGCAGGGTACTTATACATACTTCGTCAGGCAGCAGGGTACTCACACATACTTCGTGCGGTCGCAGGGTACTCACACATACTTCGTCCGGTCGCAGGGTACCAACACATACTTCGTGCGGTCGCAGGGTACCTATACATACTTCGTGCGGTCGCAGGGTACTCACACATACTTCGTGCGGTCGCAGGGTACCAACACATACTTCGTCAGGCAGCAGGGTACCTATACATACTTCGTCCGGTCGCAGGGTACCCACACATACTTCGTGCGGTCGCAGGGTACTCACACATACTTCGTCAGGCAGCAGGGTACCCACACATACTTCGTGCGGTCGCAGGGTACCCACAAATACTTCGTGCGGTCGCAGGGTACTCACACATACTTCGAGCGATCGCAGGGTACCCACACATACTTCGTGCGGTCGCAGGGTACTCACACATACTTCATTCGGTCAGAGGGTACCCACACATACTTCGTCCGGTCGCAGGGTAACCACACATACTTCGTGCGGTCGCAGGGTACCCACACATACTTCGTGCGGTCGCAGGGTACTTACACATACTTCGTGCGGTCGCAGGGTACCCACACATACTTCGTGCGGTCGCAGGGTACCCACACATACTTCGTGCGGTCGCAGGGTACCCACAAATACTTCGTGCGGTCGCAGGGTACCCACACATACTTCGTTCGGTCGCAGGGTACCCACACATACTTCGTCCGGTCACAGGGTTCCCACACATACTTCGTTCGGTCGCAGGGTACCCACACATACTTCGTCCGGTCGCAGGGTACCCACACATACTTCGTGCGGTCGCAGGGTACCCACACATACTTCGTGCGGTCGCAGGGTACTCACACATACTTCGTGCGGTCGCAGGGTACCCACATATACTTCGTGCGGTCGCAGGGTACCTACACATACTTCGTGCGGTCGCAGGGTACCCACACATACTTCGTGCGGTCGCAGGGTACCCACACATACTTTGTCCGGTCGCAGGGTACCCACACATACTTCGTCCGGTCGCAGGGTACCCACACATACTTCGTGCGGTCGCAGGGTACCCACACATACTTCGTCCGGTCGCAGGGTACCCACACATACTTCGTCCGGTCGCAGGGTACCCACAAATACTTCGTCAGGCAGCAGGGTACCCACACATACTTCGTGCGGTCGCAGGGTACCCACACATACTTCGTCCGGTCGCAGGGTACCCACACATACTTCGTGCGGTCGCAGGGTACCTATACATACTTCGTGTGGTAGCAGGGTACCCACATATACTTCGTGCGGTCGCAGGGTACCTACACATACTTCGTTCGGTCGCAGGGTACCCACACATACTTCGTGCGGTCGCAGGGTACCCACACATACTTCGTCCGGTCGCAGGGTACCCACACATACTTCGTGCGATCGCAGGGTACCCACACATACTTCGTGCGGTCGCAGGGTACCCACACATACTTCGTGCGGTCGCAGGGTACCCACACATACTTCGTCCGGTCGCAGGGTACCCATACATACTTCGTGCGGTCGCAGGGTACCCACACATACTTCGTCCGGTCGCAGGGTACCCACACATACTTCGTCAGGCAGCAGGGTACCCACACATACTTCGTGCGGTCGCAGGGTACCCACAAATACTTCGTCCGGTCGCAGGGTACCTACACATACTTCGTGCGGTCGCAGGGTACCCACACATACTTCGTCCGGTCGCAGGGTATTTATACATACTTCGTGCGGTCGCAGGGTACCCACATATACTTCGTGCGGTCGCAGGGTACCTACACATACTTCGTGCGGTCGCAGGGTACCCACACATACTTCGTGCGGTCGCAGGGTACCCACACATACTTTGTCCGGTCGCAGGGTACCCACACATACTTCGTCCGGTCGCAGGGTACCCACACATACTTCGTGCGGTCGCAGGGTACCCACACATACTTCGTCCGGTCGCAGGGTACCCACACATACTTCGTCCGGTCGCAGGGTACCCACAAATACTTCGTCAGGCAGCAGGGTACCCACACATACTTCGTGCGGTCGCAGGGTACCCACACATACTTCGTCCGGTCGCAGGGTACCCACACATACTTCGTGCGGTCGCAGGGTACCCACACATACTTCGTGCGGTCGCAGGGTACCCACACATACTTCGTCCGGTCGCAAGGTACCTACACATACACTGTGCGGTCGCAGGGTACCCACACATACTTCGTCCGGTCGCAGGGTACCCACACATACTTCGTCCGGTCGCAGGGTACCCACACATACTTCGTCCGGTCGCAGGGTACCTATACATACTTCGTCCGGTCGCAGGGTACCCACACATACCCTACCTCTACACTGCTCAAAAAAGGAGGAGGTAATGCATGGGAATAGTGCATCATGACAACGGAACCGATACGACCCTACCTCAACACTTCTCAAAAAAGGAGGAGATAATGCATGGGATGAGGGCATCATGACAACGGAACCGATACGACCCTACCTCAACACTTCTCAAAAAAGGAGGAGATAATGCATGGGATGAGGGCATCATGACAACGGAACCGATACGACCCTACCCCTACACTTCTCAAAAAAGGAGGAGGTAATTCATGGGATGAGCACATCATGATAACGGAACCGATACTATTCTACATCTACACTTCTCAAAAAAGGAGGAGGTAATGCATGGGATCAGTGCATCATGACAACGGAAACGATACTACCCTACCCCTACACTTCTCAAAAAATGAGGAGGTAATGCTCACACCGGCGAATACCGTACCCCCCCCCCCAATTTGGCATGTAAGGAGGAGGTAATGCCTATCATGATAACGGAAGGGAGTGGGAGGAATATTAGCGTCTATTAAAAGGTTGTAGTGTGAGTGAATTTCTTCCCGCCACTTTGCATTATTTTTCAAATTATCTGCCACTCTCTGACGTCATGATGACCTGATATAACCGGACACAATTTAGAGCAAGACCGGGTACATCCGGCAAGGGATTATGGGACAGGTGCGGATTTGATTGAGCAACCCTTGTTTCACTACACACTCTTAACGTAGGATTCCTATGTTGTTATTGATGCAACCGGACAGAAGTTATTGGATGATCTGATACAACCGGACACAATTTAGGGCAAGACCGGATACATCCGGCAAGGGATTATGGGATGTTTATAGTGACTCGGCATTTTTATCGGATTAGTACATAAATACATTAGATTATTTCGAATTTACTACATATTAACGTTGAATTTTCGTGTAAAATACGAAAAAACTGCAACCTTTTGTCGGAAAGTGGTCCGGTTGACTGTCAGCGAGTGAATCGATTTTCGCGATTTTTAGATATTTTACATCCGGGATTTGTGCGGTCCTGTAGATGTCAACTTTTTGACATGTCGTCGGGTAGTTTTTGAGGAGATACTGGACATACAAACAAACAAACAAACATACAAACAGACAACTGCCCTTTATATAAGAGACTAGCGGGGCTACCCGGCGTTGCTCGGGGTCATAAAAACATATATTTGAAGAAAGATCGTGTGTGTAACATCTTTATACTCAAACTTTTATGTCCGCCCCCTCTCTCTATAGCCGTCTCTTTATCTGCTACCTTTCTCTTCCCTGGTCGCCCCATTTCGCCGCTACTTTCTAATTGTGCCTTTTGCAAAAGCTGTTTCTTCCCCATCATTTCTCCTATTGCCCAGGGTAATAGTATGACATATTTCTATAAAAAGTAACACCTCTATCTGCGCCTTCTATATAGGTACTTATCTCCACCCCGGTGTTCATACTATATACGTATCTATCATCACCCCGGTGCGCATACTATATACGTACCTATCGCCGCCCCAGTGCACATACTATATACGTACCTATCGCCGCCCCGGTGCAGATACTATTTAAGTACCTATCGCCGCCCCGTTGCGAATGCTAAATAGTACCTATCGTTGCCCCGGTGTGAATGATAAATACATACCTATTGCGCCCCGGTGTGCATGCTACATAAGTACCTATCGCTGCCCTAGTGCGAATACTAAAGACATACCAATTGCGCCCCGGTGTGCATGCTACATAAGTACCTATCACTGCCCTAGTGCGAATAATTAATATGTACATATTGCCGCTTTGGTGTGAATGCTAAATACGTATCTATCGCCGGCCCAGTGCGAATGCTAAATACGTACCTATAGCCGCCCTGGTGCGAATGCTAAATACGTACCTATAGCCGCCCCGGTGCCAATGCTAAATACGTACCTATCACCACCACGGTGCGAATGCGATATACATACCTTTCGCCGCCCCGGTGCGCGTGCTATACATGTACTAATCGCCGCCGCAGAGCGCATGCTATGTACGTACTTATTGCTGCCCATGTGTACATGCTATATACGTAGCTATCGCCACCCCTGAATTCTGAATACGTACCTATCGCCGCCCTGGTGTGGAAGCTAAATACGTACATATCGCTGCCCCGGTGCGAATGCTAAATACATACCTATCGCCGCCCCGGTGTGAATTCTAAATACGTACCTATCGCCGCCCCGGTGTGAATTCTAAAAACGTACCTATCGCCGCCCCGGTGTGGAAACTAAATACGTACATATCGCCGCCCCGGTGCGAATGCTAAATACATACCTATCGCTACCCCGGTGTGAATGCTAAATACATACCTATCGCTGCCCCGGTGTGAATGCTAAATACGTACCTATCGCCGCCCCGGTGTGAATTTTAAATATGTACCTTTCGCCGCCCGGTGTGAATTTTAAATATGTACATTTCGCCGCCACTGTGCGCGTGCTATATACGTACCTATCGCCGCCCCGGTGCGCGTGCTATATATGAACCGATCGCTGCCTCAGTGCGCATGCCAAATACATACCTATCATTGCCCCGGTGTGCATACTAAATACGTACTTATTACCGCCCATGTGCACATGCTATGTAAGTACCTATCACCACCGCTGAATGCTAAATAAGTACCTATCGCCCTCCGGTGTGGAAGCTAAATACGTACATATCACCGCCCCTAAATTTGGGCAGACCCCTAAAAAATTTGGCCTGACCCCTAAAAAATATGGCCTGACCCCTAACATTTTCCCCGTCCCCTAAATCTCTCCAGCCCCTAATTTTTCACTCTCCCCCTACCATGAGAAATATTTTGACTTCAAAACCAAAAAAAAGAAAAAAATTTGGCCTGACCCCTAAAAAGTTCGTCCTGACCCCTAAAATTTTCCCCGACCCCTAAATCTCTCCAGCCCCCTAATTTTTCACTCTCCCCCAACCCTGAGAAATATTTTGACTTCAAAACAAAAAAAAACAAAAAAAACAAAAAAATTTGGCCTGACCCCTAAAAAGTTCGTCCTGACCCCTAAAATTGTCCCCGACCCCTAAATCTCTCCAGCCCCCTAATTTTTCACTCTCCCCCAACCATGATATATATTTGTACTTCAAAACAAAAAAAACAAAAAAATTTGGCCTGACCCCTAAAAAGTGCGTCCTGACCCCTAAAATTTTCCCCGACCCCTAATTTTTCACTCTCCTCCAACCATGAGAAATAATTTGACTTCAAAACAAAAAAAAACAAAAAAATTTGGCCGACCCCTCAAAAGTTCGTCCTGACCCCTAAAATTTTCCCCGACCCCTAAATCTCTCCAGCCCCCTAATTTTTCACTCTCCCCCAACCCTGAGAAATATGTTGACTTCAAAACAAAAAAAAAAAAAAAAAACAAAAAAATTTGCCATGACCCCTAAAAAGTTCGTCCTGACCCCTAAAATTTTCCCCGACCCCTAAATCTCTCCAGCCCCCTAATTTTTCACTCTCCCCCAACCATGAGATATATTTTGACTTCAAAACAAAAAAAACAAAAAAATTTTGCCTGACCCCTAAAAAGTGCGTCCTGACCCCTAAAATTTTCCCCGACCCCTAAATCTCTCCAGCCCTCTAATTTTTCACTCTCCTCCAACCATGAGAAATATTTTGACTTCAAAACAAAAAAAAAACAAAAAAATTTGGCCTGAACCCTAAAAAGTTCGTCCTGACCCCTAAAATTTTCCCCGACCCCTAAATCTCTCCAGCCTCCTAATTTTTCACTCTCCCCCAACCCTGAGAAATATTTTTACTTCAAAATCAAAAAAAACAAAAAGAAACAGAAAAATTTTGCCTGACCCCTAAAAAGTTCGTCCTGACCCCTAAAATTTTCCCCGACCCCTAAATCTCTCCAGCCCCCTAATTTTTCACTCTCCTCCAACCATGAGAAATAATTTGATTTCAAAACAAAAAAAAACAAAAAAGTTTGGCCTGACCCCTAAAAAGTTCGTCCTGACCCCTAAGATTTTCCCCGACTCCTTAATCTCTCCAGCCCCTTAATTTTTCACTCTCCCCCAACCCTGAGAAATATTTTGACTTCAAAACAAAAAAAAACAAAAAAAACCAAAAAAATTTGGCCTGACCCCTAAAAAGTTCGTCCTGACCCCTAAAATTTTCCCCGACCCCTAAATCTCTCTAGCCCCCTAATTTTTCACTCTTCCCCAACCATGAGAAATATTTTGACTTCAAAACAAAAAAAAAACAAAAAAATTTGGCCTGACCCCTAAAAAGTTCGTCCTGACCCCTAAAATTGTCCCCGACCCCTAAATCTCTCCAGCCCCCTAATTTTTCACTCTCCTCCAACCATGAGATATATTTTGACTTCAAAACAAAAAAAAACAAAAAAATTTGGCCTGACCCCTAAAAAGTTCGTCCTGACCCCTAAAATTTTCCCCGACCCCTAAATCTCTCCAGCCCCCTAATTTTTCACTCTCCTCCAACCCTTAGAAATATTTTGACTTCAAAAAAAAAAAAAAAAAAAAAATTCGGCCTGACCCCTAAAAAGTTCGTCCTGACCCCTAAAATTTTCCCCGACCCCTAAATCTCTCCAGCCGCCTAATTTTTCACTCTCCTCCAACCATGAGAAATAATTTGACTTCAAAACAAAAAAAAACAAAAAAATTTGGCCTGACCCCTAAAAAGTTCGTCCTGACCCCTAAAATTTTCCCCGACCCCTAAATCTTTCAAGCCCCCCCCCCCAACTTTTTTTTTCAGTGTCCCACAACCCTGAGAATTATTTTAAGTTAAAAATAAGAAAAAAAAAATTAGGCCTGACCCCTAAAATTTTACCCGACGCCTAAATCTCTCCAGCCTCCTAATTTTTCACTCTCCCCCAACCATGAGATATATTTTGACTTCAAAACAAAAAAAACAAAAAAATTTTGCCTGACCCCTAAAAAGTTCGTCCATACCCCTAAAATTTTCCCAGACCCCTAAATCTCTCCAGCCCCCTAATTTTTCACTCTCCCCCAACCATGAGAAATATTTTCAGTTCAAAACCAAAAAAAAGAAAAAAATTTGGCCTGACCCCTAAAAAGTTCGTCCTGACCCCTAAAATTTTCCCCGACCCCTAAATCTCTCCAGCCCCCTAATTTTTCACTCTCCCCCAACCCTGAGAAATATTTTGAGTTAAAAACAAAAGCATAATGAAGCATAATTATTTTTCTTCTTACTTTACTTATTGACACGTTATTTAACATGTATACAAATATAAGTGAAAACAATGGTGGAGCATAATTATTTTACTTCTTACCTTACTTATTGACACGTTATTTAACATGTATACAAATATTAGTGAAAACAATGGCAGAGCATAATTATTTCTCTTCTTACTTTACTTATTGACACGTTATTTAACATGTATACAAATATTAGTGAAAACAGTGGTGGAGCATAATTATTTCTCTTCTTACTTTACTTATTGACACGTTATTTAACATGTATACAAATATTAGTGAAAAAAGTGGTGGAGCATAATTATTTCTCTTCTTACTTTACTTATTGACACGTTATTTAACATGTATACAAATATAAGTGAAAACAATGGTGGAGCATAATTATTTCTCTTCTTTCTTTACTTATTGACACGTTATTTAACATGTATACAAATATTAGTGAAAACAGTGGTGGAGCATAATTATTTCTCTTCTTACTTTACTTATTGACACGTTATTTAACATGTATACAAATATAAGTGAAAACAATGGCGGAGCATAATTATTTCTCTTCTTTCTTTACTTATTGACACGTTATTTAACATGTATACAAATATTAGTGAAAACAATGGCGGAGCATAATTTTGCTCTAGTTACTTTACTTATTGACACGTTATTTAACATGTATACAAATATTAGTGAAAACAATGGCGGAGCATAATTTTTCTGTTCTTACTTACTTATTGACACGTTATTTAACATGTATACAAATATTAGTGAAAACAATGGCGGAGCATAATTTTTCTCTTCTTATTTTACTTATTTAGACGTTCTTTAATATGTATACAAATATTAGTGAAAACAATGGTGGTGCATAATTATTTATTACTTTAATTTCACTGATAATACACTAACTTCACACCTCTCAAAAAGGAGGAGGTAATACTTGGGAGGATGGTATCATGTCAACAGAAGAAATGCGGTTAGTATAAGCAACTCTTGCTTCACTATAAACTCATGTTCAAAAAAGTGCCGTTATTGATTAAACAACACTTGCGTCACTATAAACGCATGTTTCAAAAAATGCCGTCAGTAGTTAAGCAACCCTTGCTTCACTATAAACCAATGTTCAAAAAAGTGCCGTTAGGGATTTCCTCTGACGTCATTTCCTGTTAAAAGCGTGACGATGATAGCATTGTTTTTTTCTCAAATTAGTACTAAACAAGTGATGGAAAAAGCCCCCCCCCACCCCGAAGAGTCAATTTTTTTTTCCGACACTCCCCCCTCCCATAATTTCGCCTGACGCGCCGCTCCCCCAAATTAAGCGAATGCCGACACCCCCCCCTAATTTGCCCTGAAGCAGTCACATCGCCGCACTATCTCCACAACTTTCAAAAAGGAGGAGGTGATGCCTAGGAGAGTGGTATCATAACAACAGAACGGGCGTAGGGAAGGAAGGGAAGGTAGAAAGGGTGGGAGTGAGAGGGAAAAAAGAGTTTTAGTGTGAGGGATTTTCTTCCCTACACTCTTTTCCTCTGACGTCATTTCCTGTTAAATAAAAGCGTGACTTTGCATATTTCTAAAATTATACATGATAGCATTGTTTTTTCTCAAATTAGTACTAAACAACGTTGAAAATCGAGGAAAAAACCACACCCCCATTGGAGAAAAGTGCTCAGTCGACCCCCAAAGAGTCAATTTCTATTTCCGGTTCTGAGATATTACACGTCCCGGGGCTGGCCGGTCTTGATGGTTTCATCCGCGTGACTGTTTGTTGGGTCCTCTCGGAGGAGTATCTGGACATACAAACAGACAGACAAACAGACAAACATACAGACAAGTGCCCTTTATATAGGAGACTAGCGGGGCTACCCGGCATTGCTCGGGGTCATAAAAACATATATTTGAAGAAAGATCGTGTGTGTAACATCTTTATATTCAAACTTCTATGTCCGCCCCCTCTCTCTATAGCCGTCTCTTTATCTGCTACCTTTCTCTTTCCTGGTCGCCCCATTTCGCCGCTACTTTCTAATTTTGCCTTTTGCAAAAGCTGTTTCTTCCCCACCATTTCTCCTATTGCCCATGTAATAGTATGACATATTTCTATAAGAAGTAACACCTCTATCTGCGCCTTCTATATAGGTACTTATCTCCACCCCGGTGTTCATACTATATACGTATCTATCATCACCCCAATGCGCATACTATATACGTACCTATCGCCGCCCCAGTGCACATACTATATACGTACCTATCGCCGCCCCGGTGCAGATACTATTTAAGTACCTATCGCCGCCCCGTTGCGAATGCTAAATAGTACCTATCGTTGCCTCGGTGTGAATGCTAAATACATACCTATTGCGCCCCGGTGTGCATGCTACATAAGTACCTATCGCTGCCCTAGTGCGAATACTAAAGACATACCAATTGCGCTCCGGTGTGCATGCTACATCAGTACCTATCACTGCCCTAGTGCGAATAATTAATATGTACATATTGCCGCTTTGGTGTGAATGCTAAATACGTACCTATCGCCGGCCCAGTGCGAATGCTAAATACATACCTATAGCCGCCCTGGTGCGAATGCTAAATACGTACCTACAGCCGCCCCAGTGCGAATGCTAAATACGTACCTATCACCACTACGGTGCGAATGCGAAATACATACCTTTCGCCGCCCCGGTACGCATGCAATATATGTACTGATCGCCGCCGCAGAGCGCATGCTATGTACGTACTTATTGCTGCCCGTGTGTACATGCTATATACGTAGCTATCGCCACCCCTGAATTCTGAATACGTACCTATCGCCGCCCAGGTGTGGAAGCTAAATACGTACATATCGCCGCCCCGGTGCGAATGCTAAATACATACCTATCGCCGCCCCGGTGTGAATTCAAAATACGTACCTATTGCCGCCCCCATGTGAATTCTAAATACGTACCTATCGCCGCCCGGTGCGGAAGCTAAATACGTACATATCGCTGCCCCGGTGCAGAATGCTAAATACATACCTATCGCTGCCCCGGTGTGAATGCTAAATACATACCTATTGCCGCCCCGGTGTGAATGCTAAATACGTACCTATCGCTGCCCCGGTGTGAATTTTAAATATGTACCTTTCGCCGCCCGGTGTGAATTTTAAATATGTACCTTTCGCCGCCCCTGTGCGCGTGCTATATACGTACCTATCGCCGCCCCGGTGCGCGTGCTATATATGAACCGATCGCTTCCTCAGTGCGCATGCTAAATACATACCTATCACTGCCCCGGTGTGCATACTATATACGTACTTATTACCGCCCATGTGCACATGCTATATAAGTACCTATCACCACTGCTGAATGCTAAATAAGTACCTATCGCCGCCCCGGTGTGGAAGCTAAATACAGACATATCGCCGCCCCTAAATTTGGGCAGACCCTAAAAAATTTGGCCTGACCCCTAAAATTTTCCCCGTCCCCTAAAATTTTCCCGACCCTAAATGTCTCCAGCCTTTAATTTTTCACTCTACCCCAACCATGAGAAATATTTTGACTTCAAAACAAAAAAAAAACAAAAAAATTTGGCCTGACCCCTAAAAAGTTCCGCCTGACCCCTAAAATTTTCCCGACCCTAAATGTCTCCAGCCCCCTAATTTTTCACTCTCCCCCAATCATGAGAAATATTTTGACTTCAAAACAAAAATGAACAAAAAAATTTGGCCTGACCCCTAAAAAGTTCAGCCTGACCCCTAAAATTTTCCCCGACCCCTAAATCTCTCCAGCCCTTTAATTGTTCACTCTCCCCCAACCCTGAGAAATATTTTGAGTTCAAAACCAAAAAAAAAGAAAAAGATTTGGCCTGAACCCTAAAAAGTTCGTCCTGACCCCTAAAATTTTCCCCGACCCCTGAATCTCTCCAGCCACCTAATTTTTCACTCTCCCCCAACCATGAGAAATATTTTGACTTCAAAACAAAAAAAACAAAAAAATTGGCCTGACCCCTAAAAAGTTCGTCCTGACCCCTAAAATTTTCCCCGACCCCTCAATCTCTCCAGCCCCCTAATTGTTCACTCTCCCCCAACCCTGAGAAATATTTTGAGTTCAAAACCAAAAAAAACAAAAAAATTTGGCCTGACCCTTAAAAAGTTCCGCCTGACCCCTAACATTTTCCCCGACCCCTAAATCTCTCCAACCCCCTAATTTTTCACTCTCCCCCAACCCTGAGAAATATTTTGACTTCAAAACAAAAAAAAACAAAAAAAAACAAAAAAAATTGGCCTGACCCCTAAAAAGTTCGTCCTGACCCCTAAAATTTTCCCCGACCCCTAAATCTCTCCAGCCCCCTAATTTTTGACTCTCCTCCAACCATGAGAAATATTTTGACTTCAAAACAAAAAAACCAAAAGAATTTGGCCTGACCCCTAAAAAGTACGTCCTGACCCCTAAAATTTTCCCCGACCCCTAAATCGCTCCAGCCCCCTAATGTTTCACTCTCCCCCAACCCTGAGAAATATTTTGACTTCAAAACAAAAAAAAACAAAAAAAAAACAAAAAAATTTGGCCTGACCCCTTAAAAGTTCGTCCTGACCCCTAAAAAGTTCGTCCTAACCCCTAAAATTTTCCCCGACCCCTAAATCTCTCCAGCCCCCTAATTTTTCACTCTCCCCCAACCATGAGATATATTTTGAGTTCAAAACAAAAAAAACAAAAAAATTTGGCCTGACCCCTAAAAAGTTCGTCCTGACCCCTAAAATTTTCCCCGACCCCTAAATCTCTTCAGCCCCTAATTTTTCACTCTCCCCCAACCATGAGATATGTTTTGACTTCAAAACAAAAAAAAACAAAAAAATTTGGCCTGACCCATAAAAATTTGGCCTGACTCCTAAAAAGTTCGTCCTGACCCCTAAAATTTTCCCCGACTCCTCAATCTCTCCAGCCCCCTAATTGTTCACTCTCCCTCAACTCTGTGAAATATTTTGGGTTCAAAACCAAAAAAAAAGAAAAAAATTTGGCCTGACCCCTAAAAAGTTCGTCCTGACCCCTAAAATTTTCCCCGACCCCTAAATCTCTCCAGCCCCTTAATTTTTCACTCTCCCCCAACCATGAGATATATTTTGACTTCAAAAAAAAAAAAAAAAAAAAATTTGGCCTGACCCCTAAAAAGTTCGTCCTGACCCCTAAAATTTTCTCCGACCCCTAAATGTCTCCAGCGCCCTAACTTTTCACTCTCCCCCAACCATGAGATATATTTTGACTTCAAAACCAAAAAAACAAAAAAATTTGGCCTGACCCCTAAAAAGTTCATTCTGACCCCTAAAATTTTCGCCGACCTTTCAATCTCTCCAGCCCCCTTATTTTTCACTCCCCGTCAACCCGTAAAAATATTTTGAGTTCAAAACAAAAAAA
Organism: Sepiola atlantica; assembly: GCA_963556195.1. Lineage (NCBI taxonomy): Eukaryota > Metazoa > Mollusca > Cephalopoda > Sepiida > Sepiolidae > Sepiola > Sepiola atlantica. The sequence continues at coordinate 37,165,638 of OY744523.1, read as the reverse complement.
AATGAAAAAATTTGGCCTGACCCCTAAAAAGTTCGGCCTGACCCCTAAAATTTTCCTCGACTCCTCAATCTCTCCAGCCCCCTAATTTTTCACTTTCCCCCAACCCTGAGAAATATTTTGACTTCAAAACAAAAAAAAACAAAAGAATTTGGCCTGACCCCTAAAATTTTCCCCGACCCCTCATTCTCTCCAGCCATCTATCCCAACTAATTTTTAACTCTCCCCCAACCATGAGAAATATTTTGAGTTTAAAACAAACAAAAAAAAAATGGCCTGACCCTAAAAAGTACAACCTGACCCCTAAAATTTTCCCCGACCCCTGAATTACTCCAAGCCCCCCCCCCAAACTTTTTTTAAAAAACGTGAGTTATCGCTCTTCCTTAGCTATCCTGTAACAGCATTCCTGGGGGGACCGTTATACTTTAGAAGCACCAATATTTGTAGGGACCATTATAATTTAGAAGCACCAACATTCCTGGGGTGAGACGGTTATACTTCAGAATCACCAATATTCCTGGGGTGAGACGGTTATACTTCAGAAGCACCAATATTTCTAGGGACCATTATACTATAGAATCACCAACATTCCTGGCGGGCCGTGATACTTTAGAAGCACCACCCCAGGTCCCTATAGTGGAGAAGCACCCCTGGTCCCTATACTGGAGAAGCACCCATTGTCCCTATTCTGCAAAAGCCTCCGGGTCCTAAAATGTAGAAGCACCCCTGGTGCTGGGTCATATACTGTAGAAGCACCCCTGGTCCCTATACTGGAGAAGCACCCATGGTATTTTTTCTGCAGAAGCCTCTATGTTCTAATATTTTAGAAGCACCCCCGGTACTGGGTCCTATACTGTAGAAGCACCTCTGGTCCCTATACTGTAGAAGCACCTCTGGTCCCTATACTGTAGAAGCACCTCTGGTCCCTATACTGTAGAAGCCTCCGGGTTCTATATGGTAGAAGCACCCCTGGTTCTGGGTCCTATACTGTAGAAGCACCCATGGTCCCTGTTCTGCAGAAGCCTCCGTGTCCTATATTGTAGAAGCACCCCCGGTTCTGGGTCTTTTTTATACATATATAGAGTGGTTATGACCCAACGGGTCACTGGTAACATGTACTGGTTAAATTCTTTTTTTCTTTTTTTATACATATATAGAGTGGTTATGACTCAACGGGTCACTATAAACGTGTACTTGTTTAATTATTCTTTTTTTATACATATATAGAGTGGTTCTGACCCAACGTGTACTTGTCAAATTCCTCTTTTTTTCTTGTTTCATCACTATAAAATATAATGAAAAATAACTGAAAAGCCTCCCCCCCCCCCCCCCGATGAAATATGCCCCATTGACCCCTAAGAGGTGGGTTTATAGATTCGGGAATACTCTCATCATCTTACTCTGTGAATTTTACATAAGAATACACTTTTATACGTTATGTATAAAAATATGTTGAAATAAAATAAGTTTTGAAGAGAAAAAAAAAAGCAAAACCTATAACGATGACGTCATATACCTATTACTGTGACGTCACGTGCACAAGAATAAGTTTGTTGAAAACAAAATTATTATTACATAATTACATTGGCTGATTTCCAAATTACTACTGAATAACATTAGAAAAGTTTTAAAAAAGCAGACCCGCTGCCGAAGACTGGCCCCGTTGACCCCCAGCAACATGTTTTTTTGTTGTACTTTTGAGATATTATGATCCCAGGTGTTGTACGGTGCTGAAGATATCAACTTTTTGACATGTCGCCGCATAGTTTTTGAGGAGAAGCTGGACATACAGACAGACAGACAGACATACAGACAAGTGTCCTTTATAGAGGAGACTAGCGGGGCTACGCGGCGTTGCTCAGGGTCATAAAAACATATATTTGAAGAAAGATCGTGTGTGTAACATCTTTATATTCAAACTTCTATGTCCGCCCCCTCTCTCTATAGCCGTTTCTTTATCTGCTACCTTTCTCTTTCCTGGTCGCCCCATTTCGCCGCTACTTTCTAATTTTGCCTTTTGCAAAAGCTGTTTCTTCCCCACCATTTCTCCTATTGCCCAGGGTAATAGTATGACATATTTCTATAAAAAGTAACACCTCTATCTGCGCCTTCTATATAAGTACTTATCTCCACCCCGGTGTTCATACTATATACGTATCTATCATCACCCCGGTGCGCATACTATATACGTACCTATCGCCGCCCCAGTGCACATACTATATACGTACCTATCGCCGCCCCGGTGCAGATACTATTTAAGTACCTATCGCCGCCCCGTTGCGAATGCTAAATAGTACCTATCGTTGCCCCGGTGTGAATGCTAAATACATACCTATTGCGCCCCGGTGAGCATGCTACATAAGTACCTATCGCTGCCCTAGTGCGAATAATTAATATGTACATATTGCCGCTTTGGTGTGAATGCTAAATACGTACCTATCGCCGGCCCAGTGCAAATGCTAAATACGTACCTATAGCCGCCCCAGTGCGAATGCTAAATACGTACCTATCACCACTACGGTGCGAATGTGAAATACATACCTTTCGCCGCCTCGGTGCGCGTGCAATATATGTACTGATCGCCGCCGCAGAGCGCCTGCTATGTACGTACTTATTGCTGCCCATGTGTACATGCTATATACGTAGCTATCGCCACCCCTGAATTCTGAATACGTACCTATCGCCGCCCTGGTGTGGAAGCTAAATACGTACATATCGCCGCCCCGGTGCGAATGCTAAATACATACCTATCGCCGCCCCGGTGTGAATTCTAAATACGTACCTATTGCTGCCCCGGTGTGAATTCTAAATACGTACCTATCGCCGCCCCGGTGCGGAAGCTAAATACGTACATATCGCTGCCCCGGTGCGAATGCTAAATACATACCAATCGCTGCCCCGGTGTGAATGCTAAATACATACCTATCGCCGCCCCGGCGTGAATGCTAAATACGTACCTATCGCCGCCCCGGTGGGAATTCTAAATATGTACCTTTCGCCGCCCAGTGTGAATATTAAATATGTACCTTTCGCCGCCCCTGTGCGCGTGCTATATACGTACCTATCGCCGCCCTGGTGCGCGTGCTACATATGAACCGATCGCTGCCTCAGTGCGCATGCTAAATACATACCTATCACTACCCCGGTGTGCATACTATTACGTACTTATTACCGCCCATGTGCACATGCTATATAAGTACCTATCACCACCGCTGAATACTAAATAAGTACCTATCGCCGCCCCGGTGTGGAAGCTAAATACGTACATATTGCCGCCCCTAAATTTGGGCAGACCCTAAAAAGTTCGGCCTGACCCCTAAAATTTTCCCCGACCCCTAAATCTCTCCAGCCCCCTAATTTTTCACTCTCCCCCAACCATGAGAAATCATTTGACTTCAAAACAAAAAAAAAAGAAAAGAAGTTCCGCCTGACCGCTAAAATTTTCCCCGACCCCTAAATCTCTCTAGCCCCCTAATTTTTCACTCTCCTCCAACCATGAGAAATAATTTGAATTCAAAACAAAAAAAAACAAAAAAATGTGGCTTGACCCCTAAAAAGTTCGTCCTGACCCCTAAAATTTTCCCCGACCCCTAAATCTCTCCAGCCCCCTAATTTTTCACTCTCCCCCAACCCTGAGCAATATTCTGACTTCAAAACAAAAAAAAAAAACAAAAAAAAAAAATGTGGCCTGACCCCTAAAAAGTTCGTCCTGACCCCTAAAATTTTCCCCGACCCCTAAATCTCTCCAGCCCCCTAATTTTTCACTCTTCCCCAACCCTGAGAAATATTCTGACTTCAAAACAAAAAAAAACAAAAAAAAACAAAAAAATTTGGCCTGACCCCTAAAAAGTTCGTCCTGACCCCTAAAATTTTCCCCGAGCCCTAAATCTCTCTAGCCCCCTAATTTTTCACTCTCCCCCAACCATGAGAAATCATTTGACTTCAAAACAAAAAAAAAACAAAACAATTTGGCCTGACCCCTAAAAAGTTCGTCCTGACCCCTAAAATTTTCCCCGACCCCTAAATCTCTCCAGCCCCCTAATTTTTCACTCTCCTCCAACCATGAGATATAATTTGACTTCAAAACAAAAAAAAACAAAAAAATTTGGCCTGACCCCTAAAAAGTTCGTCCTGAATCCTAAAATTTTCCCCGACCCCTAAATCTCTCCAGCCCCCTAATTTTTCACTCTCCCCCAACCCTGAGAAATATTTTGACTTCAAAACAAAAAAAAAAAAAAAAAAAAAACAATTTGGCCTGACCCCTAAAAAGTTCGTCCTGACCCCTAAAGTTTTCCCCGACCCCTAAATCTCTCCAGCCCCCTAATTTTTCACTCTCCTCCAACCCTGAGAAATATTTTGACATCAAAACAAAAAAAAACAAAAAAATTTGGCCTGACCCCTAAAAAGTTCGTCCTGACCCCTAAAATTTTCCCCGACCCCTAAATCTCTCTAGCCCCCTAAGTTTTCACTCTCCCCCAACCCTGAGAAATATTTTGACTTCAAAACAAAAAAAAACAAAAAAAACAAAAAAATTTGGCCTGACCCCTAAAAAGTTCGTCCTGACCCCTAAAATTTTCCCCGACCCCTAAATCTCTCCAGCCCCCTAATTTTTCACTCTCCTCGAACCCTGAGAAATATTTTGACATCAAAAAAAAAAAAAAAAAAAAAATTTGGCCTGACCCCTAAAAAGTTCGTCCTGACCCCTAAAATTTTCCCCGACCCCTAAATCTCTCTAGCCCCCTAATTTTTCACTCTCCCCCAACCCTGAGAAATATTTTGACTTCAAAACAAAAAAAAACAAAAAAAACAAAAAAATTTGGCCTGACCCCTAAAAAGTTCGTCCTGACCCCTAAAATTTTCCCCGACCCCTAAATCTCTCCAGCCCCCTAATTTTTCACTCTCCCCCAACCATGAGAAATATTTTCAGTTCAAAACCCAAAAAAAGAAAAAAAATTTTGCCTGACCCCTAAAAAGTTCGTCCTGACCCCTAAAATTTTCCCGATACGACCCTACCTCTACACTTCTCAAAAAAGGAGGAGATAATGCATGGGATGAGTGCATCATGACAACGGACCCGATACGACCCTACCTCAACACTTCTCAAAAAAGGAGGAGATAATGCATGGGAATAGTGCATCATGACAACGTAACCGATACGACCCTTCCTCAACAGTTCTAAAAAAAGGAGGAGATAATGCATGGGATGAGTGCATCATGACAACGGACCCGATACGACCCTACCTCAACACTTCTCAAAAAAGGAGGAGATAATGCATGGGAATAGTGCATCATGACAACGGAACCGATACGACCCTACCTCTACACTTCTCAAAAAAGGAGGAGATAATGCATGGGATGAGGGCACTATAACAACGAAACCGATACTACCTCAACACTTCTCAAAAAAGGAGGAGATAATGCATGGGATGAGGGCACTATGACAACGAAACCGATACTACCTGAACACTTCTCAAAAAAGGAGGAGATAATGCATGGGATGAGTGCATCATGACAACGGAACCGATACGACCCTACCTCAACACTTCTCAAAAAAGGAGGAGATAATGCATGGGATGAGTGCATCATGACAACGGAACCGATACGACCCTACCTCAACACTTCTCAAAAAAGGAATAGATAATGCATGGGATGAGTGCATCATGACAACGGAACCGATACGACCCTACCTCAACACTTCTCAAAAAAGGAGGAGATAATGCATGGGATGAGTGCATCATGACAACGGAACCGATACGACCCTACCTCAACACTTCTCAAAAAAGGAGGAGATAATGCATGGGAATAGTGCATCATGACAACGGAACCGATACGACCCTACCTCAACACTTCTAAAAAAAGGAGATAATGAATGGGATGAGGGCATCATGACAACGGTACCGATACTACCCTACCTCTACACTTCTCAAAAAAGGAGGAGATAATGCATGGGATGAGTGCATCATGACAACGGACCCGATACGACCCTACCTCAACACTTCTCAAAAAAGGAGGAGATAATGCATGGGAATAGTGCATCATGACAACGTAACCGATACGACCCTTCCTCAACAGTTCTAAAAAAAGGAGGAGATAATGCATGGGATGAGTGCATCATGACAACGGACCCGATACGACCCTACCTCAACACTTCTCAAAAAAGGAGGAGATAATGCATGGGAATAGTGCATCATGACAACGGAACCGATACGACCCTACCTCTACACTTCTCAAAAAAGGAGGAGATAATGCATGGGATGAGGGCACTATGACAACGAAACCGATACTACCTCAACACTTCTCAAAAAAGGAGGAGATAATGCATGGGATGAGGGCACTATGACAACGAAACCGATACTACCTGAACACTTCTCAAAAAAGGAGGAGATAATGCATGGGATGAGTGCATCATGACAACGGAACCGATACGACCCTACCTCAACACTTCTCAAAAAAGGAGGAGATAATGCATGGGATGAGTGCATCATGACAACGGAACCGATACGACCCTACCTCAACACTTCTCAAAAAAGGAATAGATAATGCATGGGATGAGTGCATCATGACAACGGAACCGATACGACCCTACCTCAACACTTCTCAAAAAAGGAGGAGATAATGCATGGGATGAGTGCATCATGACAACGGAACCGATACGACCCTACCTCAACACTTCTCAAAAAAGGAGGAGATAATGCATGGGAATAGTGCATCATGACAACGGAACCGATACGACCCTACCTCAACACTTCTAAAAAAAGGAGATAATGAATGGGATGAGGGCATCATGACAACGGTACCGATACGACCCTACCTCAACATTTCTCAAAAAAGGAGGAGATAATGCATGGGATGAGTGCATCATGACAACGGAACCGATACTACCCTACCTCAACACTTCTCAAGAAAGGAGGAGGTAATGCTCACACCGACGAATACCGTAACCCCCCCCCCCCAATTTGGCCTGAAAGGAGGAGGTAATTCCTATCATGATAACAGAACGGCCACAGGGAGGGAGGGGGGGGAAATATTAGCGTCTATTAATAATTATGAAAGAAAGTGTGTGAGGGAAAAAAAACTGCCACTCTCTGACGTCATGATGACCTGATATAACCGGACACAATTTAGAGCAAGACCGGGTACATCCGGCAAGGGATTATGGGACAGGTGCGGATGTGATTGAGACCGTAGGATTCCTATGTTGTTATTGATGCAACCGGACAGAAGTTAATGGATGATCTGATACAACCGGACACAATTTAGGGCAAGACCGGGTACATCCGGCAAGGGATTATGGGATGTTTACAGTGACTCGGCATTTTTATCGGATTAGTACATAAATACATTAGATTATTTCGAATTTACTACATATTAACGTTGAAATTTCGTGAAAAATACGAAAAAAACTGCTACCTTTTGTCGGAAAGTGGTCCGGTTGACTGTCAGCGAGTGAATCGTTTGTCGCGATTTTTAGATATTATGATTACGGGATATGTACGGTGCTAAAGATATCAACTTTTTGACATGTCGGCGCGTAGTGTTTGAGGAGATACTGGACATACAAACAAACAGACATACAGACAACTGCCCTTTATATAATAGACTAGCGGGGCTACCCGGCGTTGCTCGGGGTCGTAAAGACATAATTGAAGAAAAATCGCGTGTGTAACATCTTTATATTCAAACTTCTATTTCTCCCCCTCCTCTGTAGCCGTCTCTTCATCTTTCTACCTTTCTCTTCCCTGTTCGCCCCATTTCACCGCTACTTTCTAATTTTGCCTTTTGCGAATGCTGATTCTTCCTCACCATTTCTCCTACGTTGCGCAGGGCAATAATATGACATATTTCTATAAAAAGTACCACATCTATCTGCGCCTTCTATATAGGTACTTATCTCCGCCCCGGTGTTCATACAATATACATATCTATCGCCACCCCGGTGCACATACAATATACGTACCTATCGCCGCCCCAGGCAGATACTAAATAAGTACCTATCGCTGCCCCAGTGCACATGCTACATACGTACCTATTGCCGCCCCAGTGCGAATGCTACATACGTACCTATCGCCGCCCCAGTGCAAATGCTAAATACGTCATTATCGCCGGCCTGATGCGAATGCTAAATATGTTCCTATCGCCGCTCCGGTGCGCGTGCTAAATAGTACCTATCGTCGCCGTGGTGTGCGTGCTATATACGTACTGATAGCCGCCCCGGAGCGCATGCTAAATATATACCTATAACCGCCCTAGTGCGCATTCTATATACATACTTACTGCCATCCCGGTGCACATGCTATATAGTACCTATCGCCACCTCTATGCACTATTATACATGTACTTATTGCCACCCTGGTGCACATACTATATATATACCTATCGCCGCCCCGGTGCGCATACTATATTCGTATCTATTGCCGCCCCGGTGTGCATACTATATATTTTCATACGAAATATTTTAAGTTAAAAAAACAAAAAACTTTCGCCTGACCCCCTAAAAAGTTTAGCGCAACCCCTACAATTTTCCTCGACCCCTAATATCTCAAGCAGCACCCTCCAATTTTGTTTTACTCTCCCCCAACCCTGAGAAATATTTTGAGTTCAAAACAAAAAAAAATTTTAAAAACTAACCTGACCCCTAAAATGTTCGGCTTGACCCCTAAAATTTTCCCTGACCCCTCAATCTCTTCAGCCCCCCATCCCAACTAATTTTTAACTCTCCCCCAACCATGAGACATATTTTGAGTTCAAAACAAAAAAAAAGAAAACATTTGGCCTGACCCCTAAAAAGTTCGGCCTGACCCCTTAAATTTTTCCCGACACCTCAATCTCTCCAACCCCCTAATTTTTCACTCTCCTCCAACCCTGAGAAATATTTTGACTTCAAAACAAAAAAAAAACAAAAAAATTATGCCTGACCCCTAAAAAGTTCGGCCTTACCCCTAAAATTTTCCCCGACCCCTGATTCTCTCCAGCCCCCTATCCACACTAATTTTTCACTCTCCCCCAACCATGAGAAATATTTTGAGTTCAAAACAACAAAAAAATAGAAAAAAATTGGCCTGACCCCTAAAAAGTTCGGCATGACCCCTAAAATTTTTCCCGACCCCTCATTCTCTCCAGCCCCATAATTTTTCACTCAACCCCAACCATGAGAAATATTTGACATCAAAACAAAAAAAAACAAAAAAAATTTTTTTGTTCGGCCTGACCCCTAAAATTTTCCTTGACCCCTCAATCTCTCAAGCCCCCTAATTTTTCACTCTCCCCCAACCATGAGAAATATTTTCAGTTCAAAACCAAAAAAAAAAAAAAATTTTGCCTGACCTCTAAAAAGTTCGGCCTGCCGCTAAAATTTTCCCCGACCCCTCAATCTCTCCAGCCCCCCAAGTTTTCATTCTTCCCCAACCCTGAGAAATATAAAGAGTTCAAAACAAAAAAAAAACAAAAAATTTTTTTGCCTGACCCCTAAAAAGTTCGGCCTGACCCCTAAAATTTTCCTTGACCCCTCAATCTCCTAAGCCCCCTAATTTTTCACTCTCCCCCAACCATGAGAAATATTTTCAGTTCAAAACAAAACAAAAAAAAAATTTTTTGCCTGACCCCTAAAAAGTTCGGCCTGACCCTTAAAATTTACCTCGACCCCTCATTCTCTCCAGCCCCCCATCCAAACTAATTTTTAACTCTCCCCCAACCCTGAGAAATATTTTGACTTCAATACAAAAAAAACCAAAAAAATTTGGCCTGACCCCTAAAAAGTTCCGCCTGACCCCTAAAATTTTCCCCGACACCTAAATCTCTCTAGCCCCCTAATTTTTCACTCTCCCCCAACCATGAGAAATATTTTGACTTCAAAACAAAAAAAAAACAAAAAAATTTGGCCTGAGCCCTTAAAAGTTCGTCCTGACCCCTAAAATTTTCCCCGACCCCTAAATCTCTCCAGCCCCCTAATTTTTCACTCTCCCCCAACCATAGGAAATATTTTGACTTCTAAAAAAAAAAAAAAAAAAAAATTTGGCCTGACCCCTAAAAAGTTCGTCCTGACCCCTAAAATTTTCCCCGACCCCTAAATCTCTCCAGCCCCCTAATTTTTCACTCTCCCCCAACCATGAGAAATATTTTGACTTCAAAAAAAAAAAAAAAAAAAATTTGGCCTGAGCCCTAAAAAGTTCTGTCCTGACCCCTAAAATTTTCCCCGACCCCTAAATCTCTCCAGACCCCTAATTTTTCACTCTCCCCCAACCATGAGATATATTTTGACTTCAAAACAAAAAAAAAACAAAAAAATTTGGCCTGACCCCTAAAAAGTTCGTCCTGACCCCTAAAATTTTCCCCGACCCCTCAATCTCTCCAGCCCCTTAATTGTTCACTCTCCCCCAACCCTGAGAAATATTTTCAGTTCAAAACCAAAAAAAAGAAAAAAATTTGGCCTGAGCCCTAAAATGTTCGTCCTGACCCCTAAAATTTTCCCCGACCCCTAAATCTCTCCAGCCCCCTAATTTTTCACTCTCCCCCAACCATGGGATATATTTTGACTTCAAAACAAAAAAAAAACAAAAAAATTTGGCCTGAGCCCTAAAAAGTGCGTCCTGACCCCTAAAATTTTCCCCGACCCTTCAATCTCCCAACCCCCTAATTGTTCACTCTCCCCCAACCATGAGAAATATTTTGACTTCAAAACCAAAAAAAAAGAAAAAAATTTGGCCTGAACCCTAAAAAGTTCGGCCTGACCCCTAAAATTTTCCCCGACCCCTAAATCTCTCCAGCCCCCTAATTTTTCACTCTCCCCAACCGTGAGAAATATTTTGACTTCAAAACAAAAAAAAAAAAAAAAATTTGGCCTGACCCCTAAAAAGTTCGTCCTGGCCCCTAAAATTTTCCCGACCCCTAAATCTCTCCAGCCCCCTAATTTTTCACTCTCCCCCAACCCTGAGAAATATTTTCAGTTCAAAACCAAAAAAAAGAAAAAAAATTGGCCTGACCCCTAAAAAGTTCGTCCTGACCCCTAAAGTTTTCCCCGACCCCTGAATCTCTCCAGCTTCATAATTTTTCACTCTCCCTTAACGATGAGAAATATTTTGACTTAAAAACAAAAAAAAACAAAAAAATTTGGCCTGACCCCTAAAAAGTTCGTCCTGACCCCTAAAATTTTCCCCGACCCCTCAATCTCTCCAGCCCCCTAATTGTTCACTCTCCCCCAACCCTGAGAAATATTTTGAGTTCAAAACCAATAAAAAAGAAAAAAATTTGGCCTGAACCCTAAAAAGTTCGTCCTGACCCCTAAAATTTTCCCCGACCCCTAAATCTCTCCAGCCCCCTAATTTTTCACTCTCCCCAACCGTGAGAAATATTTTGACTTCAAAACAAAAAAAAACAAAAAAATTTGGCCTGACCCCTAAAAAGTTCGTCCCGACCCCTAAAATTTCCTCCGACCCCTAAATCTCTCCAGCCCCTCTAATTTTTCACTCTCCCCCAACCATGAGAAATATTTTGACTTCAAAACAGAAAAAACAAAAAAAATTTGGCCTGAGCCCTAAAAAGTTCTGTCCTGACCCCTAAAATTTTCCCTGACCCCTAAATCTCTCCAGCCTCCATATTTTTCACTCTCCCCCAACCATGAGATATATTTTGACTTCAAAACAAAAAAAAAGAAAACAATTTGGCCTGACCCCTAAAAAGTCGGCCTGACCCCTAAAATTTTCCCGACCCCTCATTCTCTCCAGCCCCTCATCCCAAGTAATTTTTAACTCTCCCCCAACCCTGAGAAATATTTTGAGTTCAAAACAAAAAAAAAGAAAAAGATTTAGCCTGACCCCCTAAAAAGTTCGGCCTGACCCCTAAAATTTTCTCAGACCCCTCAATCTCTCCAGCCCCCTAATTTTTCACTCTCCCAAAACCCTAGGAAATATTTTGACTTCAAAAAAAAAAAAAAAAAAATTTGGCCTGACCCCTAAAAATTCGGCCTGACCCCTAAAATTTTCCCCGACCCCTAAATCTCTCCAGCCTCCTTATTTTTCACTCTACCCCAACCCTGAGAAATATTTTGACTTCAAAACAAAAAAAAAACAAAACAATTTGGCCTGACCCCTAAAAAGTCGGCCTGACCCCTAAAATTTTCCCGACCCCTCATTCTCTCCAGCCTCTCATCTCAAGTAATTTTTAACTCTCCTCCAACTTTGAAAAATATTTTGAGTTCAAAACAAAAAAAAAAAGAAAAAGATTTGGCCTGACCCCTAAAAAGTTCGGCCTGACCCCTAAAATTTTCTCCGACCCCTCAATGTCTCCAGCATCCTACTCCCAACTAATTTTTCACTCTCTCCCAACCCTGCGAAATATTTTGAGTTCAAAACAAAAAATGTTATTTAAATGTATACAAATATTAGTGAAAGCAATGGCGGAGCATAATTATTTCTCTTCTTACTTTACTTATTGAGACGTTATTTAACATGTATACAAATATTAGTGAAAACAATGGGGGAGCATAATTATCTCTTTTCTTACTTTACTTATTGAGACGTTATTTAACATGTATACAAATATTAGTGAAAACAGTGGCGGAGCATAATTATTTCTATTCTTACTTTATTTATTGAGATGTTTTTTAATATGTATACAAATATTAGTGAAAACAATGGCGGAGCATAATTATTTCTCTTCTTACTTTACTTATTGAGACGTTATTTAATATGTATACAAATATTAGTGAAAACAATGACGGAGCATAATTATTTCTCTTCTTACTTTACTTATTGAGACGTTAATTAATATGTATACAAATATTAGTGAAAACAATGGCGGAGCATAATTATTTCTCTTACTTTATTTATTGAGACGTTATTTAATATGTATACAAATATTAGTGAAAACAATGGGGGAGCATAATTATTTCTCTTCTTACTTTACTTATTGAGACGTTATTTAACATGTATACAAATATTAGTGAAAACAATGGTGGAGCATAATTATTTCTATTCTTACTTTACTTATTGAGACGTTATTTAACATGTATACAAATATTAGTTAAAACAGTGGCGGAGCGTAATTATTTCTATTTTTACTTTATTTATTGAGATGTTTTTTAATATGTATACAAATATAAGTGAAAACAATGGGGGAGCATAATTATTTCTTTTCTTACTTTACTTATTGAGACGTTATTTAACATGTATACAAATATTAGTGAAAACAATGGCGGAGCATAATAATTTCTCTTCTTACTTTACTTCTTGAGACGTTATTTAATATGTATACAAATATTAGTGAAAACAATGGTGGAGCATAATTATTTCTCTTTTTATTTTACTTCTAGAGACGTTATTTTATATGTATATAAATATTAGTGAAAACAGTGGCGGAGCATAATTATCTCTTTTCTTACTTTACTTATTGAGACATTATTTAATATGTATACAAATATTAGTGAAAACAATGGGTGAGCATAATTATTTATTACTTTAATTTTAATGATACTACACTAACTTCACACCTCTCAAAAAGAAGGAGGTAACACCTGGGAGGATGGTATCATGTCAAAAGAAGAAATGCGGTTAGAATTAAGCAACACTTGCTTCACTATAAACTCATGTTCAAAAAATACCGTTATGGAATAAGCAACCCTTGCTTCACTATGGACTCATGTTAAAAAAAGTGCCGTTAGGGATTAAGCAACAGTTGCTTCAATATAAACTTATGTCTCGTTAGGATTAAGCAACCCTTGCTTCACTATAAACTCATGTTCAAAAAGGTGCCGTTAAGGATTTCCTCTGACGTCATTTCCTGTTAAAATCGTGACTTTGCATTATGCCGACAATCCCCCATCTCCAAATTTGACCTGAGGCGCTCCACCGGCGAATGCCGACACTCCCCCTTCCCCTAATTTGACCTGAAGCAGTCACACCGCCGCACTATCTCCACAACTGTCAAAAAGGAGGAGGTAATGCCTAGGAGGGTGGTATCATAACAACAGAATGGGCGTAGGGGAGGAAGGGGAGGTAGACAGAGTGGGAGTGAGAGGGAAAGCAGGGTTGTAGTGTGAGGGATTTTCTTCCCTACACTCTTTTCCTCTGACGTCATTTCCTGTTAAAAGCGTGACTTTGCATATTTCTAAAATATATATATAATGAAAAATAACTGACCCCCCCCCCCCCCGATGAAATATACCCCATGGACCCCTAAGAAGTGGGTTTATAGATTCGGGAATACTCTCATCATCTTACTTTGTGAATTTTACATCAGAATACACTTTTATATGTTATGTATAAAAATATGTTGAAGTAAAATAAATTTTGAAGAGAAAAAAAAATTAAAAACCTATAACGATGACGTCATATACCTATTACTGTGACGTCACGTGCACAAGAATAAGTTGGTTGAAAACAAAATTATTATTACATAATTACATTGGCTGATTTCCAAATTACTACTGAATAACATTAGAAAAGTTTGAAAAAACCAGACCCGCTGCCGAAGACTGGCCCCGTTGACCCCCAGCAACATGTTTTTTTGTTGTAATTTTGAGATATTATGATCCCAGGTGTTGTACGATGCTGAAGATATCAACTTTTTGACAATTCGCCGCATAGTTTTTGAGGAGAAGCTGGACATACAAACAGACAGACAGACAGACAGACATACAGACAAGTGTCCTTTATAGAGGAGACTAGCGGGGCTACCCGGCGATGCTCGGGGTCATAAAAACATATATTTGAAGAAAGATCGTGTGTGTAACATCTTTATATTCAAACTTCTATGTCCGCCCCCTCTCTCTATAGCCGTGTCTTTATCTGCTACCTTTCTCTTTCCTGGTCGCCCCATTTCGCCGCTACTTTCTAATTTTGCCTTTTGCAAAAGCTGTTTCTTCCCCACCATTTCTCCTATTGCCCAGGGTAATAGTATGACATATTTCTATAAAAAGTAACACCTCTATCTGCGCCTTCTATATAGGTACTTATCTCCACCCCGGTGTTCATACTATATACGTATCTATCATCACCCCGGTGCGCATACTATATACGTACCTATCGCCGCCCCAGTGCACATACTATATACGTACCTATCGCCGCCCCGGTGCAGATACTATTTAAGTACCTATCGCCGCCCCGTTGCGAATGCTAAATAGTACCTATCGTTGCCCCGGTGTGAATGCTAAATACATACCTATTGCGTCCCGGTGTGCATGCTACATAAGTACCTATCGCTGCCCTAGTGCGAATACTAAAGACATACCAATTGAGCCCCGGTGTGCATGCTACATAAGTACCTATCGCTGCCCTAGTGCGAATAATTAATATGTACATATTGCCGCTTTGGTGTGAATGCTAAATACGTACCTATCGCCGGCCCAGTGCAAATGCTAAATACGTACCTATAGCCGCCCTGGTGCGAATGCTAAATACGTACCTATAGCCGCCCCAGTGCGAATGCTAAATACGTACCTATCACCACTACGGTGCGAATGCGAAATACATACCTTTCGCCGCCCCGGTGCGCGTGCAATATATGTACTGATCGCCGCCGCAGAGCGCATGCTATGTACGTACTTATTGCTGCCCATGTGTACATGCTATATACGTAGCTATCGCCACCCCTGAGTTCTGAATACGTACCTATCGCCGCCCTGGTGTGGAAGCTAAATACGTACATATCGCCGCCCCGGTGCGAATGCTAAATACATACCTATCGCCGCCCCGGTGTGAATTCTAAATACGTACCTATTGCCGCCCCGGTGTAAATTCTAAATACGTACCTATCGCCGCCCCGGTGCGGAAGCTAAATACGTACATATCGCTGCCCCGGTGCGAATGCTAAATACATACCTATCGCTGCCCCGGTGTGAATGCTAAATACATACCTATCGCCGCCCCGGCGTGAATGCTAAATACATACCTATCGCCGCCCCGGTGTGAATTTTAAATATGTACCTTTCGCCGCCCAGTGTGAATTTTAAATATGTACCTTTCGCCGCACCTGTGCGCGTGCTATATACGTACCTATCGCCGCCCCAGTGCGCGTGCTACATATGAACAGATCGCTGCCTCAGTGCGCATGCTAAATACATACCTATCACTGCCCCGGTGTGCATACTATATACGTACTTATTACCGCCCATGTGCACATGCTATATAAGTACCTATCACCACCGCTGAATGCTAAATAAGTACCTATCGCCGCCCCGATGTGGAAGCTAAATACGTACATATCGCCGCCCCTAAATTTGGGCAGACCCTAAAAAGTTCGGCCTGACCCCTAAAATTTTCCCCGACCCCTAAATCTCTCCAGCCCCCTAATTTTTCACTCTCCCCCAACCATACGAAATATTTTGACTTCAAAACAAAAAAAAACAAAAAAATTTGGCCTGCCCCCTAAAAAGTTCGTCCTGACCCCTAAAATTTTCCCCGACCCCTAAATCTCTCCAGCCCCCTAATTGTTCCCTCTCCCCCAACCCTGAGAAATATTTTGAGTTCAAAACCAAAAAAAAAGAAAAAAATTTGGCCTGACCCCTAAAAAGTTCGTCCTGACCCCTAAAATTTTCCCCGACCCCTAAATCTCTCCAGACCCTAATTTTTCACTCTCCCCCAACCCTGAGAAATATTTTCAGTTCAAAACCAAAAAAAACAAAAAAATTTGGCCTGACCCCTAAAATTTTCCCCGACCCCTAAATCTCTCCAGCCCCCTAATTTTTCACTCTCCTCCAACCATGAGAAATATTTTGACTTCTAAACAAAAAAAAACAAAAAAATTTGGCCTGACCCCTAAAAAGTTCGTCCTGACCCCTAAAATTTTCTCCGACCCCTAAATCTCTCCAGCCCCCTAATGTTTCACTCTCCCCCAACCATGAGAAATATTTTGACTTCAAAACAAAAAAAAACAAAAAAATTTGGCTTGACCCCTAAAAAGTTCCGCCTGACCCCTAAAATTTTCCCCCACCTCTAAATCTCTCCAGCCCACTAATTGTTCACTCTCCCACAACCATGAGATATATTTTGACTTCAAAACAAAAAAAACAAAAAAATTTGGCCTGACCCCTAAAAAGTTCGTCCTGACCCCTAAAATTTTCCCCGACCCCTAAATCTCTCCAGCCCCCTAATTTTTCACTCTCCTCCAACCATGAGAAATATTTTGACTTCAAAACAAAAAAAAACAAAAAAATTTGGTCTGACCCCTAAAAAGTTCGTCCTGACCCCTAAAATTTTCCCCGACCCCTAAATCTCTCCAGCCCCCTAATTTTTCACTCTCCCCCAACTATGAGAAATATTTTGACTTCAAAACAAAAAAAAACAAAAAAAAACAAAAGAATTTGGCCTGACCCCTAAAAAGTTCGTCCTGACCCCTAAAATTTTCCCCGACCCCTAAATCTCTCCAGCCCCCTAATTTTTCACTCTCCCCCAACCATGAGATATATTTTGACTTCAAAACAAAAAACAAAAAAATTTGGCCTGACCCCTAAAAAGTTCGTCCTGACCCCTAAAATTTTCCCCGACCCCTAAATCTCTCCAGCCCCCTAATTTTTCACTCTCCCTTAACCCTGAGAAATATTTTGACTTCAAAACAAAAAAAAAAAAAAAAAAAAAAAAATTTGGCCTGACCCCTAAAAAGTTCGTCCTGACCCCTAAAAATTTCCCCGACCCCTAAATCTCTCCAGCCCCCTAATTTTTCACTCTCCCCCAACCCTGTAAAATATTTTGACTTCAAAACAAAAAAAAACAAAAAAATTTGGCCTGACCCCTAAAAAGTTCGTCCTGACCCCTAAAATTTTCCCCGACCCCTAAATCTCTCCAGCCCCCTGATTTTTCACTCTCCCCCAACCCTGAGAAATATTTTGACTTCAAAACAAAAAAAAACAAAAAAAAACAAAAAAATTTTGCCTGACCCCTAAAAAGTTCGTCCTGACCCCTAAAATTTTCCCCGACCCCTAAATCTCTCTAGCCCCCTAATTTTTCACTCTCCCCCAACCATGAGAAATATTTTGACTTCTAAACAAAAAAAAAACAAAAAAATTTGGCCTGACCCCTAAAAAGTTCGTCCTGACCCCTAAAATTTTCCCCGACCCCTAAATCTCTCCAGCCCCCTAATTTTTCACTCTCCTCCAACCATGAAAAATATTTTGACTTCAAAACAAAAAAAAAACAGAAAAATTTGGCCTGACCCCTAAAAAGTTCGTCCTGACCCCTAAAATTTTCCATGACCCCTAAATCTCTCCAGCCCCCTAATTTTTCACTCTCCTTCAACCATGAGAAATATTTTGACTTCAAAACCAAAACAAAAACAAAAAAATTTGGCCGGACCCCTAAAAAGTTCGTCCTGACCCCTAAAATTCTCCCCGACCCCTAAATCTCTCCAGCCCCCTAATTTTTCACTCTCCCCCAACCCTGAGAAATATTTTGAGTTCAAAACAAAAAAAAACAAAAAAAAACAAAAGAATTTGGCCTGACCCCTAAAAAGTTCGTCCTGACCCCTAAAATTTTCCCCGACCCCTAAATCTCTCCAGCCCCCTAATTTTTCACTCTCCCCCAACCATGAGATATATTTTGACTTCAAAACAAAAAACAAAAAAATTTGGCCTGACCCCTAAAAAGTTCGTCCTGACCCCTAAAATTTTCCCCGACCCCTAAATCTCTCCAGCCCCCTAATTTTTCACTCTCCCTTAACCCTGAGAAATATTTTGACTTCAAAACAAAAAAAAAAAAAAAAAAAAAAAAAATTTGGCCTGACCCCTAAAAAGTTCGTCCTGACCCCTAAAATTTTCCCCGACCCCTAAATCTTTCCAGCCCCCTAATTTTTCACTCTCCTCCAACCATGAAAAATATTTTGACTTCAAAACAAAAAAAAACAAAAAAATTTGGCCTGACCCCTAAAAAGTTCGTCTTGACCCCTAAAATTTTCCCCGACCCCTAAATCTCTCCAGCCCCCTAATTTTTCACTCTCCCCCAACCATGAGATATATTTTGACTTCAAAACAAAAAAAAAACAAAAAAATTTGGCCTGACCCCTAAAAAGTTCGTCCTGACCCCTAAAATTTTCCCCGACCCCTAAATCTCTCCAGCCCCCTAATTTTTCACTCTCCCTTAACCCTGAGAAATATTTTGACTTCAAAACAAAAAAAAAAAACAAAAAAAAAAAAATTTGGCCTGACCCCTAAAAAGTTCGTCCTGACCCCTAAAATTTTCCCCGACCCCTAAATCTCTCCAGCCCCCTAATTTTTCACTCTCCCCCAACTATGAGAAATATTTTGACTTCAAAAGAAAAAAAACAAAAAAAAACAAAAAAATTTGGCCTGACCCCTAAAAAGTTCGTCCTGACCCCTAAAATTTTCCCCGACCCCTAAATCTCTCTAGCCCCCTAATTTTTCACTGTCCCCCAACTATGAGAAATATTTTGACTTCAAAACAAAAAAAAACAAAAAAATTTATCCTGACCCCTTAAAAGTTCGTCCTGACCCCTAAAATTTTCCCCGACCCCTGAATCTCTCCAGCCCCCTAATTTTTCACTCTCCCCACACCATGAGATATATTTTGACTTCAACACAAAAAAAAACAAAAAAATTTGGCCTGACCCCTAAAAAGTTCGTCCTGACCCCTAAAATTTTCCCCGACCCCTAAATCTCTCCAGCCCCCTAATTTTTCACTCTCCCCCAACCCTGAGAAATATTTTGACTTCAAAACAAAAAAAAACAAAAAAATTTGGCCTGACCCCTAAAAAGTTCGTCCTGACCCCTAAAATTTTCCCCGACCCCTAAATCTCTCCAGCCCCCTGATTTTTCACTCTCCCCCAACCCTGAGAAATATTTTGACTTCAAAACAAAAAAAAACAAAAAAAAACAAAAAAATTTGGCCTGACCCCTAAAAAGTTCGTCCTGACCCCTAAAATTTTCCCCGACCCCTAAATCTCTCTAGCCCCCTAATTTTTCAAACTCCTCCAACCATGAGAAATATTTTGACTTCTAAACAAAAAAAAAACAAAAAAATTTGGCCTGACCCCTAAAAAGTTCGTCCTGACCCCTAAAATTTTCCCCGACCCCTAAATCTCTCCAGCCCCCTAATTTTTCACTCTCCTCCAACCAGTAAAAATATTTTGACTTCAAAACAAAAAAAAAACAGAAAAATTTGGCCTGACCCCTAAAAAGTTCGTCCTGACCCCTAAAATTTTCCATGACCCCTAAATCTCTCCAGCCCCCTAATTTTTCACTCTCCTTCAACCATGAGAAATATTTTGACTTCAAAACCAAAACAAAAACAAAAAAATTTGGCCTGACCCCTAAAAAGTTCGTCCTGACCCCTAAAATTCTCCCCGACCCCTAAATCTCTCCAGCCCCCTAATTTTTCACTCTCCCCCAACCCTGAGAAATATTTTGACTTCAAAACAAAAAAAAACAAAAAAAAACAAAAGAATTTGGCCTGACCCCTAAAAAGTTCGTCCTGACCCCTAAAATTTTCCCCGACCCCTAAATCTCTCCAGCCCCCTAATTTTTCACTCTCCCCCAACCATGAGATATATTTTGACTTCAAAACAAAAAACAAAAAAATTTGGCCTGACCCCTAAAAAGTTCGTCCTGACCCCTAAAATTTTCCCCGACCCCTAAATCTCTCCAGCCCCCTAATTTTTCACTCTCCCTTAACCCTGAGAAATATTTTGACTTCAAAACAAAAAAAAAAAAAAAAAAAAAAAAAATTTGGCCTGACCCCTAAAAAGTTCGTCCTGACCCCTAAAATTTTCCCCGACCCCTAAATCTCTCCAGCCGCCTAATTTCTCACTCTCCCCCAACCATGAGATATATTTTGACTTCAAAACAAAAAAAAACAAAAAAAAACAAAAGAATTTGGCCTGACCCCTAAAAAGTTCGTCTTGACCCCTAAAATTTTCCCCGACTCCTAAATCTCTCCAGCCCCCTAATTTTTCACTCTCTTACAACCATTAGATATATTTTGACTTCAAAACAAAAAAAAACAAAAAAATTTGGCCTGACCCCTAAAAAGTTCGTCCTGACCCCTAAAATTTTCCCCGACCCCTAAATATCTCCAGCCCCCTAATTTTTCACTCTCCCCCAACCATGAGATATATTTTGACTTCAAAACAAAAAAAAACAAAAAAATTTGGCCGGACCCCTAAAAAATTTGGCCTGACCCCTAAAATTTTCCCCTACCCCCTAATCTCTCCAGCCCCCCCCCCTCTCAACTTTTTTTTTCGTTGTCCCACAACCCTGAGAATTATTTTAAGTTCAAAAAAAGAAAAAAAAAATTTGACCGGACCCCTAAAAAATTTGGCATGACCCCTAAAAATAATCTCTTTATTATAGATACAAATAAATGCACATTGGCCTTTATTATAGATGCAAATAAATGCACATTGATCTTTATTATAGATACAAATAAATGCACATTGGTCTTTATTATAGATGCAAATAAATGCACATTGGCCTTTATTATAGATACAAATAAATGCACATTGGTCTTTATTATAGATACAAATAAATGCACATTGGTCTTTATTATAGATTTGCTTAATACCCCCCCCCAAAGAAAAAGTTTGGCCTGAGGCGCTCACACCGGCGAATGCCGTCACCCCCCCCCAATTTGGCATGAAAGGAGGAGGTAATGCCTATCATGATAACGGAAGGGAGTGAGAGGAATATTAGCGTCTATTAAAAGGTTGTAGTGTGAGTGAATTTATTCCCGCCACTTTGCATTATTTTTCAAATTATCTGCCACTCTCTGACGTCATGATGACCTGATATAACCGGACACAATATAGAGCAAGACCGGGTACATCCGGCAAGGGATTATGGGACAGGTGCGGATGTGATTGAGCAACCCTTGTTTCACTACACACCTTTAACGTAGGATTCCTATGTTGTTATTGATGCAACCGGACAGAAAGTCATTGGATGATCTGATACAACCGGACACAAATTAGGGCAAGACCGGGTACATCCGGCAAGGGATTATGGGATGTTTACAATGACTCTGCATTTTTATCGGATTAGTACATAAATACATTAGATTATTTCGAATTTACTACATATTAACGTTGAAATTTCGTGAAAAATAAGAAAAAAACTGCTACCTTTTGTCGGAAAGTGGTCCGGTTGACTGTCAGCGAGTGAATCGATTTTCGCGATTTTTAGATATTTTACATCCGGGATTTGTGCGGTCCTGTAGATGTCAACTTTTTAACATGTCGTCGGGTAGTTTTTGAGGAGATACTGGACATACAAACAAACAAACAAACAAACATAAAAAGTTAGTCCTGACCCCTAAAATTTTCCCCGACCCCTAAATCTCTCCAGCCCCCTAATTTTTCACTCTCCCCCAACCATGAGATATATTTTGACTTCAAAACAAAAAAAAACAAAAGAATTTGGCCTGACCCCTAAAAAGTTCGTCTTGACCCCTAAAATTTTCCCCGACCCCTAAATCTCTCCAGCCCCCTAATTTTTAACTCTCTTACAACCATTAGATATATTTTGACTTCAAAACAAAAACAAAAACAAAAAAATTGGGCTTACCCCTAAAAAGTTCGTCCTGACCCCTAAAATTTTCCCCGACCCCTAAATATCTCCAGCCCCCTAATTTTTCACTCTCCCCCAACCATGAGAAATATTTTGACTTCAAAACAAAAACAAAAACAAAAAAATTTGGCCTGACCCCTAAAAAGTTCGTCCTGACCCCTAAAATTTTCCCCGACCCCTAAATCTCTCCAGCCCCCTAATTTTTCACTCTCCCCCAACCCTGAGAAATATTTTGACTTCAAAACAAAAAAAAACAAAAAAACAAAAAAAATTTGGCCTGACCCCTAAAAAGTTCGTCCTGACCCCTAAAATTTTCCCCGACCCCTAAATCTCTCCAGCCCCCTAATTTTTCACTCTCCCCCAACCATGAGATATATTTTGACTTCAAAACAAAAAAAAACAAAAAAATTTGGCCTGACCCCTAAAAAGTTCGTCCTGACCCCTAAAATTTTCCCCGACCCCTAAATCTCTCCAGCCCCCTAATTTTTCACTCTCCCTTAACCCTGAGAAATATTTTGACTTCAAAACAAAAAAAAAAAAAAAAAATTTGGCCTGACCCCTAAAAAGTTCGTCCTGACCCCTAAAATTTTCCCCGACCCCTAAATCTCTCCAGCCGCCTAATTTTTCACTCTCCCCCAACCCTGAGAAATATTTTGACTTCAAAACAAAAAAAGAAAAAAAAAAAAAAAAAATTTGGCCTGACCCCTAAAAAGTTCGTCCTGACCCCTAAAATTTTCCCCGACCCCTAAATCTCTCCAGCCCCCTAATTTTTCACTCTCCTCCAACCATGAAAAATATTTTGACTTCAAAACAAAAAAAAACAAAAAAATTTGGCCTGACCCCTAAAAAGTTCGTCCTGACCCCTAACATTTTCCCCGACCCCTCAATCTCTCCAGCCCCCTAATTGTTCACTCTCCCCCAACCCTGAGAAATATTTTGAGTTCAAAACCAAAAAAAAAGAAAAAAATTTGGCCTGAACCCTAAAAAGTTTGTCCTGACCCCTAAAATTTTCCCCGACCCCTAAATCTCTCCAGCCCCCTAATTTTTCACTCTCCTCTAACCCTGAGAAATATTTTCAGTTCAAAACCAAAAAAAATAAAAAAAATTGGCCTGACCCCTAAAAAGTTCGTCCTGACCCCTAAAGTTTTCCCCGACCCCTGAATCTCTCCAGCCCCCTAATTGTTCACTCTCCCCCAACCCTGAGAAATATTTTGACTTCAAAACAAACAAAAAAAAAAATTTGGCCTGACCCCTAAAAAGTTCGTCCTAACCCCTAAAATTTTCCCCGACCCCTAAATCTCTCCAGCCCCCTAATTTTTCACTCTCCCCCAACCATGAGATATATTTTGACTTCAAAACAAAAAAAAACAAAAAAATTTGGCCTGACCCCTAAAATTTTCCCCGACCCCTAAATCTCTCCAGCCCCCTAATTTTTCACTCTCCCCCAACCATGAGAAATATTTTGACTTCAAAACAAAAAAAAACAAAAAAATTTGGCCTGACCCCTAAAAAGTTCGTCCTGACCCCTAAAATTTTCCCCGACCCCTAAATCTCTCCAGCCCCCTAATTTTTCACTCTCCCCCAACCCTGAGAAATATTTTGACTTCAAAACAAAAAAAAACAAAAAAAAACAAAAAAATTTGACCTGACCCTTAAAAAGTTCGGCCTGACCCCTAAAATTTTCCCCGACCCCTAAATCTCTCTAGCCCCCTAATTTTTCACTCTCCCCCAACCATGAGAAATATTTTGACTTCAAAACAAAAAAAAACAAAAAAATTGGACCTGACCCCTAAAAAGTTCGTCCTGACCCCTAAAATTTTCCCCGACCCCTAAATCTCTCCAGCCCCCTAATTTTTCACTCTCCCCCAACCCTGAGAAATATTTTGACTTCAAAACAAAAAAAAACAAAAAAAAAACAAAAAAATTTGGCCTGACCCCTAAAAAGTTCGTCCTGACCCCTAAAATTTTCCCCGACCCCTAAATCTCTCCAGCCCCCTAATTTTTCACTCTCCCCCAACCATGAGATATATTTTGACTTCAAAACAAAAAAAAAACAAAAAAAATTTGGCCTGACCCCTAAAAAGTTCGTCCTGACCCCTAAAATTTTCCCCGACCCCTAAATCTCTCCAGTCCCCTAATTTTTCACTCTTCTCCAACCATGAGAAATATTTTGACTTCAAAACAAAAAAAAACAAAAAAATTTGGCCTGACCCCTAAAAAGTTCGTCCTGACCCCTAAAATTTTCCCCGACCCCTAAATCTCTCCAGCCCCCTAATGTTTTCACTCTCCCCCAACCATGAGATATATTTTGACTTCAAAACAAAAAAAAACAAAAAAATTTGGCCTGACCCCTAAAAAGTTCGTCCTGACCCCTAAAATTTTCCCCGACCCCTAAATCTCTCCAGCCCCCTAATTTTTCACTCTCCCCCAACCCTGAGAAATATTTTGACTTCGCAAAAAAAAACAAAAAAAAAAAACAAAAAGATTTGGCCTGACCCCTAAAAAGTTCGTCCTGACCCCTAAAATTTTCCCCGACCCCTAAATCTCTCCAGCCCCCTAATTTTTCACTCTCCCCCAACCCTGAGATATATTTTGACTTCAAAACAAAAAAAAACAAAAAAATTTGGCCTGACCCCTAAAAAGTTCGTCCTGACCCCTAAAATTTTCCCCGACCCCTAAATCTCTCCAGTCCCCTAATTTTTCACTCTCCCCCAACCCTGAGAAATATTTTGACTTCAAAACAAAAAAAAACAAAAAAATTTGGCTTGACCCCTAAAAAGTTCGTCCTGACCCCTAAAATTTTCCCCGACCCCTAAATCTCTCCAGCCCTCTAATTTTTCACTCTCCCCCAACCATGAGATATATTTTGACTTCAAAACAAAAAAAAACGAAAAAATTTGGCCTGACCCCTAAAAAGTTCGTCCTGACCCCTAAAATTTTCCCCGACCCCTAAATCTCTCCAGCCCCCTAATTTTTCACTCTCCCCCAACCATGAGAAATATTTTGAGTTCAAAACAAAAAAAAACAAAAAAATTTGGCCTGACCCCTAAAAAGTTCTGTCCTGACCCCTAAAATTTTCCCCGACCCCTAAATCTCTCCAGCCCCCTAATTTTTCACTCTCCCCCAACCATGAGAAATATTTTGAGTTCAAAACAAAAAAAAACAAAAAAATTTGGCCTGACCCCTAAAAAGTTCGTCCTGACCCCTAAAATTTTCCCCGACCCCTAAATCTCTCCAGCCCCCTAATTTTTCACTCTCCCCCAACCGTGAGAAATATTTTGACTTAAAAACAAAAAAAAAAAGAAAACAATTTGGCCTGACCCCTAAAAAGTCGGCCTTTCCCTTAAAATTTTCCCCGACCCCTCATTCTCTCCAGCCCCTCATCCCAAGTAATTTTTAACTCTCCCTCAACCCTGAGAAATATTTTGAGTTCAAAACAAAAAAAAAAAAAAAGATTTGGCCTGACCCCTAAAAAGTTCGTCCTGACCCCTAAAATTTTCTCCGACCCCTCAATGTCTCCAGCATCCTACTCCCAACATATTTTTCACTCTCTCCCAACCCTGCGAAATATTTTGAGTTCAAAACAAAAAATGTTATTTAACATGTATACAAATATTAGTGAAAACAATGGCGGAGCATAATTATTTCTCTTCTTACTTTACTTATTGAGACGTTATTTAACATGTATACAAATATTAGTGAAAACAATGGCGGAGCATAATTATTTCTCTTCTTACTTTACTTATTGAGACGTTATTTAATATGTATACAAATATTAGTGAAAACAATGACGGAGCATAATTATTTCTCTTCTTACTTTACTTATTGAGACGTTAATTAATATGTATACAAATATTAGTGAAAACAATGGCGGAGCATAATTATTTCTCTTACTTTATTTATTGAGACGTTATTTAATATGTATACAAATATTAGTGAAAACAATGGCGGAGCATAATTATTTCTTTTTTTACTTTACTTATTGAGACGTTATTTAACATGTATACAAATATTAGTGAAAACAATGGTGGAGCATAATTATTTCTATTCTTACTTTACTTATTGAGACGTTATTTAACATGTATACAAATATTAGTGAAAACAGTGGCGGAGCGTAATTATTTCTATTCTTACTTTATTTATTGATATGTTTTTTAATATGTATACAAATATAAGTGAAAACAATGGGGGAGCATAATTATTTCTTTTCTTACTTTACTTATTGAGACGTTATTTAACATGTATACAAATATTAGTGAAAACAATGGCGGAGCATAATAATTTCTCTTCTTACTTTACTTCTTGAGACGTTATTTAATATGTATACAAATATTAGTGAAAACAATGGTGGAGCATAATTATTTCTCTTTTTATTTTACTTCTAGAGACGTTATTTTATATGTATATAAATATTAGTGAAAACAGTGGCGGCACATAATTATCTCTTTTCTTACTTTACTTATTTAGACGTTATTTAATATGTATACAAATATTAGTGAAAACAATGGGTGAGCATAATTATTTATTACTTTAATTTTAATGATACTACACTAACTTCACACCTCTCAAAAAGAAGGAGGTAACACCTGGGAGGATGGTATCATGTCAAAAGAAGAAATGCGGTTAGAATTAAGCAACACTTGCTTCATTATCAACTCATGTTCAAAAAATACCGTTATGGAATAAGCAACCCTTGCTTCACTATGGACTCATGTTAAAAAAAGTGCCGTTAGGGATTAAGCAACAGTTGCTCTAATATAAACTTATGTCTCGTTAGGATTAAGCAACCCTTGCTTCACTATAAACTCATGTTCAAAAAGGTGCCGTTAAGGATTTCCTCTGACGTCATTTCCTGTTAAAATCGTGACTTTGCATTATGCCGACAATCCCCCATCTCCAAATTTGACCTGAGGCGCTCCACCGGCGAATGCCGACACTCCCCCTTCCCCTAATTTGACCTGAAGCAGTCACACCGCCGCACTATCTCCACAACTGTCAAAAAGGAGGAGGTAATGCCTAGGAGGGTGGTATCATAACAACAGAATGGGCGTAGGGGAGGAAGGGGAGGTAGAAAGGGTGGGAGTGAGAGGGAAAGCAGGGTTGTAGTGTGAGGGATTTTCTTCCCTACACTCTTTTCCTCTGACGTCATTTCCTGTTAAAAGCGTGACTTTGCATATTTCTAAAATATATATATAATGAAAAATAACTGACCCCCCCCCCCGATGAAATATACCCCATGGACCCCTAAGAAGTGGGTTTATAGATTCGGGAATACTCTCATCATCTTAGTCTGTGAATTTTACATCAGAATACACTTTTATATGTTATGTATAAAAATATGTTGAAGTAAAATAAATTTTGAAGAGAAAAAAAATTAAAAACCTATAACGATGACGTCATATACCTATTACTGTGACGTCACGTGCACAAGAATAAGTTGGTTGAAAACAAAATTATTATTACATAATTACATTGGCTGATTTCCAAATTACTACTGAATAACATTAGAAAAGTTTGAAAAAACCAGACCCGCTGCCGAAGACTGGCCCCGTTGACCCCCAGCAACATGTTTTTTTGTTGTAATTTTGAGATATTATGATCCCAGGTGTTGTACGATGCTGAAGATATCAACTTTTTGACAATTCGCCGCATAGTTTTTGAGGAGAAGCTGGACATACAAACAGACAGACAGACAGACAGACATACAGACAAGTGTCCTTTCTAGAGGAGATGTAGTTGTATATATATATATATATATTAATATATATATATATATAATATGTATATATATATATATTTATATTTATATATATATATATATATATCAATAATGTATATATATTTAAAAATGTATATATATATATGTTAATAATGGGTATATATATATATATATATATATATTTATATATATATATTAATATATGTATATATATATTTTTGTTTATACATATATATTTATAGATGTATATATATATATATATTTGTATATACATATATTTATAGATGTATATTTATATACATATATATATACATTTGTATATACATATATATTCATAGATGTGTATTTATATACGTATATGAATATATATATTATATATATAAATATGTATATATGTATATATCTGGATATTTATATATATATATATATATATATATATATATATATATATATATATATATTAATATATATATATATATATGTATATATTTATATATATATATAAACTTATGTATATATATGTGTATATGTATATAATTATATTGACATATGTATTAATATATGTATCTATATACATATATATTAAAAAATGTGTGTATATATATATATACATTTATGTATTTATATATTTATATGTTTTACACACGTATATATATATATATATTTATATACATGGCCATATATATATATATATATATATATATATATATATATATATATATATATATATATATATATATATATATAAAGTGTGTGGTATCGTTCAAGTTTCAAAGTACTGCATGGGAAGTTAATAAAATTGAAATATAAGCCAAATGAGCAATACAAGATTATTTTATTATTATTATTTTTTTATTTACATTAATCCTATCGATTACGGAAAAAAAAATTCCTTCTTCAGGGGTGACCTGTATTGAGTCATTTTTTTTTTTTTTAATCAAAAAACAAGAATAAAGAAACTTATTTCTTTGTTAATTTGATAAACGTCCTTGGTGGTACGACGTCATCGCCGTGCTGTTAAAAATTGGCGGTTAGGATTCAAAACCGGTGTCGAACGAGAAATGCGCTGGCACGCTGTCAAGTAAAGTGTGTAGTATCGTTCAAGTTTCAAAGTATTGCATGGAAAGTTAATAAAATTGAAATATAAGCCAAATTAGCAATACAAGATTATTATTTTTTTTTTTTACATTAATCCTATCGATTACGGAATAAAATTTCTTCTTCAGGGGTGACCAGTATTGAGTCATTTTTTTTTTTGATCAAAAAACAAGAATAAAGAGACTTATTTCTTTGTTAATTTGATAAACGTCCTCGGTGGTACGACGTCATCGCCGTGCTGTTAAAAATTGGCGGTTAGGATTAAAAACCGGTGTCGAACTAGAAATGCGCTGGCACGCTGTCAAGTAAAGTGTGTGGTATCGTTCAAGTTTCAAAGTATTGCCTGGAAAGTTAATAAAATTGAAATATAAGCCAAATTAGCAATACAAGATTAATTTATTATTATATATATTTTTTTTTACATTAATCCTATCGATTACGGAATAACATTCCTTCTTCAGGGGTGACCAGTATTGAGTCATTTTTTTTTTCATCAAAAAACAAGAATAAAGAAACGTATTTCTTTGTTAATTTGATAAACGTCCTTGGTGGTACGACGTCATCGCCGTGCTGTTAAAAATTGGCGGTTAGGATTAAAAACCGGTGTCGATATATATATATATATATGTATTAAGTGGTGAACACAATGCGAACTTTTAGGAAAGGTAAAACCTATTGTGAAAAGTATACAGCTCAATATCCATCATAGAGCAGATAGATATGATGAAAAGGAATTAGAAAAGTAAAAGTCAAATCTTTTTTCAATTCAGTTGCGTATAGCAAGGTATATTCCGCAAAAGGCAATCCATTCAAGTAAAATTTTTCTTTAAGCCAGGCTTTTCAAAGATCAAAATCTTATCATCAGAGGAAATCGTTGGGAAGGATAAGTTGGCAAAGGCCAAGATTTGAAATAGTAATATAAAGATTGTAGGGAAAAGACACAAGGCAAAACTCTGCTCGAATGCAAGCAAATGCCCGATTTCAAAAAAGTCCGGTGTCAAAAAGTACAGTATATATATGTATATATATGTATATGTATATGTATATATATATATATATATATATATATATATATGTATATATATATATGTATGTATATGTGTATATATATGTGTATATATACATATATATATACATATATATATATACATATAAATATATATATATATGTATATACGTATAACAACGAAAGACGTGCACGTAGATGATTGTAATCATATAACATGCTCTAGCCAGTATTTCTATATGTGTCTCTATTCGAAAAAAATGAAACTTACATTATCTTTGTGGCGTTGTAATGTCTCGTGACCGTATGGTTATGAAGCTTTTCTGCGGAGTATTTGTTAACTCTGAAGCAGTGATTCGATTAGAGCGAAAGCTTGAAACGCCGTTGTATGTAGGTTAAATAATTGAATATTATTTACTTAAAATTAATACGGTTTGATACGATTGAAGTTGAGCTCTGTTTGGGAAAGTTAAAAATAGACTGAAACGTAGCTATAAAGAATATTTTGACAACTTTTGTTGTATACTTTTTATATGTGCCTCTCTTCGCGACGTGGCAATGTCTCGTGGCCGTATGGGAATTAAACTTGCCTGCGGAGTCTAATTGATTTAATAGCAGGTGTCTGAAGCGTTCGGCCGGCTTACACTGATGAGAGCGAAAGATGGATACGCTGGCGTATGTAGGTTAAAATAATTAAAACACTACTTATTTAAAATTAATATATATATATATATATATATATATATATATGTATATATATATGTATATATATATATATATATATATTTATGTATATATATATATATATATGTATATATATATATATATATGTATATATATATATGTATATATATATGTATATATATATATGTATATATATATGTATGTATATGTATATATATATATGTATATATATGTATATATATATATATATATATATATATATATATATACGTCTAACGACGAAAGTTGTGCACGTAGATGATTATAATTATATAACATGCTCTAGTCAGTATTTCTATATGTGTTTCCATTCGCAAGAATGAAACTTACATTATCTTTTTGACGTGGTAATGTCTCGTGACCCTATGGTTATGAAGCTTTTCTGCGGAGTATTAGTTCATTCTGAAGCAGTGATTCGATTAAAGCGAAAGCTTTAAACGCTGTTGTATGTAGGTTAAATAATTGAATCATATTCGTCTGTTCAATGATACCTGTTTTTTTTTTGTTTTTTTCTGCTTGATTTTTTTTGTATCAAAATCCAAAATATGAATAAATCTTCTATAGGTATTACAAACGTTTTCGATTCTTTGTCGAATAATCCTCAGGTGTCAAGAAAATATACAAAAAAGCGAGATAAAGAAGAACATCGTGTAAAAGACGTCTGGGAAAAGCGCAGATTACGTTTTTCGAATTGTTTCAGGACGTCGTTGACGATTTAAATTCAGCAACGCTGGATGGCATCACACAACGAAATCGCATTACGTTAACTATTTTGAAATGTTACCACTGGTGCATATGTGATTTTATTAATTTCAGGTTGTTTTTTTATGTAGATAGCATCCAGTATTTTTTAAATGTGTTTCAGAATGTATAAATGTAGTCTTATTAACTAAACTTGGTCTTAAATTAAAGGATGGGACGTTATGTTTTTGTAGATTTTGGTAAATTGAGCTGGGATTTACAAAATGATGGGGAGAAGGCGGGATCAGGTAGTTCTTGTAAAACCAATGCAACTAATAGCTTCATTATTATCATAGGAGTTACATTGTCCAAATATGCATTCAAACTTATAAATATCATTGTTTGTGATCTTGTTTTGGGGTGGAAGGAGAGTTTGTTTTTTACTACAAAATTTTGAGTTTAAAATTTCTTATGATCTAATTTTATTGTTTTTATAAATTGGGGATATGTATCTGTATATGATATTTTTTTGGCTTTATCTTCTGATCTGAAGTTTGGTTGCATTTGATTAAATAGTATATTTTAATATTGTTTGAGTTGTGATGTTGACTATTATTATTAATTTTACTAGTGTTCTCAAATACCGAATGTTATTTGTTCATCAACGAAAGACTAAGGGAATTTCTTTTCAATAAGTAACTGTGTTATATTTTTAATTCAAAACATACTATTATAAAAAGGAAGCGTTTAATTGTACACAGTTTAATTTTTTTTTCTAGTGATAGGGGGACTTGCTTTTGAAATTTAAAAGATTAAATTTTAAGCTGATTGTTTTTTTTTAATAAGTATTAGTGTTAACCGATTCATTAGATACGTCTATAAGAACATATGCACATTGAAGTTTATTATTTACGTTCAGTTCTATGGTGAATTTAAAAACAGAATTACCAGCAGTTTGTGTATTTGTTAACTGTTATCAGCTGCCGTACGAATATCGGCGACATATCTTACGTAAATAGAGGAGGTTTAAATGTTATTAAATGTATCATTTTATTGGTTTAACATATAGAATTCGCTACGAATCGGGCCGAAAACCCAACTTATTAAACTCCGTGAATTTAAGGTAAATAGAAGATGAGACGTGTTATTATGTATATATATATATATATATATATATATATATATATATATATATATATATATATATATTATTGATGAGTATTTGTATTGTTTGCTTTACATGGACATTGGTTAATAAGCTTTCTACGTCTAGGGAAGTAAAATA
The DNA here is from genome assembly GCA_963556195.1 of Sepiola atlantica. Lineage (NCBI taxonomy): Eukaryota > Metazoa > Mollusca > Cephalopoda > Sepiida > Sepiolidae > Sepiola > Sepiola atlantica. Next base: position 37,132,628 of record OY744523.1, on the reverse strand, counting down.
AATTGATTCTCCGGTTAGGTGCTTTGTAAAATTTGTAAACATTAACAGAAAATTTGAAAAATTATGAAATATATAATTAAACAAACAAATCATGTTATTTTATCAATATTTGCATATATATATATATATATATATATATATATATATATGTGTGTGTGTGTGTGTGTGTGTGTGTGTGTGTATGTCGCTCACTATCTTGGGCTATCACGTTGGTGATAGAAATTATTCCCAATCAGAATTAAGGAAGAGTGTTTTCCGTTTTCAAATGTATCATAACAACAATTTTTTAAAAAATACATCAAGATAAAATGCGATATATTTATTATTAGCAGGGATTTGCTCAGTGGTACAGCTCAACTGGTTTTTAAAATGGCTAGGTTTAGCAGCGCTGATTTATCGTATGATGACAAAATACTTGTCCATGGATAATATATGTTTATATATATATATATATATATATATATATATATATATATATATATATATATATATATATATGTATATATATACATCAGAGTATATAAATAATATTCAAGCGAAAATAATGCAATTGCATGAATCTCTTAAAGTTTCTGACACACAACCCCTTTAATTTCAAGTTCCTCAACAATTCCGACGTTGAATCTCTTAATAGAAATATTCCGTTTTCTTTTTTTCTGACTTGCTCAGAGGTTGAAAAAGACGTGACAAATTAATAAACACTTCTACGTGTAGATCAGTAGATTTACATTTGGAAACGACAAGAAATGTCCGAGATGTTTCTTCAATTTTCCCAATCGATGAGTTGAGTAAATTGCTTCTCTAATGCAAGCATGCTGTGCAAGTTAACATACTTTTACTAGGTTAATGCGGCAACTCTTCTTATTTTCCCACCGCCATTTTTTTAATTTCCCTATAGCGAAAGAAATAAACAGGCAAAAGTAATCAAATTTCGAGATGTTCTCAGATATACAACAGAAAAACATTTGAATTACTGAGCCGAAAGCAAATTTAAATTGGAAAGACGTCCCTAGTTTTGAATTAACATCTATATTGATGAAGTAACTGTCCCGACCCGGCATTTCACGGGAAGTTTTTTTTTTATGTTCATTAGTATTTCTAAACAAAATATTTTTACTTTTTATCAAGAGTAATTTTTGGAATAGTTATTTTCGAATGTGTAGTTCATACTTATATATATATATATATATATATATATATATATATATATATATATATATATATATATATATATATATATATATACATTGTTGAATATAAGAGCAAACTCATGTCTAGTTATCCTTTGGTAGATCTGTTTAATTGTCCGAATCAGAATTTTAGTTTCGGAGGGGAATTGGCTGATTAATTTGAATTTATATCCCAAGTACTTTCAGACCCATGCGGGGTCATCTTCAGGGGAATGAAGTTAATCAGATACTGACAATATGTTAGTATTGTAGAAGGTTTTGGCTGAACTTTGTTCGAAGTACGAAACTATATTTAGACCTATAGACAGATTAGAATATTATTACTGATATAAAAGTAAATTCTATTAATCAGATTTTTGTTGGTTTTTATACATAGGGTAACTAGTATATGGTATTTTCTACTAAGAGTTTTCTGAATTCCGATCGGTCGTTAGTTAAGGGTTCAGCTATGGCGGTAGTATCCGACAAATGCATCGTCAATCCTCTCGACAAAGTCGTGGTAGTCAAACCTATGTATATGTGTTTTTTTCTTGGTTGTCGAAGACACAGTTTTCTAAAAGACCATTTAAACTCATAAACAAGGTTGATCTTTTCCAAAACTCTAATCGAGCTGGATGAATGATTAGTGATAATAAGGTTATGACTTTATTGTGGAAAATGATCAGTTTTACTTTTTTATTTGGGTCAGTATGGAATACGTATTCATTAATAATATTTCTAAGAACTTCTTCATCTATTTTATAATTCTGTATATGTATGTGTATATATGTATAAAGCAATGAATATATATATATATATATATATATATATATATATATATATATATGTATATATATCTTGACAATGTGTCGGCCGAAAAGTACCTTGGGCATTTGTTTTTATTCTGTTAATTTTAGTCGATCTTTTTATTCTTTTTCAAAGTGTTTAATCGACGATAGAATATATTATTTAATATTTCCTCTCTTTTGTTTTTCTTGTGATAGTGCACCGACTATTTATGACGCTATTCATTATACATATATGTATATATATACATGTATATATGTATAAATGTATGTATGTATGAATATATATATATATATATATGTGTGTGTGTGTTTATATACATATATATATATATATATATATATATATATATATATATATATATATATATATATATATATATATAGTAAATCGGCCTCTTCTGTGTAGTAAGATCATATGTTAATGGTCAGCCAGTCTCAGATGTTGTAGTCGGCTCATGGTGGGTTTTTTTCTCGTATGTAATCACGCTAGCACGTGGATATGTATTTATATAGGAGTGCATACCTTAATTTTAAAGCATCAAAATAAATTTGAAAACAAAGGGTAAGGGGAATCAAAATACCTTTTAAAGCATGTTAAGATGCGATGATGTTTTCTTAAAAAGAAAAAATCGAAACCGATTTTTTTTTTATTAACTGCCATTTATTTTTTACTAGCGGGGCTACCCGGCGTTGCTCGGGGTAAAAAAACACATAATTGTAGAAAAATCGCTTGTGTAAGATCTTTATATTCAAACTTCTATTTCTCTCCCACTCTCTATAGCCGTCTCTTTATCTTTCTATTTTTCTCTTCCCTGGTCGCCCCATTTCACAGCTTTCTCCCTTTGCCTTTTGCGAAAGCTGTCACTTCCTCACTTCCCCACCATTCCTCCTTCGTAGACCTGGGCAAAAGTATGACATCTTTCTATAAAAAGTACTGCCTCTATATAGGTACATATTCCGTCCCGGTTCGCATAATATATACGTACCAGTTGCCGCCCCGTGTGCATACTATATACGCACCTATTGCCGCCCTGGTGCACATACTATATAGGTACCTATCGCCGCCCCGGGTCGCGTGCTATATATGTACCTATCACCGCCCCGGTGCACATACTATATATGTACCTATCGCCGCCCCGGTTCGCATACTATATACGTACCTATCGCCGCCCCGGGCTGCGTGCTATATATGTACCTATCACCGCCCCAGTGCACATACTATATATGTACTTATCGCCGCTCCGGTGCGCATACTATATACGTACCTATCGCCGCCCCGGGTCGCGTGCTATATATGTACCTATCACCGCCCCGGTGCGCATACTATATACGTACCTATCGGTGTTGCACGGGGATCACTCTTCTCCAGTCGCCCTCCTTCACCCCATTGGACACTACACCCGTTGCCCTCAGCCAAAGCTGTCTCGTCTGTGTTGCCCTCGTCAGGTTCACCTCTTCTACATTTGCCAGGGTCAAAAGATGTCACGTACCTGGTTGCCAATTCACCCTGGCTACACTACATCCGGCCTTCCCTAAACTCTGCATAACTTCTCCATTCCCTGGAGAAAAAATGTAACATTTCTATTTAAAGTCCCATATTTGTCTTCATTATTAATGTAAATAAGGGTGTTTATTTACTTCTTCATGTCTGTGTATGATAGATAAAATAACCTACACATATTTCGTCAGGTCGAAGGGTACCCACACATATTTCGCCAGGTCGAAGGGTACCCACACATACTTCGTCCGGTCGTAGGGTACCCACACATACTTTTTCCGGGCGCAGGGTACCCACACATACTTCGTCCGGTCGAAGGGTACCCACACATACTTCGTCAGGTCGAAGGGTACCCACACATACTTCGTCAGGTCGAAGGGTACCCACACATACTTTTTCCGGGCGCAGGGTACCCACACATTCTTTTTCCGGGCGCAGGGTACCAACATATACTTTTTCCGGGCGCAGGGTACCCACACATACTTTGTCCGGTCGTAGGGTACCCACACATACATCGTCATGTCACAGGGTACCAACACATACTTTGTTAGGTCGCACGGTACCCACACATACTTAGTCCGGTCGCAGGGTACCCACACATACTTCGTCAAGTCGCAAGGTACCCACGCATACCTTTTCCGGGCGCAGGGTACCCACACATACCTTTTCCCGGCGCAGGGTACCCATACATACATTTTCCTGGCGCAGGGTACCCACACATACTTCGTCCGGTTTCAGGGTACCCACACATATTCGCCCGGTTGTAGGGTACCCACACATACTTCGTCCAGTCGCAGGGTACCCACACATACTTCGTCAGGTCGAAGGGTACCCACACATACTTCGTCAGGTCGAAGGGTACCCACACATACTTCGTCAGGTCGAAGGATACCCACACATACTTTTTCAAGGCGCAGGGTACCTACACATACTTTTTCCGGGCGCAGGGTACCCACACATATTTTTTCCAGGCGCAGGGTACCCACACATATTTCGTGCGGTCGCAGGGTACCCACACATACTTCGTCCGGTCGCAGGGTACCCACACATTCTTTGACCGGTCGCAAGGTACCCACACATACTTTTTCCGGGCGCAGGGTACCCACACATACTTTTTTCGGGCGCAGGGTACTCAAACATACTTTTTCCGTGCGCAGGGTACTCACACATATTTTTTCCTGGCGCAGGGTACCCACACATACTTTTTACGGGCGCAGGGTACCCACACATACTTCGTCCGGTCGCAGGGTACCCACACATACTTCGTCCGGTCGTAGGGTACCCACACATACTTTGTCTGGTCGTAGGGTACCCACACATACTTTTTTCGGGCGCAGGGTACCCACACATACTTCGTCCGGTCGCAGGGTACCCACACATACATTGTGCGGTCGCAGGGTACCCACACATACTCTGCCTGGTCGCAGGGTACCCACACATATTTCGTCAGGTCGCATAGTACCCACACATACTTCGTCAGGTCGCAGGGTACCCTCACATACTTCGTCCGGTCAGAGGGTACCCACACATACTTCGTCCGGTCGAAGGGTACCCACACATACTTCGTCAGGTCGAAGGGTACCCACACTAACTTTTTCCGGGCGCAGGGTACACACACACACTTTTTCCGGGCGCAGGGTACCCACACACACTTTTTCCGGGCGCAGGGTACCCACACATACTTTTTACGGGCGCAGGGTACCCAAACATACTTCGTCCGGTCGCAGGGTACCCACACATACTTTGTCCGGGCGCAGGGTACCCACACATACTTTTTCCGGGTGCAGGGTACCCACACATACTTCGTCCGTGCGCAGGGTACTCACACATACTTTTTCCGGGCGCAGGGTACCCACACATACTTTTTCCGGGCGCAGGGTACCCACACATACTTTTTCTGGGCGTAGGGTACCCACACATACTTTTTCCGGGCGTAGGGTACCCACACATACTTTTTCCGGGCGCAGGGTACGCACACATACCTTTTCCGGGCGCAGGGTACCCACACATACTTCTTGCGGTCGCAGGGTACACACACATACTTCGTCCGGTCGCAGGGTACCCACACATACTTTGGCTGGTCGCAGGGTACCCACACATATTTCGTCAGGTCGAAGGTAACCCACACATACTTCGTCCGGTCGTAGGGTACCCACACATACTTTTTCCGGGCGAAGGGTACCCACACATACTTCGTGCGGTCGCAAGGTACCCACACATACTTCGTCCGGTCGAAGGGTACCCACACATACTTCGTCCGGTCGAAGGGTACCCACACATACTTCGTCCGGTCGTAGGGTACCCACACATACCTTTTCCGGGCGAAGGGTACCCACACATACTTCGTGCGGTCGCAGGGTACCCACACATACTTCGTCCGGTCGAAGGGTACCCACACTAACTTTTTCCGTGCGCAGGGTACCCACACACACTTTTTCCGGGCGCAGGGTACTCACACACACTTTTTCCGGGCGCAGGGTACCCACACATACTTTTTACGGGCGCAGAGTACCCACACATACTTCGTCCGGTCTCAGGGTACCCACACATACTTTGTCCGGGCGCAGGGTACCCACACTAACTTTTTCCGGGTGCAGGGTACCCACACATACTTCGTCCGGGCGCAGGGTACCCACACATACTTTTTCCGGGCGCAGGGTACCCACACATACTTTTTCCGGGCGCAGAGTACCCACACATACTTTGTCTGGGCGTAGGGTACCCACACATACTTTTTCCGGGCGTAGGGTACCCACACATACTTTTTCCGGGCGCAGGGTACGCACACATACTTTTTCCGGGGGCAGGGTACCCACACATACTTCTTGCGGTCGCAGGGTACACACACATACTTCGTCCGGTCGCAGGGTACCCACACATACTTTGGCTGGTCGCAGGGTACCCACACATATTTCGTCAGGTCGAAGGTAACCCACACATACTTCGTCCGGTCCTAGGGTACCCACACATACTTTTTCCGGGCGAAGGGTACCCACACATACTTCGTGCGGTCGCAGGGTACCCACACATACTTCGTCCGGTCGAAGGGTACCCACACATACTTCGTCCGGTCGAAGGATACCCACACATACTTCGTCCGGTCGTAGGGTACCCACACATACCTTTTCCGGGCGAAGGGTACCCACACATACTTCGTGCGGTCGCAGGGTACCCACACATACTTCGTCCGGTCGAAGGGTACCCACACTAACTTTTTCCGTGCGCAGGGTACCCACACACACTTTTTCCGGGCGCAGGGTACTCACACATACTTCGTTTGGTCGAAGGGTACCCACACATACTTCGTCCGGTCGCAGGGTACCCACACATACTTCGTCCGGTCGAAGGGTACCCACACATACTTCGTCCGGTCGAAGGGTACCCACACATACTTTTTCCGTGCGCAGGGTACCCACACATACTTTGTCCTGTCGAAGGGTACCCACACATACTTCTCAAAAAAGGAGGAGGTAATGCATGGAATGAGTGCATCATGACAACGGAACCGATACGCCCCTACCTCAACACTTCTCAAAAAAGGAGGAGATAATTCATGGGATGAGTGCATCATGACAACGGAACCGATACGACCCTACCTCAACACTTCTCAAAAAAGGAGGAGATAATGCATGGGATGAGTGCATCATGACAACGGAACCGATACGACCCTACCTCAACACTTCTCAAAAAAGGAGGAGGTAATGCATGGGATGAGGGCATCATGACAACGGAACCGATACGACCCTACCTCAACACTTCTCAAAAAAAGAGGAGGTAATTCATGGGATGAGGGCATCATGACAACTGAACCGATACTATTCTACATCTACACTTCTCAAAAAAGGAGGAGGTAATGCATGGGATCAGTACATCATGACAACGGAACCGATACTACCCTACCTCAACACTCTCAAAAAAGGAGGAGGTAATGCTCACACCGGCGAATACCGTAACCCCCCCCCTCCCCGAATTGGGCCTGAAAGGAGGAGGTAATTCCTATCATGATAACAGAACGGCCACAGGTAGGGAGGGGGGGGGAATATTAGCGTCTATTAATAATTAAGAAAGAAAGTGTGAGAGGGAAAAATGACAGAAAGGAAAACTGCCACTCTCTGACGTCATGATGACCTGATATAACCGGACACAATTTAGGTCAAGACCGGGTACATCCGGCAAGGGATTATGGGACATGTGCGGATGTGATTGAGCAACCCTTGTTTCACTATACACTCTTAACGTAGGATTCCTATGTTGTTATTGATGCATCCGGACAGAAGTTATTGGATGATCTGATAGAACCGGACACAATTTAGGGCAAGACCGGGTACATCCGGCAAGAGATTATGGGATGTTTACAGTGACTCTGCATTTTTATCGGATTAGTACATAAATACATTAGATTATTTCGAATTTAGTACATAATAACGTTGAAAAAGTCGAATAAAATACGAAAAAACTGCTACCTTTTGTCGGAAAGTGGTCCGGTTGACTGTCAGCGAGTGAATCGTTATTTGCGATTTTGAGATATTATGATCCCAGGATATGTACGGTGCTGAAGATATACACTTTTTGACATGTCGCCGCTTAGTTTTTGAGGAGAAGCTTCACATACAGACATACATACATACATATTTCGCCGAGTAAAATCGGCCTCTTCGGTGTAGTTGGATCAGATGTTAATGGTCTGCCGGTCTCAGATGTTGTAGTCGGCTCATGGTGTTTTTTTTTTCTCGTATGAAATCACGCCAGCACGTGGATATGTATTTATATAGGAGTTCATACTTTTTTTAAAGCATCCAAATAAATTTTATAAACAAGTGGTAAGGTTAATCAAAATAACTTTTAAAGCATGCTAAGATGCGATAATGTTTTATTAAAAAGAAAAAAGTGTAAAGATAGATGAAAGAAGAGTGATAAACAAGTACGAATGTCCAGATTTATTTCAAACTTCAATTGTTCAATGCAAGGTATATTCGTTAATAAAAGTATGTGTGTTATTCTTTCCTAATTTTATTACAGAATAAGTATATTACAGAATATACATTGAATTGCACAATTTAAGTTTGAAATGAATCTGGGCATTCATACATGTTTATCACTCTTCTTTCATCTATCTTCATAATAGATCTATCTCATATATTGAGCTTAGACATTTCACTATAGGTTCTATCTACTAAAAGTTTACTTTTAGTTTAATATTTGATTCGATGTATATATATATATATATATATATATATATATATATATATATCCGTACATATATATATATATATATATGAACAAATTAAATGTATATATATATATATGTACATATATGTATAAATGTATATATATGTGTGGATATATATATATATATATATATATATATATGTATATATATAGGTATATATTTGTATATATGTACGTACATATACATATATGTATTTATACATATGTATATGTACATATGTATATATATGTATGTGAATCTGTATATGTGTGTATATATACGTGTATATATATATATATATATATATATTTCTACACACATATATACATATATACATATATGTACACATATATATATACATATAAATATGTGTTCATGCATATATATATATCTGATATATGTATTTCTATATGTGTGTATATATGTGTATATATATATGTATATATTTATATATGTATATATATATGAATATATATATATGTGAATATATATATATATGTATATATGCATGAATGTATATATATATATATATATATATATATATATATATGTATGTATATATATATAGTGTTACACACACCGTTCTAACAGAAGAGAAATTACACCGATTCTAACTATTAATAGTGCGAGTCACCAGAGTCATGAAAGAGAGAAAAAAAGACAGTCTTTTAACTGCCTAGCCAAGTGCCACTCAGTTTCCTTACCTTGTGCCTTCTATGTTAATACACTTATCTTACCCAACCTTAACTTGACTTCTTCTTTTTTACTGTGTGACTACTTCACAACATATATATATATATGTAAGTATATATATATATATATATATATATATATACATATATATATATATATATATATATATATGTATGGATATATATATATATGTAAGTATATATGTAAGTATATATATATGTGTATGTATATATATGTATATATAGGCATACATATGTATATGTATACATATATATTTCTGTGTGTATATATATATAAATATATATTTATATATATATATAAAGGTATACCAGGTGTTGTATGTGCTCTCTACTTATCTCCGCATTGTTTCAAGTCGTCTTGTACTACTACTTGCCATTGGAATCAAGCAATTCCGACTCAAGAGAGCAGTTGTTATTGATTGCGCAACCCTAGCAATTACAAATTCACGCGCGGGCAGCCCCTGGTGGGGCACTCATACGTCAACATCGACGGGAGAGTTCATCATATAAATGTATATATATATATGTATATATATATGTATATATATATATATGTATATATATATGTATATGTATATATATATGTATATATATATATATGTGTATATATATGCATATATATATGTCTTTCTATGTATATGTATGTGGGTATATATATATATATATATATATATATATCCACATGTATAGATATATATACATATGTACATATATATATATGTGTGGGTGTATAAATGTACGTATATATACATGTATATATGTATGTAGATCAGTATGTATATATGTATGTATGTATATATGTATATATATGTATGTATATGTATATATATGTATTTGTATATATGTATATATATATATCTATGTGTGTGTATGTATATATGTATGTGTATGTATATATATGTATATATATATATATATATCTATATATGTGCATGTATATACGTATATATATGTCCATATATATAGGTATATATTTATATGTATATATATATATATATGTTGGATAATGACTTTATGGGAATTTACGTATCTGTTGGAAATCGAGGGTTTGACATGCGCAAATAAGCGCAGGTACAGTCGAGTGCACAATAAGGTATATTCTCACAGTCAGAGCTAACAGACGTGACAAGGGCACCGTGTGCCGAGATCCCAGAGCAGGGGGCAGTGTGCACCTGCGAGACGCTCTGTCACGTCAATAAAAAATCAAAACATCTGTCGAGGCTTGTTATATCAAGCAAAGTATTAGATAAAAAAGTCAAGATGAAGACGAACAAAAATTGTTTTGATTTTTAATTTTGATTTCAATAAAAAATGTCTGCATCTAACACATGGTTTCTTGTGAAAGCATTTTGTCTCTATCTTTATGTTAAACTTTAAAAGAGGCTTTAAAAAAGTAACTCTCCCAAATTTATAACCACCAGCGACTTTGCGCGATTTAAGTTCAATTCAAAACAGACATTTACACCGTTAGTCTACGACATCGAACGCCACTACTACAAGACCAGGAAAGATTATTACGAAAAAAAAGGTTAATATCTGTTATTTGTCTAAAGCTCTGTCGAGGCTTGTTATATCAAGCGAAATATCAGATAAAAAAAGTAAAGATAGAGAAGAAAAAATGTTTTGATGTTTGATTTTGATTTCAATAAAAATATCTGCATCTAACACATGGTTTCTTATGAAGGCATTTTGCCTTTATCTCAATATTAAAATTCAAAAAATGCTTAAAAGAAGAATTTTCCAAAATTTATAACTACCAGCAACTATGCGTGATTTAAGTTCAATTCAAAACAGACATGTGAACCGTTAGTCAACGACACCAGACGCCCCTTCTACAAGACCAAAAAAGGTTAATACATGTTATGTGTCTAAAGCTCTGACGAGGCTTGTTATATCAAGCGAAATATTAGATTAAAAAGTCAAGATGAAGAAAAAAATGTGTTTACATTTTATTTTGATTTTAATAAAAAATATCTGCATCTAAAACATAATTTCTTATGAAGGCAGTTTGCCTCTATCTTCATGTTAACATTCAGAAGAGGCTTTAAAAATTGAACTCTCCCAAAGCATAACTCTTAGCGTCCATGCGCGCGATTTAAGTCCAATTCATTTGTCCCGTTAGTCCACGGCATAGGACGCCACAACTACGAGACCAGGAAGGATTATTACGAAAATGATATATGTATACATATACATATATAAATTTATATGTATATATATATATGTATATATATATATATATATGTATACATATGCATATATCTATATATATCTGTATATATGTGTATGCACATATACATATATATTTATATATATATATGTATATATATACATATATCTGTGTATATATGTGTATATGTATATATATGTACAGGTATATATATATATATATATATATATATATATATGTGTGTGTATATGTGTAAATATATGTATAAGTATTAATATATATATATGTGTATGATATATATATATATATAGATATATATATGTATATGTGTATATACATGTATATATATATATATATGTATATATATATATATATATATATATATATATATATATATATATATATATATATATATATGGTAGGATCAAATAAACCAAAGTGAAAACTTTTAGTAGATAGAACCTATTGATAAGAGGATTAGCTTTTAATAATAATTTTCATATTTTTCAAATATTTGAACGTTGGTTTTTTCGAAAGCCAACTTATCCATCTGTATTTCTCCTCTGATGATAAGATTTCGATCTTTGAAAAGCCTTGGCTTAAGGAAAAAATAATAAACACTAGTTTATTACTGAATACACCTTGCATTGAGCAATTGAAATTTGAAATAAATTTGGACAATCGTCGCATATTTATCACTCTTATTTATTCTATCTCTCTCTCTATATATGTATATAAGTAGATATGTGTATATATATGCATATACGTATATGTATATATATATATGGGTGTAAGTATATATATATATATATATATATATATATATGTATATATGTATATATACATATATGTATATATATATATATATTAATGTAAATATGTGTTTATATATATACATATGTGTATATATGTGTGTATATATGTATATGCGTGTATGTGTATATGTATGTATATATATATATATTTATATGTATATATATTTATATGTATATATATATATTTATATATGCATGCATTAATATGTATGTGTATATATGTATGTATACATATATATATATGCATATGTATGTTTATATGTATATATGTATGTATGTATGTATTTCTATTTATATATGTATATATATATGCATGCGTATATATGTATACATATATGTGTATGAATATATATATGTATGTATATATATATGTGGACATGTATAGATATGTATATATATATGTATATATATTTACGTATATATGTATATATATATGTTTGTATATATATATATATGTATATATATATATATATTTATATATAAATACATATATACACATGCATATATATACATGCATATGTATGTATATATATACATATGTATATACATATGTGTATGTGTATATACATATATGTATGTAGATTAATATGTGTATGTATATGTGTACATATGTATTGTTATATATGTATATGTGTGTGATATATATATATATATATATATATATATATATATATATGGATGTATATTTATACATATATTTATGTCTATATATACGTATATATATATATACATGTAAATATACATAATATATGTATGTATATATACAGTTATGTTTCTGTATGTATATATATATATGCATGTATGTATGTATGCATGTGTATATATATATATGTATATGTATATGTGTATATATATTTATATATTTATATGTATGTATTTGAATCTAAAATACCCTAGGCTCATAGCAATAACAACGTTAAGACCTGACGTAATATTGCATTCGGAAAGAACAACGCAAGGTAGTGAGTGTCATGGCGGGGTGGATTCCTCACATTAGCTGACGAGAAAAGAATGATATATCACCAAGGACTGTATGAACAATCTTTAGACAATGGGTGGAATACCAACTACTACTCTATAGTAGTAATTTGAAGGGGTGTTTTTTTTAGTCGCTATGCAGAGCAATGATTTAATAAGTGATGTAGGTGCAGCGAGGGCTCATTCTTTTAAGAACATAACAAATAAGTCCTAGCTGCGTCCAAATGTATTTTATTTATCTCATCTCTGGGAGTTAAGACAAAATAGGAGGTGTGGGTTTTTATGAAAGCGTTCTGTGAAACGAACTGGATTCGAACCCGACACACCCAGTTGGCGTTGTAAACCACTTTGCCACCGTGCGTTCAAATTCATTTGGCTGAAAATATATTAGCTGGGAAAAGAATTATTAGGAAATGGGGCGAAGACATCACAAATATACAGGGTCATTCATAAGTAACTTCACTTAGCTATTTAAAATGATTACCATATGAAGCACAAACATACTATGAACTTTTGATAAGTGTTATCTTACTCTCTAATTACTGTTATTTGTTATTTTAAATGTGTTCGTTAATATATTTGTTTCTATATAGATTTATTACATAATCAATCAAATATGCTAGAAAGAGTCGTAAATTATTTTAAAAAAAGAATGGAGCTATGCATGCAGACCGAAGGTGGACATTTAGAAAGTTTGCTGTAATTTTAAACTTCCATAAATGAATTTGTTGAATACACTTTCTGTTTTGTATTACCATATTTTTTAACTTTATAATTTCAAAAATAAATAGCTAAGTGACTTATGAACTCACGGTGACATTTTTACTTAATCATTTATCATTTATTTATTTTTAGCGGCACTTCAGATTTTTCAGTCGGAATCTTCCTGTAATCGAATAAGCGGGTTTGTGTTTCCTATCTCATAATAGGAAAGAAGGTTTAGTTAAAATGTACAACTTAGTGAATCCATAACATTGTTATTCTTTTTTAATCGGTCATACTTGCATGTGGTTTTTTCTTTACTTATTGTCTTGTTTTATAGGGCACGTCGGAAGGTTAAGTGAGTAAAATTGACAATCTATAACGTGCGCCTGTAATATATTAGTATTACTGTGTTAATGTAATGGGTTATTTATTCTCATTCGAAATAAATCTGTGCCGAACAAGGGCCTTCATAAAGAATTTAGTTTCTGGTGACGTCACAATAGTTGGTGCTAGCCGTCGCCTAACGAGACTTGAAAATACATGAAATGAATTGCGTATTTAGTGGATTAATAGATGGTTCTGTAATGTTTTTTTTTATGTTGATTTGATTCTTGTCTGCAGCACATTAAATTATTTGTTAAACATTTTCTTACGATAAGGAAAATGATAATATTATTAAGAAACTGTTATTATCCAACATGTTTGTTCATAAGTTTGAGTGTTTTAAGTTTATTTCTGCACTAGAAACTTCATTGTTTGTCTATGTTGAAATTATTTGTTTTAATTTGATTTGTTCTTTTATTTATTTGTTCGTCTATTTTAATTTTTACTAACTTATTTATCGTTTGTTTTAAACGGTTCTAGTAAAAAGGTTAGCTCTTAAAATATCTGCCACATTTTATGAAGTTATTTTGTCTTATTTGCCAAACGGTGAAAGTAATTTATTTTATTTTTGGGGATTCTTTTTTTAATTTATTTTTTATTTGTAAACATTGATAAACATAATAATCTTCATAGCTTTGTATGTTTTGATATTAATAACTTCTATTAATATTATTTCAGATTGTTCACAAGCAAAATAAATTAATTTTACTCATTAAAATTCACGAAACAACGTTATGTTTATTTAGTATAAGCGCAGCAACACAACACAACTTAACTATTCTTTTTGAATTAATTCTTGGTGTTTTGTGTTGTAGTTTTTGTAAAGTTCAGTTTACGTATACATCGGATCGTGTTCTTTTGTATTTTTTAATACATTCTTAAAAAAGTGTTCTAAAACTTTGTAACAGCTATCATTCAGCTTGACTATTTAGCATGTCTTGCTCACCACACCAAAGTGCATGATGTCATTTCCGATCGAACAGGCTTTCTTAACGTAATGCTTTGTCGAACTCGCACTTAAAGAAGTGCGAGTTTGGAACAGTGTTTTGTTTTTATCTTGTCACGAAGATTGATTTGATTTTATGATTAACTACTAAAACTTTTTGGATAGCTAGATGTCATTAAATAATAGGCGATGCTTGACTAAAAATTAACGTTAATTAACGTTACTTGATGTGATATATTGCATAAATATCAACGATTTACATGTGTTTATATATTGGTTATGCAAATAATCAACAATATTTTTCTCTAGAAAATCGCAGTAACTTTATAGTGCATCGTCACTCTGCCATTGATTTTCAAAGGACCCTCAAGCTCACCGCAAACACTACTAGCACGTAATTCTACGTGATTCCACTAACCTCATATCATTTTCAGAAATTGTCTTGAATGAGGTTGCTTACAGACTCAACCTCACGCTTATCCATCTTGACAATCAGTATAAATCTGGACTAGTCTGTGAAAAATGATCTCCTCAAATCAATTACATATATATTTTTAGCCAACGCAACTTGATTATCCAAAAGTATTCTTTTACACAAATGTTTTTTGGATTCAATTCTTTACATCAGCAAATGTCTTAATGGTTTGCATCTTGTTTCTCAATAGGTAATCTACTGACCAAAATATGAATGGATTACTAGCATTTGGATGTTTTTTAAGATACATGACATTTTTCTATTTAGTAGTTCAAATATATCTTGATACTTTTTTTTATCACAGTGTAATTCCATTCTGGCATAATTTCTTCATTGTTGGATGACTCCTTTTTAGATTATTTGATATTTGAAACGAACAATTTTCTTTACTTATTATTTCTATTAGGAAGTTCTCTTCATCAGTTGAAAGTTTTATAGGAGCAATGGAGCTTTACTTTGGTACTTCAAAATAACCTCTAGACACTGAAGAATACAATTATTAAAAAAAGTTTATCAATTTTATGTTTGAAATGAAATTGTATGGATTACTTATTTTCATCTACAAGAAATTTAAAACTCACAACATATTACATCATTTAATGTCATATATTGAATAGAAAAAATGTAAAACATGGCAAGATAGTATTTTCATATAACTTATAAATGTACTTAATATTAATCTATAATAATCACATCATGAAAATGTATATGACAATTACGATAATTCTAAGTCCGTAAATAACAAGAACTATTTTTTAAGCAAAAGAGAATCTTCAGAAACTTTGTAAGAATCAACTTTTAGGAAGACAAGAGTGTTGATTGCTTTGTGCTTTCTAGCAGAAGCTTTTCGAAAAATCAGAAAAAAACCATTGTGTCTAAAGATGTTCTCCACTGCCAGCTTCACGATGTCGGCATTAAACCACAGACCACACCACTCTCCACTTAGTGGTACGTTGTAAGCGTGGTTTTACTCTAGAACAATAAACAAATTGGAAGCTCGCCTGAAGGTCTGTCTGTGAAATATTTAGCGTAATCTAAGTCGGCAGCGACAAACATATCCGTTTATGTCTCTGGTTTGGGGGGTAACTTCATTCTGATATTAATAAACCAGTCATCTAATAGTATTACCGTCTCTGCTCTTTCCACGCGTAGG
The DNA here is from genome assembly GCA_963556195.1 of Sepiola atlantica. Taxonomy (NCBI): domain Eukaryota; kingdom Metazoa; phylum Mollusca; class Cephalopoda; order Sepiida; family Sepiolidae; genus Sepiola; species Sepiola atlantica. Next base: position 37,115,604 of record OY744523.1, on the reverse strand, counting down.
TTTTGCCGTCCGTATTTCACAAAAAGAACGCAATTAAAGTATGTTGCTCAGTATATAAGATTATCTAAACAGATGAATGTCAAGAAGTTTACGTGAACACAGTAATGAATATATGAACTCGCCTTCGGCTCCTTGTATTGTCAGTTGAACTATTCGATATATATATATATATATATATATATATATATATATATATATATATATATATTTTTATATATACATCTATACATATGTATATAACTATTAAATAAGTACACATATATTGAACACATGAACTTAAAACCACACTATTTTCAAAAACAGCTCAATATAAATACGCGCTTTGTAAGATGAGTATTGATATGCGTAGACTGTTTCTGATGTTTATTTCATTTTACTTATATCTATAATGACACGTTAGCCACACAAAAGCGTTCATTTTTTGTTGCTAGAGAACACATATATATATATATATATATATATATATATATATATATATATATATATATATATATATATATATATATAGTCTAAAGAAGCTTTGAGTCATTAAAAAAAATGAAAATATGTAAAATGCAGTTTTAATTCCAAGACAAACTAACTAATTCCAAGATATTGAAGACTTAACATTGGTTGGAAAATTAATAAATTAAAAAATATAAGTAAAAAAAAGGGGGGATTAATTATCTAAGAGTGAAATAAAAACAGGAGACCGTAAGCTTCTAATATTAACACGGGTATCATCATCATCATATATATATATATATATATATATATATATATGAGAAGGATGTCGTGGTTTGACTATACGGGTGATAAACATGTTTAATGAATGTAGCATATGAGAAATAATTTATTTATTGTTTTATACACTGTTTGAATTGTTTCGAATGTTCGGATAAATTAAAGAGAAATTATATTTTTTTTATAATATAGGTTCCAAAATAAACTTATTTAGAAAAAGATGTTAAAAAAACCCTTGGTATTACATTGTTTTCCGATTTGCTAAAAGTGATCTCTCTTTATTGTACAAATCTCTTATATGTAATTACAAACGTGCGTTTTATCTATCGTAACTATATGGCATCAAAACAAACGAGGCTTATTTCATTCTAATGATACAAGAATATTTTCAAATATCGATTATATAAGAACTTAAATAGGTCTCAAACTTCTTAATTTACAAACGCTTTAGAAATAAAAAAAATAAATCGATTAATATTTATTTTAAATCGTCATTCATTTTTTATGTCTTTAATAATAAAATCGAAACACATAAATTAACTATTTTAAAATTATGAGGAATGTATAATTATTTTATTTGACCAATTGACTTTCAGCTTTCGGCGATTGTAAAAAAGGATGCGCAAAAAATAAATAGTCAACAAATGAATGTTTATAAAAGAAATACCAGTTTCTTTTCTACCTACCTGCGTATTTGTGTGTGTTTTGTAAGTGTTTTAAAGCGGTTATCTTTAAAAAATATAATTAATAAGTTCGTTCAAATAAATCATTTAAGGTTGCAATCTGACATTCGTTTGCCGACCGTCTACGATGTCGTACGATGTTTAATGTATTTTTCTCATTTCAATTAGATAAAAAAATAAGTAGTAAGGCGTTTGGACAAGTTATGTGTTTACTCAAAAAACGCTTCGGAGATATCTGCTAAGTATGATGCTTACACCATCTTGCAAATGGAACTGTAAAGCGATCGGATTTAAAACGCAATCAACACGCTGTACAATAATTTAAAACAAACACTAATTGGCAAGTTGAAAGAAAAGAACTGCATTGTCCCTGGTAAAAGTTATTTGTTGATCATTTGTTATTGTACACCCCTTTTTTCTGTTAATTATTATTGAAAAATTCACAGAATTTTCTATGTATCCATCTCATTATATGCTATTCATTTCTAAACTTGAATAAAATGAAAGCTGAATATTGGAACATATTAAATAACACCATGGCAATAACTTTTTGTGTTTTTCCTCATATTAGTAAAATGTGAAATGTGTATTTGTTCGTCTGTAGATAATACTACAGCTAGATTAATTGCTGCCTGGACGACATGTAGTATATATATATATATATATATATATATATATATATATATATATATATATATGTGTGTGTGTGTGTGTATGTGCGGGCGTGTGTGTAGTGTGTCGGTGTATCTTATAAAAATTAAATTACGTGCTCGATCGCAAAGATGAGAGAGCTAAAATAAAAAAATATTCATTATTTGGAGCGGCACGTCTCGAAAATATGTAACATGTTTTTTTAAATAAATAATGTGTACATATATATATATATATATATATATATATATATATATATATATATATATATATATATATATAAATGAAAGAGAGAAATAAAAGATGTGACGATACCAAATTTACTACGTCTTCAGTCATTCAAAAGAAGGTGTATTCAATTAAAGTACATTTATGTTTACTTTCTATAAGCCATGGCTTTTCACGGAATGAATTTTTATCATGAGAAAACTATGCGTGTGTTTATGTATCTATGTGTGTGTGGGGGGGGGTAAAAATAATATAAACGGGTAAAACACATTTTGAATACAGGGTAAAATATTCAAAGAACACTAGAGATTTTACCGGTTTCGTTTTGAGCAATGAAGGTCTTCAGAAAACGTTCGTTCATCTGAACAAAACCAGTAAAATCTATCGCTCCTTTGTTGTTTATTTGAAATGTGTTAGTCTTGTCTGTCTTCTTTTCACACATGCTGTATTTCACAGCATTTTATTTTTAGGATATATCGTGCATTTTAATCTGATATATATATATATATATATATATATATATATATATATATATATATATATATTTATATATATATATTTATGCAAACATTGTTATAAATAACAGGATTCGTATGTTTAATTATACCTTTTTTATTTTGTCTATTATTCTGATGGATGGTGTGTATTAAAATAAAAAAAATAACAAATGTTCCATAGGTTTCACAGGTTTGACGAACGTTTTGAGTTATCATTGAACCACCTCTGGGTTTTAAAAGCAAATTAACAAAAAAAACTAGGGAAAGAATATAATTTTAAATAGACGACAGAAAAAGGCGCAGAAAACGTTTCTCGCATTGTTCAAGAAGTCGTTGACGATTTAAATTCAGCAACGCTGGATGTTATCACAGAACGAAATCGCATTACGTTAAGCATTTTAAAATGTTTCTACTCGTTTGAAATGTGATTTTGTTATTTTTAGGTTGGAGTGTTTTTATGTAGATAACTTTCATTATTATTAATCGGTTAAATTAGTTTCGGAATGTATACTTTTAGTGTTATTAACTAGAATTTGACTTACATCAGAGGGAGTGCAGTTATGTGTTGTCGCTGTAGTAAATTGAGCTAGAGTTTAAATGATGCATGGTGAGGCGGTGGGATAGTGTAGTGTCTGTAAAAGTAATACGGTTATTAGCTTGATTATTATCATAGAAGTTACATTGTCCAAAAGGGCATTTCAATTTGGGGTTCAAATTCCTCATAGTAAATAATAGGTATAATTTTATTGTTATTGTCAATTACCGATAGGTATCTGTGTATAATATTGTTCATGGCTGTTTCTTCTTATCTGCCGAATATATGAGCAGGTGTCGGTGTTTTTAAAGGTATATGTTTATGCCCGACATTAAGTATCCATATTAGAATTGTTTTTATTCCGCAGATTACAACAATGTATTATTGTATTTGGAATCTGGATTTAACAAGATCCTATAACACTATCAAAGTTACGAGAATTGGAAACATTTTTATATCAAATATAATATTTTTATAACAGCTATATAACCGGAATATAAGAAGCAAGATGAATAAGGCACTGATTTAAACTCTCTTTAAAAGATGTGTAATATTATATTGTTTCTTCATCATTTCAACTAGGACCACAAGAGGAGAAGTGCTCGGAAATGATTGACCATATAACACCGTGTTAGCCATTACTAGTCGAAGATTAAGATACATAATTCAGAACGATTAGAAAGATGACGGTAATACTCAGTTTCCAGCGGAAGTAAGCTTACAATACTAGACTCTGTGATTGTCCGTTAATAGTATATATATTTTCGGTAGACGCTCACTGTTAGACAGTGACTAGCGACAGAGCCCGCCGAGAAGTATAGGAGTAAGTCTTAGCTGAGGAATTGCATTTTAGACGTAAGAGTTTTAGCTCATATGTAGAGACTATCAACAGGATCTAGACGACACACACGCGCGTGTCCAGCAATTGCTGTATATAATGTTTTATCAATTGATTTCTTTTTATTTTGCATGTAAATTGTGAAGTCTGGCTTACCATCTGGCGATCTGCAACACTAGAATTTCAACAAGGTCAGGAAAATGGAAGAAGACGAAGAAGAAAAATATGATAAACCACGTTTGAAATAAAGGCAGCCAGTCGGAAGTGCAGGCATAGTTCCACACATTAAATATTAAGGAAACAATAAATGTTACTATGTTAAAAATAATCTATGACAACCTATTTTGTATAAGTGCGACTACGTTATTTCAACATAATTGTGTATGTACTACTAATTGATTATATGAAACAAATATGCAATAAAGCAAAGTACCAACACGATATTAAAAGATCATATTTAGAAAAAAAAATTCAACCGAGTTAAGTAAGGAGCTTAAAGGTTATTACTATATAACTAACAACATAAAACGAATGTTTAAATACTATTAACTCTCTTCACACATTCTCACTCTCTAGAGAATAAGTACATGATTACTTATCCTTTTCCTGAGTTCATCACGCAATCTGTCTCTCTTAATTAGTCTTCCTAGTCATTTTGCAATTGTGATGTTAACTTATCATTAATAATATCATTATAAATTTAATAAATCAAAAATTCAACACGGACGTATTTATGCTATTTTAATAAAATAAATGAAAAGTAGAGCGAAGGTAAATTACTCCCGCGCAAAGCCGGTAAAGCACATAATCTTTTGTAATATATATTAGTATATGCATTTATACTATCTAAATAATGTTCGTATAACCGTCATATGCGTTTGTGAGGAAGTACACTTATTAAACACCTTGCACACCGAAAACTTTAAAATGTATTGTAAGTACCTACATTGTTCGAATATCTATGAACATGGATTGCTTTGCTATTTTGCAGAATATAGTTAATAAAATATTAACATTATTCTAGAATAGAAATATTGAGAGTTTATTTTTCATGTCTCATGCATCATTAGAATAATAGAAACACTGTTATTTCTTCATAAAAATGTCTAACCTAGATATGTTGATATCGAAATGTAATGAGTTGAATTAATGATCTAACCATTCCTTTACATTTGATAAACAGGCAAAAGCAAGAAAGATAGCACTATAATCGAACCCCCGATCGAGTAGACCAACAAGCCTCACTTCTAGACATTTTCTTGACCTCAATGCCCGAGGCTTGTGTGACGAAAGCCAATAGCCCACTCGGGAATGCTGATCACATTGTTCTAATGATACCTATTACCTAAAGAAGTCGTCCAAAAGCTGATGAACCGTTGCTCAAAACAACAAGATACTACGAGCGGACTGATTTTGAGTCAATCAGAGATCACATCAGTGACGCCCCATGGAAGGAAATCCTCTCACTCCCTGCCAACCAGTGTGATAACGAATTAACTGAATGGGTCAAAGCAGGCATTGAAGCCTATGTCCCCATGCGAAAATTCTTTAGTAAGCCTCACTCTCCTCAATGGTTCACCTCGGAATGTGCAGTTGCCATTTCCGAGAGGCAACAAGCATTCCGTAAATTCAGCCGCCATAAGTCAGCTACTAATAGAAATAAGTTTATAAAGTCAAGAAATAATTGCAAGGCCGTGATAGTAGAAGCGAAGAGAAAGTATAATGAGTTAACAAAAAAACGCATCCAGTCACAGAAATTAGGTACTCGTGATTTCTGGAAAATCTACAATAGTGTAGTGAATAATGGTCAATCAACGATTCCCCCACTATCAAACCACAATGATGTCGCTTGCACGACCACTGATAAGGTTGAACTACTTGCCCATCGCTTCGCTTCTAATTCTACTTTGGACTCAGATAACCACCCCCTCCCCAGATTCCCTTTGCTGACTGAAGCCACACTTGATAACCTGGTCATCACCCCATACCAGGTCATAGACATCATAAAAACCTTGACACCTCCAAAGCTTGTGGGACTGATGTTATACCAGTAATAGTAATAATAAAATGCTCTGCTGAACTGGGCCCTGTCCTCTCCAAACTCTACAATAAGAGTCTAGCTGAATCGTGCTTCCCCGATAGCTGGAAAATTGCCTCTGTGGTACCAGTCTACAAGAACTCTGGGAATAGAACCGATCCTCAGAACTATCGCCCAATCAGTCTGCTGCCGATCTTTGCTAAAATCTTTGAATCCCTAATCAATCTAGCGATAGTACGGCACTTAGTTAATGCTAAACCAATTTCCGACCGCCAGTATGGATTTAGACAAGCACGATCTACTGCAGACATTCTAACGGTCATCTCTGAGCGCATGTATCATGCACTCGACGGGCCAGGAGAAGTTAAAGCAGTAGCGCTAGATATATCCAAGGCCTTTGGCAAGGTTTGGCATAAAGGGCTTCTCCTGAAAATACGCTCATACGCTATTACTGGGCAATTACTTAATATAATTAGATCCTTCCTAGACAAAAGAAAAATCCAGGTTGTCCTCGATGGTCGCTCATCTATGCAACATGACATAAATGCTGTTTACCCCAGGGATCTATCCTTGGACCCCTGTTGTTCCTGATCTATATAAACGATCTCTCTGATGGCATAGAGTCTGAGATTGGTTTATATTCTGATGACACCACCCTTTACTCTCGCCATGTTGGTAAAACCAACGCAATCATATCCGAGGCAATGGATGAATCTTTAGAAAATGACCTCCAAACTGTAGTGGGTTGGGCCCATTAATGGTTGGTAACTTTTAATGCCGCAAAGACAAAGCTCCTTCTTTCAATAATTACAAAGAACCTTTGCAACCACCGATTGTCATGGCAAATAACACCCTACCTGAGAGTTCATCATTCAAACTCCTCGGCTTAACCTTCACAGGTAACATGAATTGGAACAAATACATTGAAGACATTGCCAAGGTTCTGCAAAGAAGGTTGGCTCCCTCTACCGTGCTAGTAAACTCCTCACACCTGGCATTATCCTGTATCTCTACAAAGTCACCATCCGCCCATGCATGGAGTATTCTTGTCACGTCTGGGCTGGCGCATCATCTAAAAGTCTCTCCCTCCTTGACAAGGTCCGAAAAAGAATCGCCAACCTAATAGGTCCCTCACTGTCAACTAAGCTCCAGCCTTTGTCCCATCGCCGCAATGTGGCATCCTTGTGCTTGTTTTACAAATACTTCAATGGATTATGCTCCGATGAATTGGCTACTCTGGTGCCCCCTCGACGAAAATCCACTAGACTAACTCGACAATCAACTAAATCTCATTCATTCACTGTGGAGGTCCCCAGATGTCGGAGAGACTTCTACTCAAATAGCTTCTTTCCTTGTACTGCAGGCCTCTGGAACTCCCTTCCTGTCCCTTGTTTCCCCGACAGTACAGACATGCAGAAGTTTAAAACTTATGTAAACAGACATCTCGCTGCGCAGATCCCAGTCTAGGTTGACCGCCCCTATCTTATCACCTTTTATTTTTTCTCAGTAGCCTCTTACGTCTACAGTGGCGGCCTGCCTTGTTTGGGGTAAACTATGTAAAAAAAAAATTGTAATAGTGTACTAAATCACCCGTAACACATTGGTCAGTTTTATATACGATTAAATATACGTGTAAGGCCCGTAGAAATTATACGTTTAAAGCCTTAATTACTTGGATATTGCTTCCGTACATTTCGTGGTCGTCCGATTCGAACACAGACTGCATCCAATAAATGTACCACATTTTCTTCAAAGTTTAACATACTATGTTTAATGTAGTTTCAGAGTATGTAGTTATGATAGTCTTTCTCGAAGAAGACTTGTGGAAGTTTGATCCACATACATTTTGTACCATCTTTGGAACGAACAGATGCTGCACTTTGGTCCAAAAGCAAGGAAACTGAATGTTAGTTCGTGTTTCCCGTTTGACACAACATCTTCATGAGAGAACATTAAACAAATCATTTTTTTGCATTGCATATTGTTCGATCTCATCTTTTACAAAATGAGTAGAGAGTGATAACGTACATATGAACATAAACTTAACTTAGCGTATTATTCTATACATAATTTTGTATTGTTAACATTGATTCGAAAATAACAAATTCAAAGCCGTTTGGTAAGTAAGATTATGTGTTCATACCAGCATTAACGCCCTTGTGTCACTATTTTCTATTTACTACCTTCGCACCCATCCCTCTCCTTTTTATCTGCTTACTTATTTTTATAATAACTTACAACATTCCATTTCAAAGAATTTCACAAAAACAGAATATATTGTGATGTCATAATATATCTTATACCTCTTCCCTTCTTTCTCGCTGCACATATTCATCTCTTCCTCTCTCTCTCTCTTTGCTTTCTCTGTCTTTCTTTTTCTTAAATCTACTCTCTACTCTTTCTTTCTCTCTTTTCATTAAATAAATATCAACCCCTTACTCTCACTAATTCTATTGTCATTTGTTTATTATTTACGTAATTCGGCATCTAAAAATTATGGTAAATATCAAGTGTGCACGGTGACAAGTAAACAAATCTACACACATTATCAATGTTGTAGTATGATATAGTTTCCTGTATATTCTTAATGAGCCCACGCATCGTTATCAGCTACTCTTTTAGTATGCCAGGCTGTTATGCGTCTGTTTAAAATCTCTTTTTTCTAGCAGATTCAATTAGAATATGATTTTAGATGCGTCCAAGAATTTCTATGAGTCTGTCAGTACATCTGCCACTCTAGAATTTCCAAGAAAATGCCCTAAATATGTCCCGTTTCAGTATAATAACGCATTTCAATTGCTAAATGCAAAGACGTTATCAATTAAAACACCTGCTTATGTTATGATCATTATTATCAGAAAATAAATCAGGCTATGTCTGCAAACGAGAAGACGAGATGATTCAATACATATGTAATGTGAATCTCCTTTTTTCAAGTCATCCTTTCTGGATCAGAAACACGGTTAGCCCATGGAGGACAAAAGTAGGTCTGAAGATATAGGGAAACACACCCGAGCCTGCGAATGTGTAGAAAAAAACATACGATGTAGTACTGTCTTGTTTACTCTCTTACCTCAGATTAATTAAACGTTAATTGTTCCGTCAGATTTAATGATAATGTATTTTTTTTTCATAAAGTAATGGTAAAGAGTTATATAATAACGTGTTTCGATGGCACCAAAAGTAGACCAATTGATTAGATTTTAAAAAAATATAGGAATGCATTAATGTTAGATTTTTCTATGCAAATCGCTCTAGACAAGCCATGAAGCCACTTGCTGTAAGAAGCTAAACATGGTACTTCAAGGTAAAATAACACTAGCAAACAGAGAGCTTAGATAGATAGATTTCGCCAAAGAGAAGAGCAGGTTATTTCCCTTTTATCAGAAACATCGCTCATCGTATGTTAGGACTAAAAGACTAAATAAGATTTATATTCTACTCTTCTAGGTTGTAGAAAAATATTGTTGAGCGTATGTGACACACCGACATCATATGACTTACATTTGTTTTGTTTCAAACATTATATTTTGAATAAATGCGAACATACTGACAATAGAATACACGCTTGTATTTATATAAATATGCAGGTTTATACAAAAATTAAACTCACTATTGAGATCGTTAATTAAATTGGTAATTATCTCTGCAATGTACTCATATTAACTAGACTAACACTTCAGTTTATGCATGCATTTGGAACCAAGTCTTGGTCATGAATTCTGAATAATCTTTGTTTATAGTAACATGATATGAAGACACACTTTAGTGATAGAGTTATCAGGAAACGGACGGTATTAGATAGTATCACACCTCACCATACCTTATAATTTAGAGTGTTATCTGTGACGTTTTCTCAAAGATAATTACTTTCTAAACAGTCTCGAGGTATTTTCTGAAGTTGTTCGAGCCTTAACAAGCACACTAATATCTGTATCTTGAGATTAGTGTGCCGGAGTTAATGACAATTTTGCACGTGTGGGTGGTAAAAATTGAAAAGCGATAAACTAAGAATGATGTATGTTCATGGCTGAAACGTACTAAGTTAGTTAGAGATCGGGGAATTATAGCAATGCTTCTTGTGGATTATCCTGCACATCTCCTAGGGATGATGATGTGCCTACAACAGCGCTGTGTATGAGGCCGAGACCACAAGTGTCAAAGCAATTAAGAACCAGCTAAACCAGAGCGAAAACATTTTCAAAATGCACGACTCTCGACTGTACAGAGAAATCTATTATGATCAGCTTAAAAAAGAAAAGCGCAGTCCAGGAGGCCATTAGAAAAGGTCTTCTGAAAGTCAACCTGAAGAAATGCAACACATAGTAAATACTTTGATACGCAAATGTTGGACAGCTTTGCGATCCTTAACGATGAATAAACGCAGAAGGAAAATAAAGAACAACAACTTCCGGGGCAACTGTAAACTAGTGCAACTGAGACAAACTGTCCTAAAGCTGCAAGGGTATGATCAATATCATCCGTACCAACCAATGCGTACAACCTAAACCATAACACGAGCGCTACCATCACTGATGTGAGAAGGGTATGATCGTCACCAGACTGATATTTGTTTGTATCAAATGAAGTTAGATTTCAGAAACGATTTTGAATTTCATCAACGATTATATGAGTGATATTTTGAAGAGTGGTGAACCTGTGTTTTTAACACAACACATAAAGAAACGATCCCAGATACAGAACTTGAATGCCTACAGGGAGAAAACTTGAATGCTTACTAAACACTGTCCTGGAGTATATAAGACCTCTCCCTACAGTGGTGTATCAGGACAACCTGGTATGCGGATATATCCCCTACAAGTAACCCATAACTAAATATCTAAAACACAGTAGTTGACGCCCAAATAAGATTCCCTCTTTATAGCTACCCTAAGTGATGGTGCCTCTAGTAACAGTACTAAAATGGATACTTTACAAGGCAAGATGAATTCGTTGTACTGGAATCCGGTAATACGATAGGACAAGAAGAACGACATAATATGACATAGTTTACTCGTCAATTGTGGAGAAGAGCATTGATGTTCTTAATTTGTATACTGGTTAGAGGTTTGAGCGGGAGATGCGAACTTTAATGGAACACTGAAATATCCTATGCATCTTATATGACGATCAAGTTTTAGCCCCAGGAAGGGACCTCTTTATTTCTAAGAACTTCGACTGAACAAAAATGCAGTCACACACACACACACATACACACACACACACACACACACACACACACAACAATGACAAACACTCGGCATATCAATTCACAGATTTTTAAAAAAGAAAAACACTGACAAATAATGATAAACAATGGAATTAGTCACGCTAATAGTATTCATTCAATAATCATCACCATGCATCAATTTATTTTTATGTCTTTCAAATATCATATTAATAACAACCTTGTTATGTAATTAGCTTAATCGGTATTGACACAAACTATGGAATCATAGATGGATGGTTTAGACTAAAGGCTACATTAACGAATATTAGAATCGAGCATAAACACTTTTAGGATTGGTACTTGTCCAGATTTTGAACCTAATTTCCGTGACTGCCCGGCAGCAGCTAGCCGACAGCTAACGGAAGCGTCCGAGACCTGCGGAGTCGGCAGACGACAACAATATAAGACGATGAATATACGTAAAGAAAATGAAATGCATATATTTTTATAAAAAAATGAAATAAATGAACAAACCCATAGCTGAAATAAATACACTTTTTTTCGCTAAAATAATAAATACTGTTTTTTTTGTAACATTTAAACACTAAAATAATAAAAACTGTGTTTTTTTTTTAAATTTTAACCATTTTTTTTTGTAACTTTTTTTTTTGTTTTTTGCAATTACGCATTGTTTTTCTTCATTTTTTAAGCTTTTATTGGAGTTCTTTTTTTACATTAGGAATTTTTTCCTTTATTTTGTTTAGCATTGTTATGGGGGGGGGTAATTTTGAAGATTCTTTTCCTGGAGGGGTAGGGCTTCTTTTTTTTGTTTTTTTGTTTTTTTTGGGGGGGGGGGGGCGCTGGAAAACACGGCCGACGTTATTTTTCTACGGTTGAACAGACTCTCAACCGTATGCCCTGGGCCTCCGAGTCGTCTGGGGGTTCGCGCTATATGTTCGGTGCACACCTCCCGCAGAAAATTCTTCCAGTCCACTTGCGTGATTCGAGACAGTACGCCGCATTCTTTTTGGTAGGTTTTTACCGGTCGCCATATCCTGGGACCATAGGTAGATCATCTTTTAGAATGGTCGAAATTTCTAATTTTGATCGCGAAAAAAACGTCCCAGATCGCAACGAAATCCAAGCCCGGAATTCCTGGGTGGGTCATCTCCAGGCATATTTGTCCGCCACAGTCTGTCGCGGGGCTAACCGGCAAAGTCGGCCTGCGCCGCCGCATCGCATACACCGCATTACTTTTGCCAGCAGAGCCTTCTGCTGACAAATGTTAATGCACTCCTCCGGAGATCCAATCGTGCGACACAGCACTTCGAAATTCATTTTTTGCAATTGGTTAACAAGCGTCTCTCCTCCAAATCGCTATCGGCTGCTTGACGCCAGCCTCGTTTTCGACTCGGAAGGTCTCGGACGCTTCCGTTAGGTGTCGGCTCGCTGCTGCCGAGCAGTCACAGAAATTAGGTTCAAAATCTGGACAATTACCCAACCTTGTTATGTAATTAGTCTAATCAATATTGACACAAACTATGGAATCATAGATGTATGGTTTAGACTAAAGGCTACATTAACGAATATTAGAATCGGACATGAACACTTTTAGGCTTTGAAATACATTATTACTTTAATAGATCATTTGATACAATCGTTAGAAGAATAATACATTCCCGAGAGAATATGTTTGCATCATATTTCATGTCACGTTACGTATATTAAAATCAAGATATAATTATCATACACCTCATACCTTAATAATCGAAATGCATTGAATAATTTGGATTCTAGAAAATATTGGTGTAATCTAAACGAGTCTAGAGAAAATGAAACCAAGGAATCAAGCTTAATTAGAGTGCAATGATAATTTAATATGAACTTAATGCAAATCTGCTATTTTTATTTTTTAAATAACAGCTTTTATACAACCTAAAAACCATATAAATATTTCAAAGTAATTGAAATGCAGGCAGTCTTTATTAACGGGTGTCTAATAGCAATTAATATAATGCCACAAAATAGGAGGTATCTGAAGCTTAATCGAAGGCGTCACCTCCTGTTATACCCTATTCTGATTAAAATTAAATGACACTAAATATATCAAACATGTGGACCGTTTACGAATAGCAGATTGGTTCCAAAATTCATGAACCTCATTTTATTAGTGTATTTTTTAAAATATTGTACGTACTAAGATATAAACTTGAAATATAACGATTTTTTACATATATCTATCTGCATAAATATATAATGTCTTAATATTTAATAAAATAACCTGATTCATTTGTTGCAACACAGACACACCGAACTAAATCAGAACAGCATACGGGACACACTTCTTAATCCTATCAAAAGTGGCCTCATAATTCGAAAAGAGAGGTTATTGAGATAAATTATACAGCATCCCGTAGATTTAATAACAGTGATGTAGAGAATAAGATAATGAGCTCTTTTTAAATTTTGCCAGAAGCTGAAAGACAGTATAATACTTGCGAGTGAAAATATAATTTATTAGGCATTATATATATTCTGAATATAAGCTTATGGTGACTAAAACTCGTGTCAAAACGTTGAGATTTCAAATAATATTACTACTATATAGGTTGGATATTACGTAACTTTCTTAATGATAACTCCTTGTGTGGTTCAGTTGGTTCCATATTCAGATAACCTTACAATCGCTATACGCCTACTGACACATTTTGAGTTATATGAGTTCAAAATATATTTATAAAGTTTTCTGTGGTGAATAATTTGTCAAACGTAATTGATTGACAACGGGATCTTTTTGACTTCATCAGTACATCATAATTTCTTGTTATTACTACCGCATCCGTAATAAATGAAGTAAATATTTACCTAAAAAATATACTTGAAGGCAATATTTCATTTTTATTATCGGATTTAAATTTTAAAAAATATAATCTCTTAACGCTTCTAATGCCGAACATTTTATTAAAATATGATAAATAGGCGATTTTTTGTGAATCTTTGAAACATTAAATATCATGCCATTACAGCTGGTGCTTGTTTTTTTTAATTCAGGTAATGTGATACTGATTACGACAGGTGGAAAACATGTAGTTTATTTGAGCCATCCGTAAATAAGAAAGTGTAATCTTACAAAGTAATTTCGTGTAGAATATATATTTAATTAAATTTTATAGATGACGATTGCTACTCTTTGGTAATAATTCTTAAAACTCATTCTACATTTCAAATCTTAATTAACGATATTTACATCAATATTTGTTCACTTTACAAAAGATAAGGCATGAATATTACGATTAAACAATAAACTTACATTTTTAGGGTGTTTTTTTTAACTAAAGAATTCCTTCTCTTTTTGAGTGTAAAATGGCTCGTTTTAAAATGAAGTTACCTTATATACAACGTCGCTTATTTTCGCTTATCTAAAAAGAACCAATGTGTCAACGTAATTATGCTGTTTAGTGTCTAGAGGGATGCTGTAAGAAATAGCACAACGTTAATGAATTGGTAGCAAGCAAAGTAATTCTTAATTATCATGTTTTAGAATAGTGACACAGTCTTCAATCAAAATACATCACTTATTAACTTCCAATTATTGTGCTGAAACATGCTAATTTTGTTTGTTAGGTTTTTTTGTAGATAATACTAAACTTAAGATAATAGAAATCTATTTAGGAATGAAAACGAATGAAAACGAACGTGTCGCCATTGGGTGAGTTTGTTTAATGTGTGGTTCGCATCACGAGATTAGTAAAAATAAAAACCAGGCGTTAAAGATCTGGAACCGAAATGCAGAGTTTTATATAAAAAATAAAAACATGATAGCAGCCTTCTGGGAATGAAAGAACATGTGATGGTGTAACCTGGAGCGAATGCAATTTTTACCTTAACAGAGATCCTACGTAATCAATAATGAAAAAATTCAAAGACAAAAAAGAATACGAATCGGGTATTTACGTTTTACAAAGTTAGAGTCTAATCCGTTCTGTGAAAAAAATGGAAAAGAAAAGTAACAGAAATAGGATAAAGAATGAAAACATGCTGTGTTTGCTTGTTCGGTTGTCACGTCTGATTTGTTAACCACCAGGGAAAGTAAGCATGAACCGACAGCTAAACATGTAGCCCCCAGAAAGATGGTGAGTGTGTACGAGAGGAAGAGAGGAAGAGAGGGAGAGAGAGAGAGAGAGAGAGAGAGGGAACTGGCAACCTGTGTACGTGTTAATAATATTGGTCGTATGCAACCTTCTCAACAAACGTACTTATTGTTGTTTCAGAAAAGCGAATAAAATAACGCTAGATTTAGGAACTCACGACAACACACGTCCCAGCAGGGGTTCACAATCCTGAGAAAACACTGAAACTGAGATGTTTGAAGACATTCAGTTGTGTCCATTGGTTATTCTTTCTATTTCTATAATAGTATTATTGGTATCCATCAGTCTCGGAAAATTGTAGAGTTGATCTCACACTGCAGAACCTAGGTAAATAAGTAACGAGGATAAACTGTTGACTGTACACTAGCAGGTGCTCATCTTTACGTGGCTTGAATAATAAGTTTAAATAGGAAATGTCGTATACAGAGTTTCAATGTGATGGCACGAGAGCCTGAACTTTGATATATATAGCCTCTGGCTGTCTTCAGGTGTTCGTCTCCTAAAAGTGTTGTTTCCTTAGAGCGACACCCACAAACAATTGTAGGTATCGCAAGTCCGTTGATGTTTCAGATCAAATGTCTCTGTCTCTCAGATGAGTATTGTTTCCAGCCGCCAGCTACTCCGCTTAAACTGTTTCCTATATCACTACTACCAGTTCCATTGTGATTGTATCTACGTAAGGAAAACAGGGTGGAGAACAAACTCTGTTTCAAGTTGTTGTTTAGGACCAGCTTTATGGGGGATATTAGTGTGTGTTTTTTTTCAATCTGAGCAAATTATTGTGTATGTTCTGCTTGTGTAATAAATATTTTCTGTTTTATCGTCGGTAAAAGAGTAATCCTCTTAGAGGGAGACAACTTTTTTTTATTTTGTTACACCTGGATTTACTTACAGGTGGAACTGGCTTTCACAATAATAAAAAAAAACTGGTCTTGTTTCAACTGTACTCGTGGAAACGCACATACGTAGGAACTGTGAAAATATTGAATTTATTTTTACCTCTGGTGTCAATGGAGAATTCTACAGTAGAATACCCTTGTTCAATTGCGTTCCTCCGGATAAATAGTGGGATATCATCTCAATTCAAAATGCCCCTCGCAGAACGCAGTGGCTCTTACGACGTGTCTTACTGAGTATTGTGCGGAATAATGCTTGAGCGTTCAATGTGGTTTGAACGGACTATTCCTTACATACATATTCGTCACCACGTCAAATATATTAAATTAAAAATTAAATGAACAAATAATTTAATAAATATACGATACTTACCAAAACACTGAGAACCAACACAAATCTTGTACGAAATAAACATACATCGGCCTTAAAAAAACATACCAGAAACTATGACTCTTTAAGATATGATAATGTTTAGCAATACAGCATAACATTCAACAATTCGTAATTATTAAAAAATGAACGAGAATATAATAAAATAAACTGTAACTAGTAACAAAATACGTAGACTTAAACGATGCAACGTTTTAAAAGAAATTAGGAAATACATAAACATCTGAAATTGGGCATATACAAATTAATGATACCATTTCTACATAAATACCATTACAATACTATTTTACATGTGTGCGTCTTATCGGGTCAACATAACATTTCTTATTATGCAGTGAATTATTATTATTGTTTATATTTCCTACTAATCGGATATTTACTGAACTCTAAATAAAAAACAAAACCAGTGTGCTGATATATACAGTTTCAGGGTGTGTTCGCACATTCGTCTCCGGGTGTTTCCTAAAGTTTGGCTCTCACAACCTATAGCAAGTATGTTAGGGTTTAAGATTAGAGTTCTTCGTATCTTACGAGAAATTGTCTTCAAATGACAATCTATTTACATAACTTGTTTTCAGGCGGTAGCTTCCCCGTCTTTACTTCTTATACTATCAGTACTACCAGTATACAAATACCATTACAGCACTTTAATATATAGCCCAACAGAATAGGCATCGAAGCAATGACAAAATACCAAGAGTATGGAAAACATCCCGATAAAGATGCGGTATCGCAACAGCCCCTTATCATTGATTTATCGCTGGTAAGGACAATTGGTCTTCTCTGGGATTTGGGTGGCAATAAGCCTCCCCAAGGTCTCAGCATTCTCTGCATTTTTTCCAGTGGAGGGCTGGTTTGTGTTGTCCCTCCTCGGTCTTCTCATCTTTCTCGACCCTCTACAGTTATGTTGTCTGGTGTCAGCCTAAGGCGGCACCAGTTAAAAAATGAATAAATAAATGAAATAATATTTCTTTAAATTAATTTTTAAAAAAAGTTTGTTTTTTTTAATTTAAAAATTTTTTCCTTTCAATTCTTATTTTTTTCCTTTTCTCTTTCCTTATTTAAAAATTTAAGGAAGGAGCTTATAGTGTTTCTTGTAATTTCTGTTTCTTTTGTTCATTTTTGTGTAGTGATAGCTGAGGCCGGTGTAATTTATTGGGGTGGGGAGAGATAATGAAGTGCTGTTTCTTGCAGTTTCTGGTCCTTGGCTCTTGTTGTGGTGTTCTTCGTGTGGTTTTGTTTTCTCCGTTGTAAATTCCTTGTGACTGGTTAGCCTTTGTAACTTATGGTGTAAGTTTCCGCATTCAAGGATGTTCCTTAAGATTTCAGCTGTTTTAATCATTGCCGTCCTTTGTATGGTTTCGATAGTCCCTTTGTTTCCAATTTCTCCTAGTCTTTTCTACAGGTTTTTGGGATGTTCCTAGTGCTCCTACGATTATTGGTATTATACTTACTTTCTTCATGCACCATATTCCTTTCAGTTCTCTGGCTAGTTCTGTGTATTTACTTTGTTTTTCCGTGTCTTTGATCTTCACTCTGTGATTTGCTGGAACGGCGAAGTCTACGATTTTACAAGATTTTTCTTTTTTGTCTATTATAATAACAGCAGGTCTTCTTGCTTGTATGAGTTTATCTGTTTGTATATCCATATCCTAGAGGAGTTTATGTTTTTCGTTTTCCAGTACTGTTTCTGGTTTATGTTTGTACCATTTTTCTGCATATTAGAAATTCAATTGTTTGCACAGTTCCCTGTGTATTACTTTCCCAACACAATCATGTATGTTCTTGTATTCTTTTTGAGCAAGTTTGCTACATTCACTTATTATATTATTTACTGTTTCGTCTCTTTGTCCACACAGTCTGCATTTATATTTTCCTGGGTGTTATCTAGTTTAGCTTTAGTGTAGTTTGTCCTAATCGCATTGTTCTGTGCATCCATCAGTAAAGATTCAGTTTCTCTGTTCAAGTTTCCTTTTCTTAGCCATGTCCAGCTATTTGCGTTGGTTTCTTCACTTGTGAGTCTTATGAATCGTCCATGTAGTTGTTTTTCTTCACATTTTTCTTTTCTTGCCTGTTTGTGTCCAGTTTCGATGCCTCCTGCGTTGTTCGTTGGGACGGTATCTCTTGCTGCGGTGATCAGCCTTTCTCTGTCTTGCTTTATGTATTTCTACAGGTCTTTTTCAGTGTCGTCCACACAGTATTGTATACTTACCAGTCCTCTTCCCAACTTCGTTTCTCTTCAGGTAGACTATGTCCGTATCGTCCGTTGGACGTAGTGCATTGTGCATAGTAATTAATTTTCTAGTCCTCTGATCAAGAGACCTGAGTTCTTTTTTAGTCCAGTTTATGAATAGTCCAGTATATCTTATTAGTGATACTGCCCAGGTATGTATTGCTTTGATTAGATTTCTGTTATATAATGTTGTTTCTAAGAGGGTTCTTATTCTTCTCAGGTATTCTTTTCCAATCTTCTCTTTCATTTATGTTGATTCGATTGTGTCTGCTTCCAAAACTCCCAAATATTTATAGCTCTTTTGTTCATTCAGAGCCCTCATCTGCTCTTGGTTGGGCAGTTTCATGCCCTCAGTCGTCTTCAACTTTCCTTTTTTAATCTCTAGCAATTCACACTTTTCCATTCCGAATTCCCTTTGAATGTCCTGACTGAAGATTCTGGTCATATTCATCAGCTTTTCCAGTCTCTGTTTGCTTTTTGCAAGTCGCTTCAGGTCGTCCATGTTCATGAGATGGTTTATTCGTTGTGCGCTACCTGTGAACTTGTAACCGGCATCACATTTACTGAGTATGTAGGTGAGTGGCATCATGACTATGATAAACAGTAGTGGTGATAGGGAGTCTCCTTGAAAAATGCCTGTCTGTATTTCTATCTCCGTCAAGTATTGTCCTCCAGCTGCCAGTTCTAATCTCCATATTTCCATTGCTTTCTTGGTGAAATTAATAATCTTGTTGGGTATCTTGTACATTTTCAAACCTTCAATAATCCATGCTTGAAGGATTCTGTCGTACGCTTTCTTGTAGTCAATCCATGCCATAGATGTGTTCTTTTTCTTGCTTTTAACTTATTTCAGGATCTTTTGATTTATGTATAACAGATCATGCGTCCCTCTTTTTTATTTCTGGTACTCTTTTTTTTCCTTTGGAAGTAGTCCACGACTGTTCAGGGAATGATAAATTTTCTCTCTAAGTTGTGCCGTTAGGATTTTCTACATTGTCGGTAAACAGGTTATTGGTCTGTACTTGCTTGGGGGCGTTCCCTTCTTGGCGTCTTTTTGTATGAGCGTTGTCCTTCTTTATGTCATCCACTCTGCTACGTCTGTTTTATAGATACATACTCTCAGTTTCTGTGCTGTGTAGGGTCGTGAATTTTTTGAACCAGTACACATGTATTCCATCGTGACCTGGTGCTTTCTAGTTTGCCATTTTCCTTGGTGTTGTCTTAATAGTTTATTCGTTAATTTCTGTTTCCGTTCCTTCTTCAATTTCTAGAAGTTTATCTTTCATGTATTTCAGCCACTTAGCATTTTTGTTGTGATCTTCAGCAGTTGCCCATATCTTGCTCCAGAAATGTTTTGTTTATGTCAGGTCCGGTTGTACTGTTGTTTTTCTCCGTTTACGTGTTTGTAAAACTGGCTTTCATTGTTTTCAAATACCATATTCTGTTTGTACTGTTCCGATTTTTATCTGTATCGTCTAAATTTTCCTTCTTTTGCTGCTATCTTTTGTTTTAGTTCTTCATGTTTCTTATTTAGTCTTTCCTTGAGATTAAGATTTCTGCTTTTCGATCGTTTACTGTTCTTCTTCATCCTATTTACGGTTTTAGCTTTCTTTTGAAGTTTCGTGATCTGGGTTTCGTCTGTCCATTCTTGGTGTCAGTCTTCTTTTCCCTTTTTAGTTTCATACTTATTGATTTTGCTCCCGCATATATCAAGTTGTTTAAATTTGTGATAGTGTCTGTTGGGATGTACATGATTACTCTGTTTTCTTTCTCTGTTTCAACTTTTAACTTCTTCCAGTCTTCGTTCCTTAGGGATGGAAGTTTTGTTTTGTTCTCGGACATTAATCGTTTGATGTTTTCCACTTCTCTTATTTCTTCCTAAGGTAGTTCTATAGTTTGGTCGTGTACGCATTCTTCAGTTTCTGTGTTTAAAAAGCAATACAGCTCTAAAAAAGAGTGGTTACCATAAAAGCAAATTAAATATTGAAAACAGGACACTATTAATTACAATAAAATAAAAAATAAAAGAAAAAGAAATATAATAAACTGTACACCGCCCTATAACCATGTGCTAGCACCTAAACTGAGTAACACATCCTAAATGTGATTGAAAAACACTCCCCCGTTTCCAATCCCCTTCATAATATATTCAATAGTAATAACCTTAAACTACCCTACATCCTGCTGCGAAAACATAGAAATGATAATTAAGGCACATGATAAAAAAATACTAAAAGAGAATAGCAGGGAGGTAGACACACAAAACAAATTACATAAAAAGTGACCAATATAGCAATAATAACACTAAGAAGGACAACAATATAAACAATACAAATATAAATAAACAAAACACTAATAGTAACCACCCGAATATTAATGAAAAAGTTAGTAATGAAGAGAAAATATGTAACTGCATAAATCGTACACTTTGTCTACTACAAAATAAATGCCTAACCAAAAGTATTGTATACCAAGCCACAATAGTTGCCAAAGAAAAGACCGAATAACAAGAAGTGGGTATAACCTCCCTAGATTTTAAAACCAAATATTATGAGCACGAATGCACAGTTAAAAACAGAGAACGTCGAATTAAAAACGCCACTAGCACACCACTATTGGGAGCTCAAAGAAAATAGAGGCTCACCAATAATGGAATGGAAAATAATACGACAGGCCAGTACATGTAGACATTTGGACGACCCGTGTAGATTATGTCTGAATAAACACTTTTAAATCCTAAACTTTAAAGACGCACAAAATATATTAAACTGTAGAAGTAAGATAGCAAACAACTGCCTGCACAGAATTAAATTTACCTTAGGCTAACAATACATAAATAAATAAATAAACAAATGAGTAAAGAAAACAAAACTAAAAATTAAAAATTGAAAAACTAAAACCTAAAATAGAAATACAAGTAACCACGTAGATACAAGTAGAAATAAGTAAACCCATTATATCCATACAACAAGAAACATTATATAGGCCCCTCTTATGAAAGCAAAAAATAGAACATGATATAGGAAGTAACACTAACCGGACCTTTCTTCGTCGAAAGCCCAACGATTGGCTTAGAGAACAACAGATAATCTTATTGATTAACTAGCTAGCCGTCTATATAAAAAAACAACAACACTAACGCTATGCATTTTAGCCTGAAGATTACCCCGGCGCTGAAACGCGGGAGTCTCTGTGTGGATTAATTGCGATAAATATATTTTAATACTTTACTACCTAGCTCTACTAAAGTATCGAGTAATGTTGAAGTAAATACTGAGAATTGATACATCAAAAAATGGTATATCCTTATAAAATGTTATGCGGATACATTAAATAGTAATATATATATATATATATATATATATATATATATATATATAGTTCTCACATCGGTTGGCCGCTTTGTTAGAGAAAATGAAAGTTCTAATTTAGCGTAAAATCGATAATCTTCTATAAATAATATATTTCTCTTGCATTCCCGTTCGACTGAGAAAACATGCAACCAAAAGAATATATATATAGCGCTATGCTTTCTTCTACCGCCAATGGGTATATTATTACACCGCTGCTTACCTATGTATGTGAGCTTGTGTTTGGTTTAAAATCTTAACCTGGGTATAATTTCCACTGTTCGCAACACAGATTAGATGTTATACAACGAAACAGTAGTAGGGTGACCACAATATATATATATATATATATATATATATATATATATATATAATTCAGTAAATTATAAATTCTCGATACAATTAATTAATATTTTATTGATTGTACTCAAGGTCTTAAAATAATGTTTATTCATATGCACACATTTTTCAGAAAATCATTTATTAACGTTATTATATAAAAGTAACACTTGAAAAGTAATATGAATTTTATTTAGCATATGGACTTTCACAATTAAAATTTACATAATAGGCATTTGATAAATTCGCAACAAGTTCAAGAACAAAGCAATCTCATGATAAAGGGATCAAATAATACAGTTTATCCAATCATGATAAAAACAAAATCATGAAAACAATAATTGTATTTCAATTTGGCAAACTGTGTAGAAAATAATCCATTATGACTAATTCAGTTCATAATCGATTGTTTTGGCATACACATAATGTAATCACTTCACTATGATATGTTCATGTTAACTGTAAAAATGAATTCTACTTCCCTCTTGCTTATTCAATTTGACATATTAATTGAAATTCATATTTAATCAATAAATCTATACTCTCTGGAGTCGATTCTACAGGATAATATTTGATTAAAAAATGTGTTGTCTATAATCCATTTTTTAATTAATTTAAACCCGTCAGCGTTAGTATTTAGTAATAAACAGATTTTAGTTTAAGAGTTAAGAGATTCTAAAATTATTCATGAGCACAGTTCGATGTGTTGCGCAAACCGATTCATGAGAAAACTTTCTTGTAACTATTTAGCTCAAATAGTTACTACACTAATTAGAGACACAGTGATGAAACCAACACTGGAGTTGAGTTTAATATTTAATAATCCTATTAATGTGTTCGTTACGTCTCAAATGATTATTGAGGGTTATTAATATGGAACATACGGTTGTAGAACCTTCCGATCGACTAAATGAGATATTTTCCGGAAATCGACACGGTGTGTCCTTAGAATGTCTTCGTAAGTATAGTTGTTCGTTATCTTTATAAGGTGGGCAATGTCTGTTCTGAGAATACCATAGATGTATACAAGTGTCATAACTGGTTATTGTCTTGAGAAAACACTGCGGTATTTGAAACTATTGTTCGTCTTAATGCTTAAAAGAAACAGGTCGACCCCTGAGAACGATGGCATAATCTTAGTGAATGGGGTTTAACGGCTGGGCAAACGGAGTAAGGCGACAAGTAGCAGCAATAATAACATAAGCAACTAACAGAGTCAATGAATGGACTAGTGATGTTAATCAACAACCCAGCGAAGCAGTAGTTGCTATAGTAACAGCATCTGGCAATGTTAACTTGTTTAGTAGATCAAATTGTAATACACGTATTGGTTCAAATAGGAAAAATAATTCCGATCAGTAATTAAATACAGTCCCGAGGCAGAAAATCAGATAGCAGCCGATATCTGAAATGAGATCGTCGGAGTTCCCCCGAGTAGGAATCATAACGGTGTATCCATGTAAACGACCTGAGGCGATTTTCTCTTCGATCGCTATTGAATCTATGCTTAACACGTTAACGTAATTCAACAGACTCATGAAAATGTCCATGACTGTAGTGCCAACAAATTATACCAAGGAAGGGGCGGTTGTAAACAGCCCACTACAAGGTGAGTGGCGGTTGAAATATGGACGCTTATTAATCTACTTATTTATTCGCACACTTAATAACAAGTAAAGCATTGCATCATATCATCTGAGAAATTAAAGTAATTTAACAGCAAATATTATTGAAATAAAACCACGCTGTGTTTCATGTTATGTGTGTTAGCATATAAAACATGTGAACGCAAGATTAGTTTAACATTTCTTTTCAGTAACGGTTGAAGATGACGGTGGTAAAGAGGGTAACTGAAAAGATGGCTGTACAAAGTTCGTAATCCAGTTTGTTCCACATAAACACTTTCACTTAAGATGGTTACAACCGGTACGTAGTCCCTACCGTAAATATTCGTGTTCTTCCTTGTAAAAATTCTAACGAGAAACACATCGGGGAAACCAATGCCAACAATTGAAACATCCGATTCATACGAAATTAATAAATACATTAATACATGCATTCACCAATGGTTAATAACTGTTGCATCAAATTTATATTGGAAAACGATTCCCTAGAAAGTATAGTTACGATGAAGAGAACACTATTTCACAGATATTTTCCAGTTAACAAAAGAAAATGTGTTAAAAAACCAAAGCAGAAGGGAATACATTCATATGTATTTGTATGTAACTGTGTGCGGTCGACAAATAATTAAAAATCAGGTTAAATCAAATGGTAGTCATTAACACGTGCTTTTTATGCACAAATGAAAAATGTACATTTATGTCAAAAAATAATCACAATATCAAATATAGTGATGTTTAATACATTATAGTTATTACTCTCCGATCCATGGCTCTTTGAGAGTATATTTTGTACTGCATATATATATATATATATATATATATATATATATATATATATATATATATATATATATATATATATATATTATATATCTATATATTAAGTATATGTCATGTATTGGTTATATATATGTATATATAATATATATATTATATATATATTATATATATATATCAAATGTATATATATATTAATATATATATACACATATATATATATATATATACATATTATATATATAAATGTGTATTAATACATATATGTGTATATATGTATATATATATATATATATACACATACACATATATATATACCCATATATTTATAGAGAGAGAGAGACAGATAGAGAGAGGGATATATATATATATATACACACCAATATATATATATATATATATATATATCTATATACGTATATATACAGCAATATATATATCTATATACGTATATATACAGCAATATATATATATATATATATACATATATGTATATATATATATACATATATGTATATATATATATATATATCCATATATATATATACCCATATATATATATATATGTATATATGTGTATGTATATATATATGTATATACCCATATATATATATATATATATATATATATATATATATATATATATATATATATATATATATATATATATATATATATATATATACTTAACTTGTTACAAATATACAGGGGGTATGCATTCGAAGGAAGTTGAAACTGGCTTTATGAGAGTGCTCAATGAAAATTCAGAGCAAAATATTTTTTTTTTTATTTTATTCCATTAGTTGCGACAAAACAAGTTCTGTTTCATTGGTGCTAGCAAATAGCGTCCAACTCATCAGCCTAACAGTGGAATCCGAATGGCATACGTTTAAAGTTTACCTCAACGGGAGATTGAAAAATTGAAAATACATTGGAGGAGGGAGGGGGACAGAGTTGGGGGTTTGTCTATAACGGTGACATGGGACATGAGAGGGGAGGGGGGCCCCGAACAAGTCGTGTTTCAAAATATTGCGTGGGAGGTTTTCACGTGTTTGTGCTGTGATGATCTCAATTTCAGCTGGGGTGCCGGTGAGGGCGACGGCCAGAGTGAGTTAAATTTAAAATGAGAATAAAATTATGATTATAACCGTCATTCTTATTTTATTATAATTCTAATAGGTAATTATCATATGGATAAAAATGGTTGATCATTTTTATTTAGGGTATTAATTGCTACTTCTGCATTTTATTTATTCGATTTTGATGTGTTGTTTATGATTTGTAGTTAATTTTGTTGTGATTATATTTTTTTAAAATTGTGATTATATTATACTAATATCAATACTAGTGGAATCGTTTTATAATAGAATTTAATGGTGTTACCAGTTTTAGCATTAACAAAACCGATTATGATGACAACGATAACTCTGCCAATCATACCTACGATAGTCGCAGTGATAATAGCCTTAATAAAAGCCTTAATGAAAATAAAAATAAATATAAATATAAATAAAATTAGAATAAAAATAGAAATAACAAGTTAGTAAAAATATTAGTGATAATAATAATAATAATAGTAATAAAAATATAAAAATATAATAATAATAATAATAATAATAATACTAATAATGATAATGATAATAATAATGATAAATATCACCATCATTACCATCCTGCTACTTGTGAAGTCATTGGCCGAAATAAGTCAACAAGTGATGGTACGCTTTTTTGTTCTACTACCAATGACAAGGACTAAGTACCAGTTAATAATTAAGTGTTCAAGATAGTGATCGAAGGGTTAAGTAACTGAGATTATATTAGTCCAAGTAATATCAGTGTTAATCGCTATCCCAGTTATGGGTTTATGTGGGAGGTGATTTTGGTAGAATTGATAGTATAGCTGAGAGGCTATTGAGGCTGTGCATTATAGGCAGTACGTAGATATTTGATTTTATTGGTAGTTTAGAGGGGTGGTTATATATTTATAGATTCATCAGGACTTGTTGGGGTGGGGTTGGGTGGTAACTTTGGGTGGGTGGGTAGGAGGTTATAATGTGTTTTGGGTTAGTGTATAATGGGGGGGTTAATGTTATCATTCATTTTTGTAAAAAAAAAATGTGTTTAATTATGTGGGGTTGGTGTGGGGTTAAGGTGGAGTATGTGGGTTGCTAAGGAGGTAGAGTCTACTATGTTTACAGTTGATAGATGTATCTTGTTTTCTATTCAGGAGTTTTTTTTTCCTTAAAGCGGATAATTTCCAGTTTTTCATTTAAGCATAATCTACATGGAGAGTTTATTGTTTTCAAGATTTTCCACTTTATTATGGGAGTTTCTTCTTTGGTTTTTATTTTGTGGTAGTGTAGTGAAAGTCCAGTTTGGCTAGGATGGTCTGGGGTGTTGAAGGAGAGTTTATGGTTGTAGAATCTTTCCTTGAAGTTGTTACCTGCCAGACCAATATAATAGTTAGTCTGGGATGGATTTTCAGTTGAGGAGATAGATGCCTCATATACCACTTGGGTTGATAGGAACTTTTGATTTAGGGGGCAGTTTGATTTGTTCTCACAGTTTCATGTTCTTCTAGAATTTGAGGTTACTGAGGTGTTTAGTATTTTCATGTTGTGCTTTTTTATGATTTTTTCCAAGTTGTCACCACGACAATAGCTCAGTTTTAGTGTATTCTTATTTAACATTTTATGGAGTATGTTGTTATTGGGGAATGAGTGTTTATTAAGTTCAGGAATTTATTCCCTAATTTGGTTTTAGTTGAGTTGTTAAATAGAGGTGTATACCAGATACTTTTCCTATTTCTATTTTTGTTCCTATTAGGGTTATTTTGGGTAGTTGGGATATACTCTATTTTGGTATCCACTCTTATTTAGTGCTTTATTATAAAAGTTCTTATGTTTATTGAAGATATCTATATTGGAGGAGTTGTTGCTAATCCTTCTACTGATTGATTCAGAGATGTGTTTACTTACAGATCTAGGGTGGTTAGAGAGTGGGTTGACATAAAGGGGGTAGGAATTATCTTTAGCATAGGGCTCATCAGTATCTCTAGTGAGGTTGAAGGTAATATCGAGGAAGTTGACCTGTTTAACATTTGATGTTATTTCAGTCTTTAGGCCTATTCGTTTCATTTCTTTGGATATTATGTTGTTGATTTGTTCACATTTTTGTCCGTTTGTGTTTTTGACGTACATTAGGCCATCATCTCTGTAGACGCCGATTAAATCGACTTCGAGATCTTTTGTTAGGTTATATAGTAAGTATAGGCCAACCAAGTCTGTTACCTCGGCAGAGTCAAGAGAGCCCATAGATACATCGAAGGAAGAGAAATGGTATTTCTTTGTCCATTGTTCTTTGTTATTTATTAGTACTGTGGTTCGACATTTTTTATTATGTTTATTTCATTTTCCGAGATATTAGAGAGGAGAGTGGCGAATTCTATGACATTTTCGAAAGGTGCTCTGGTTATTGGGGGGTAGTAATTGATTATATCGAATTGTATAAAAGAGCATTTATCTTTATTTCTAATTCTATTGAACCAGCTTATGGTTTCAGCGGTATTAACCCACTGGTTTAAGTTGTAGGTGTTTTTAATTTGCTTATTTATTTTTTCTATGATGTGTTTACTAATTTTGCCTAGCTCATAATAAAGTGGAAAATCTTCAAAAAATCCAGCACCTGCAAATCAATAAACTCTCCATGTAGATTATGCTTGAATGAATAACTGGAAATTGTCCGCTTTAAAGACAAAAACAAACTCCTAAATAGAAAACAAGAGACATCTATCAACTGTAAACATAGTAGACTCTACCTCCTTAGCAACCCACATACCCCACCTTAAACCCACACCAACCCCACATAATTTAAAACATTTTTTTTTTTACAAAAATGAATAGTAACATTAACCCCCCATTATACACTAACCCAAAACACATTATAACCCCCTACCCACCCACCCAAATTTACCAACCAACCCCACCCCAACAAGTCCTGATGAATCTATAAATATATAACCACCCCTCTAAACTACCAGTAACAGCAAATCTCTACGTACTACCTATAATGCACAGCCTCAATAGCCTCTCAGCCATACTACCAATTCTACCAAAATCACCTCCCACATAAACCCATAACTGGGATAGCGGATTAACACTGATATTACTTGGACTTATATAATCTCAATTACTTAACCCTTCGATCACTATCTTGAACACTTAATTATTAACTGGTACTAGTCATTGTCATTGGTAGTAGAACAAAAAAGCCTACCATCACTTGTTGACTTATTTCGGCCAATGACTTCACAAGTAGTAGGATGGTAATGATGGTGATATTTATCATTATTATTATTATTATTATTATTATTATTATTAT
>OY744523.1:37071099-37081099 GCA_963556195.1 Sepiola atlantica | reverse complement strand
AAATAAAAATAAAAATAAATGTAAATATAAAAATCGAAATATAAATAAATCAATATATAAATAAATAAAAATCATATAAAAATGCAAAAATCAAAATATAAATAAAAAATCAATATATAAAAAAATTCATATGTAAATAAAAATTAAAAATTCATATATAGATAAAATTATATTATATATTTATGTTTTTATTTTTATTTATATTTTTATTTACATTTTGACTTTTGATTCTTTATTTACATATTATGATTATATTTATATATTGAATTTTTTATTTATATATTGATTTTTTTATTTTATTTTAATATTTTTTCTATATAGAGATTTTTTATTTTTTATTTATATATTGATTTTTTTATTTATATATATTTTATTATTTATATAGATTTTTTATTTATATTTGTTATCTATATATTGATTTATTTATATATTGATTTTTCATTTATATATTGATATTTTAATGATATATTGATTGATTTTTTATGTATATATTGATTTTTTATTTATGTATTTATATATTTATCTATATTTATATTTTTTATTTATATATTTATCTATATTTATGTTTTTACTTTGAATTGAGAATTATTAATTGAAATGATCGAAATTCATAAAAACATATATATATATATATTTTATATAATAATAAATAGTTACCTCCCCTTTTTTAGATAATTTAATTAATTAGAGTTGCGTACTTTAATTAATTATTTTCTACATATATATATATGAAAATAATATATATAAATATAAAAGTAATATTTTATTATTATAAATTTTATTTTTTTATTTTTCTTTCTTTCTTTCTTTCTTTCTTTCTTGCTTTACTTCTAAATATAGAATCTTTTAACGGCTTTTTCTGTTCTAAGCGTTTTACGTCGGCTCTCCATTTCAAAATTCTGTGTACACAGCGTTTCATAACAGTTAGATGCGTTTTTTGAAGAAATTCCATCATTTACTATTTCAGACTATGCTGAAGACGACGGAATCGGGAATTCAACCCGTTTCTTGTCAGAAACCACTGGTCCATGTCTGATTAAAATCTGTATTTAAAAATAAATAAATATATATATATATATATATATATATATATATATATATATATATATATATATATATATATATATAAATATATTAATAAGTATATTACAATCTTACTTGCTTAATGGAAATTCCGTATGATATTTTATTTCAGGAAGAACATTAGTTAGGTCTAGAAGTTTATAGTATTCGCTATGTATACAGTAGTATTTACTTCAACACCGACTACAAAATTAGAATAAATAAATAAAGAATACCTAAACGAACAAATAAATAATATTGAAGCTTTTGTTTCATTAACAAGTAACCTAATAAAGAGATCTCAACTAACGAGAGCGATTAACTTCGGCGGAGTTTTCTCCCTTGTATAGAAACATTTAAACTTTGCTGAACGCAGAGACGGGTAAATGAATAAATACAACTAAACTGATAATATATGTTTTATTATAAAATATTAGTAATAAAAATAAGCAATAAAAATATTAATATAGACATTGACAGTTATAAATTTAAAGATGAACAATGTAATTGAAGCAAAATAAAAACAAATTAATTGTGATTTAAAATCAATTTCATTTTCTGTCATACATCTCTCACCAGCACCGGCTTCTCATGTACGTTTGAAGTAACATTTAAGATATTCTTATATATCTGAAAAGCTTAATTGTATTACCTATAGTAATGTCATTGCGGTGCTGGTCCTCTGAGGAGAAGATTGTTGTTGAAAATTCATGCGTTAAAGACGGAATATCATTCCTTGTTTTCCAACTTTAATAAGATCTGATTAATTTCTCATTTTATTATGTCATTCAATTAATATATATATATATATATATATATATATATATATATATATATATATATATATATATATATATATATATATATATATATATAAGGAGATTGAGATTTTAGTTAAAAAGTGCCGCATAAATATCGGGGTGGAAAAAAAACAACGACCGGAAAAGATAGTAGTCGGGTGGAGTAATTTCAGGTGAATAAGGTGGATGAGGCGAAACTTCCCAATTAAAACTCATAGCTTTTTTCTGAGTGAATTTAGCTGTGTGAGAGTTCACGTTATTATGCTGAATCATTACACCCTTCTTATTGAGTAATGCTGGTCGCTTTTTTGATAGCGCAATTCTTAGATCATCCACCTGCCAACAATATGTCACTGCTGTTATTAATTAATTAGACTCTAGTAACTCATAATGAACAAGTTCTCTCATGTCCCACCATAAAGAGAGCATAACCTTATTTGGGTGTAGTCTTTGTTTTGAAACAGGCTGTGGACTTTGGTTTCGGTCTAACCATTGTATTTTGCTTTGAGTATTCTTGTAAAAAAAAAAAAATTATCTACAGGCACAATTCTTTGCAAAAATTGTTCTCGATGATTCCTGGAAAACAAAGAGGTGCAAACAATAAATCTTTGATTTTATTGAGCGTCGGTCAAATCGTGGAAAACCCAGAGTCCAAGTTTTGAAACTGTTCTTAACTCGTGAAGGCATGACATAATTGCGGTGTGAGTTGTATTGAATTGTTGAGGAAATTCTCTGCTTGTTAACATTGGATTTGCCTCCACAGCGTCTTTAATGGCGTCGTTATTAATTGATGTTGGCCTTCCGGAACGTCGTCAGTTTGACAAGTTAAAGTATCCAGAAGAAGATTTTGCCAACTACCGTTGACATTTTCGATCATTCAGTCATTTATCCCATATGCAGTTCCAATATTCCTTGTAGCTTCGGACGCTGAGTTTTGTTTTTTGAATTATAGAGCATACAGTGCTTCGGATGCTCCTCACTCACATTCATTCTTGACTGCTGAGACCATTAAACTTTATATTTTCCAACTAATTACTGTATCTGAAAGGAAAAGCAATATATTAAGACATCAATTAATACAAAAATCTAAAACTGTGTACAACTTAGGAGGTTGCAAAATAATGAAGTAAAAAATACGACATTACTTTCTTTCCAACCTGATAGGTTCAGATTTAATTTAAAAGTTTACTCCTTTCCGGGGTTTTAATAGTGCAACCAGTGGAACAGTTATTTACACGGATTATTCTGAAAAGATTAAACATGTATGCATGTGGATAATAAAAAAATATTTCATACATAAACTAATTATTTAAAAGCTCTCTTTATTGATGGACACTTTAAAAGAACTAATAAAATCCTCTAAAATTTATGCAAAAAAAGCGGTTCCATCCTCTTAGATTTATTGAACACTACCGGCGATTTACTATAGGTTTGTATGTAAAAAATAACAAACTTTATTTATTCATGTCTGCGTAAATGTTACGCTGGCTTCGTCGAAAAAGAGATTCGAATTTGAGGGAAAACGAGGTCTGGTCATTGGATCTTATTTTTCTGCCGACGTCAGAGTGTTTCGTATGTGTAGTTCAACTATGACCGTCGTGTAGAAGATACACGCTGCAATATTGTTTTCTGTAAATTCCAAATTCTCAAAGATGTCTTCTGTTTATGTCGTACAAAACTGCAAAGGAAATTGTAAAAATGGTCTAAAAGTAAATGTATTTTCTTTTTCCGAGACATAAAAATGATTTTAGATTTGGACACGTGTTATTAAAATACATGAATTTATCCCACCGAAACAACAAAGTGAAAATGTTTGTATTTTTGTTAGTTTTTGAAACTGTAAAACAAATACTTTTACATGAGATTTTAATTCGATGTGTTCTTTGAATAATACATACAACTTTTCCAGAACAATTCTTTATATTTTTTCGGTTAATTTAATTATTTGATATGATGTTAGAGAATAAGATGCGTATAAGCACAGACATAATTGTTTAACTTGATGCTTTTATTTTGAATTCATTACATTCTGTTCAAAATGTTTCGTGTATTAAATAATTTTTCAAGTGTATTACTGCAAGAATTTTGTTTGCGTATCATACTATTTTGAAATGGTTAAGTTGGTGTAACAAAAAGTATATAAAACTCAAATGTTATCTAACGTAGACCTCGTAGGGAGCAAGTAAATACTTGCGTTCCTACGCAGTTAACGTTAGACACAAGGTCAGATGTTCATGTTGGGGAAATCTAGCTCCCCAAAAGCGGCGCTCTGAATCAGAAAAAACATAACAATAGCAGCAGTCTAGAAAGGTATCTCGGTATTTTTACTGCACTTCATATTTTCTGTCCTAGGTAAGTGGGGGAGAAATCTGGATATTTTAAACTGAAGTCAACTAAACTAAAAGCGGTGAACAAAGCAACAACTATATATCACCGAAGGCAACATGAGTTGTCATTCTACCTACTTGGATAATATTATAGTGAACCGGCATAACATATATTACTACTGGTCTCAGTTTTACGCCATTTTATGAAGTTTATTTGTGTTTTAACTTATTTTAAAGCGGTTTTATTTGTTAAGAACAAACCGAGTCTCTATTCTGTAAACTTAGAACGGGAAATACACATGGTCGTGAATAAGCCCTGCACGAGGACACGTGATGATTGCTAAAACATCGAAAATTTAATCAAATACTTGTAACATATATTTTCGAACGATCGCTGACCTTTATACAATGTCTTTCTACCAGGTTTTGATTTAATTCTTGATTTTTAGCGATTATCAAGTGTCGTTGTGCAGGGCATTTAATCAAAAAGGTAAGTACTAGAGTAACCTTTGATAACATTTATTTGTTGCATATTTGTTATTCGTTTTACGTACTGTAGATTACAGAAGATAACAGCAGTTTATATTATACCACTTAAATAAGTTTCGTCAAACTGTCGTATTATGCCAATAAAACCGACATATTTCAGCACAAATAAATGTATTGTGTATTTGGATTAAAATTATTTGTTTGCATTTAATTGGTTTTATTTTTTCGTAATGTCTCGTTTGTTTTCATTTTTAGACTAATTTATCGTTCCTTTTTTATTTAAACTTATTAATCGTGTGTGTTCATTCACAATATCATGTGTTTTCATTTTAACTAACTTATTTATTGTTTGTTATTATTTAAACTTATGAATCGTTTGTTTTCATTTTTAGACTAATGTATCGTTCCTTTTCATTTACACCTATTAATCGTTTGTTGTCATTCACAATCGTTTTCATTTAAACTAACTTATGTATCATGTGTTTTCATTTGAATCAACTTATTTATTGTTTGTTATTATTTAAACTTATGAATCGTTTGTTTTCATTTTTAGACTAATGTATCGTTCCTTTTCATTTACACCTATTAATCGTTTGTTGTCATTCACAATCGTTTTCATTTAAACTAACTTATGTATCATGTGTTTTCATTTGAATCAACTTATTTATTGTTTGTTATTATTTAAACTTATGAATCGTTTGTTTTCATTTTTAGACTAATGTATCGTTCCTTTTCATTTACACCTATTAATCGTTTGTTGTCATTCACAATCGTTTTCATTTAAACTAACTTATGTATCATGTGTTTTCATTTGAATCAACTTATTTATTGTTTGTTATTATTTAAACTTATGAATCGTTTGTTTTCATTTTTAGACTAATGTATCGTTCCTTTTCATTTAAACCTATTAATCGTTTGTTGTCATTCACAATCGTTTTCATTTAAACTAACTTATGTATCATGTGTTTTCATTTGAATTAACTTATTTATTGATTGTTATTATTTAAACTTATGAATCGTTTGTTTTCATTTTTAGACTAATGTATCGTTCCTTTTCATTTAAACCTATCAATCGTTTGTTGTCATTCACAATCGTTTTCATTTAAACTAACTTATGTATCATGTGTTTTCATTTGAATTAACTTATTTATTGATTGTTATTATTTAAACTTATCAATCGTTTGTTTTCATTTTAACTTATACCAAGCACCTGTGGCGCAACGTATACATTACTAAGTAATTCAGTTCTAGATGCAATCAACTGAAGGTTGAAGGTGCAATCCTCAGCGCGGGCGATACTAGGAATAGCAAATTATTGAATACTTTTACCCAGCTGTAGCTGACGAGAGGAAAGCATTCTACCCTCGTGGATTAAATAAAGAGTTCAGTTTGAAATTCCTAGCAGATTCCTGAGGATGACATAACTATTAGAGTTAGACGAGATGCATACGAAGAAGGTCGGAGATTACATCGACCAATATGTTGTGAGAATAACACTCAGGATGATAACAGTAGTCCGAATAATCCAAATTACACACACACACACACATATATATATATATATATATATATATATATATATATATATATATATATATATATATATATATATATATATATCGCGGAGAGGTTACTTATGTAAATCCTGCCATCAATAGTGCGTATCTATTTTCTTTCCTTACTAAATGTGTGTTTCTTCTTTACGCGGTTGGGTTAAAATAATACATCTTTTTAACAACAAAATGCTGAGAGATATAATAACTTACAATGAAAACAATACAAATCATTTAAGCGTCCTAAAGAAACGGTTCCTTGTAATAGCGTTAAGATATCATGCGTGAAATGTAGCCAATTTAAAATATTCACTGCCTGGTACTCAATTTGGGCATTCGCAGGCAATATTAGCCGTCTTCGAAGTTTATGTTTGGGTATCAAATCAATAAGCTCAAAGTGTTGGCATCCTTAACACGAAGGATACCGCAAAGCATTTGAGGATGCATTATATAAAACATGCAGGATGCAAGTCTGCGGTGGTTATATTTTAACAACTGTAGTATATGTAGTTTGTGTACAACCCCAGCATGAATTGACTACGAATAACAAGCAAAATAATCCAAGTAAGTTAAGAAAAACATTTAATAAATTAATTATAAATAGACCATAGCAATAGTTAAACATATAAAACAAGTAATTATTCCTATATGTGCACACATCTGTTTATTTCATAGATCTAATATAGAGTCTGTACGATTTAATTATTTCCAGAAATTTAACGAAAATAAATTGTTCTCTAGAGAACAAAAACACTAAAAATTATTGTAAGTTACCAACAAGTCTGTCTTGTTTAAAAAAATGTTCAAAGAGTTGCAGAATTTAGTAAAATAATTTTGAATTATTATTTGAAATATATTTGTGGATATATATATATACATATATATATATATATATATATATATATATATATATATATATATATATATATGTATATATATATATATATATATATATATATATATATATATATATGAGGCAATCCAATAAAAGATATAAGCGTCAACTAATATCTTATGATTAGTGAAACATCCGGATAAAAATTGAAGCTCAATATACTGGATAGAGCATTAATATTATAATATAAAATGAAGTAATAAAATAAGGTGTCAATTTATATAATAATATATATATATATATATATATATATATATATATATATATATATAGGGAGAGAGATAGGGTGGGTGATCAATTAGCACGTGTATCCATTTCAATATTTGGTTATACTTATGAGTCACCATTATCAAGGTCAAATCTGACCATAAGAAAAGCTTAAAGAGATGAACGGATTGCTAAATTGGATGATTAACAATACAGTTAGAATATTTACAACGGTGAATTGAATAGAAAGAAATGATTACTTAACAGGACTTCTCAACAATTATTTCATGATGTTTGACTTAAAATGTTTAAGTACTTAATAGGACGGATTGGCTAATATTTGTTACATGGTAGTTTGAGACGACTATCTTGTACTCATACAGGAAGCAGTATCGTAGCAATGTCTTTCACGTGGGAACAGTTCATCGAAAATTATTTTGTTTTAGAAAAAAATCGTTTTAGTGATAAGAACACAAAGGAAGAACCGGGTGATATTTGCAGTAGTGAAGATAAACAACGTTCTTGTTGAGAATGTAGTTGTTTTACTGTGGAATCTGATTAACAATACAACGCTAGAAAGTGTAAGTGCAGTTAATATATTAAGAATTACCCCCGTTGGAATGTAATCTTTATGAAATAACTATCGAGTTAAAACTCACAGTTCAAAGCCTGTGTAAGTAAATATAGAGGGCATGCTATTACACATGCAGTAGAATCCTTATCCCATCTCGGTTGTTGTCCAATGGAACGCAAAAGACAGATAAACATTTTCCTAATGAAATCGAATGCATTGTCAGCACATTTCAGAGCTTCAATCTATCTTGGTGACTTCGGATCCGCATTTTCTCTCTGTATTATTTCTCCAAGCCTTTCTTGTTTTGCTGGTATGGCCGTAAAAAAAAATTTAGTGTGAGGTGAGAACGGTTCCACCTCTTGGATGATTAGTCTTCTCAGATGCATCAGACTGATTTACCAAACGCAATGGTTTTTAGGCACTAGTAGTAGTAGTTCCACCGCGATTATATCTCAACCACACAAGATACGTCTAGCCGTATCCTACTTACGTTTAGCGTAAGGGTTTAGGCCGCGGCTGCGACAGTTGATGTCACAGAGACTGTGCATTTTGACGGGGGCCTTTTTACATCGGTATGTGGGATTTGTTCTGTGTAGCTCTAGGAGGTATATCCTTTCAGGTTATCCCTTCGCGCTTTGGAAAGGAGTTAGCTTATTACAAACTGCACGATACGCCATCATCGACAAATGGTGACGCTAATTTTTAAAAGAATTTAGTGGACGTGGACGCTGGCGTATTTACCCAACCATCTGGCATTACAACACATCTTTCTGTGGTGGAACAAAGGCAAATACAAAGGCGATGGACAATTCTTATTGGCTGTTGGAGCTATGGGTCGTGAGGGTATTTTATAGGTCATTCTCGATTGCTATTACCTGCCAATGACGACATTAGATCCATTAACTACTGTATTATAATCATAAATATAAAATTTTTTTACTTTCATCATTAGGATCTAGTAAACAGTGCATTAAAATTCATTTTTAATAACAAGACTTACAGAAAAGAATAAGGTTTATAACTTAGACATTCTTTAAACATTTCATCAATTCACGCGGGTCAGAATTTAAAATACACTAAAACATGAACAAAGAAACCGTTACTGTGACAACGATGTAAGAATAGTATTTACCGTACTAAACTCATAGACTTTTAAAATGTCTAATTTGTCGAATTATGGTCCATTTTCGAAGATCTTGTAAGTATTGAAATAAGGCAGTGTTTCAAAAATATGTACAATCATGTTCTGTTTAAATACCCTTCAGTCTCAATTGACTCATGTACAAATTTTCACTCATAACGTCCGACAGGCTTTATTTCATAACCGGTTAAATGCAGGAGACGATTGTGATCTGCTCATCAGTAAGAACTTCCATATCGAATGAGTTCAACATAAACCGGTATTAAATCCGTATCTGTAGATTTATATCAAATATAACGTCTATATAAATCATCCTCTAAATTATTGCAGAAATATATATTGTCATTGTAATAGTAGCTACTTCACAGACGATATGCACTCTTCCGCTACACTATACATACCGGTAGCAGATGCCTTTCGATGGTAGTCTTATACTGACCGTCGAACACACATTCAACTTTATGTGATGTTTTGATAGTTTCTTGAATATACTTGTTTCACTTAATCCCGACATCGTGTCTTTTTTCCAGACCCCTTACAGGTCCACAGGACTTATTAAAACCAACATCATGACAGAGCCAATGCAAGAGCAAGCCTCACTCTACCCAAATGTTCTCGATGGCTATATATCTAGACAACACCACATCAATGCAGGGGGTTATCCTTGGGCCATACTATTACTGCTTTTCATAAATGACCTTCCCGATGTAACTACGTCTGAAATACGTTCTGTTATTGATTATTCCACGCAATATTCATGTCAGGAGGGCATATCGAATTGTCACAGAAACAAGACAATGGTGGAATCCTTACAGAATGAATTCTTGTCTGCTGTAGAATGGATCCGAATATGGAGGGTAACATTAAATGCAAGCAATATCAATATACTATTTTTTTAATTATTTACATAATAATTAGTGAGAATAAATGATACACTATGTTTATATACAAA
>OY744523.1:36991099-37066099 GCA_963556195.1 Sepiola atlantica | reverse complement strand
GAGTACGGGAGTAGTTACGCATACACATTTTACGTAAATGATACTTTTATTTCCGCGTCATTCTAACTTTTTAGCGCATGCAACTAATTTTCTCACTACTAACTCTAAATCCGATATGCAAACAACCCGTATTCGCTTTATTTTTAGTATAGCCAACCGGAATAAAGGTGAGTAGTAAGACAAAGGCGTATTTTTATGACTTTTACTAATGGCATCTTATTTACTGAAAGGTTATCATCAGTAACATTAAAATGACTTAGATTTTAAACAAAAGAAAATTGATTACATTTCCATAAAACGCTACTTTGTTCTAAAACTCTTATAATTGCATTTTATTTTTTGGCAAAGCTGATTTTTTTTTGCTTTATTTATTTTAAACGCTAAGATTTGTAATCGCTTCATATATAATCGCCTACAAATGGAGAATCGAATGTTCCATTTTAGGGCTAATAATCATATGGTGCAGAGCTCTAATACAACTTTTTTTTCACAACAAAAAAGCTATAATTGCGAATTGTCAAAGAAAACAACAAATGCAAACAACCCCCCATAACTGAATTGTAATGCTGTATTTACACAGAACCGAAAAAAGGTTTAAAAATAAAATAAGCACATTTTTGTCAAAACAATAATTATAAAAAATATAAATTTTCAAAAGTTTTTTTAATTTTTAAAAAAGTTGTTTTTTTTCGTTGGTAGACTTTCGTCCGTTTTTTAATTAGTGTTGTGGTCTATTGTTTGTTGGGATTTTACCCCGTTGGATTTTGTCCAGTCGGCGCATAATTCTGTCCGCTACCAAATGAGATTCTTCTTTTTTGTCAACACATTGGCAAAAAAAAAACAATTATTTAAGAATTTCGAGTAGGGATCAGTTTCACATATACATTTTACGTAAAATGATATCTTATTCCTTTGACATTATAGAATAGTTTACCAAAGATCAAAGTTTTTCAATAGTACATAAGTTATGTTTCCTATTGTTTTGTCTGTAAGCAAAATTGGTGATTTTGTATTTTGCACGCGATGACCTATGTGATATAATGATTCTATATTTTAATGATACAATAATTTAATCAGTGTATTTTTACTATATTATTTTACAAAAATTACACTGAAATATCGAAGTAAAGGATGTTTTTGTAGAGTTATAGTGTGGCGTTTGTAAGTAAAGTAACATTGTTGTAGTAGATTTCCGTAAATGTATGGTGTTTAACCCCCTCGAAGCACGACCGGCGATTCCCCAGTATAGTACTGTTTCAAGCTCTGAACTCCTTATCAATATTTATTTCTTTTTTATTTTAATTCTTGCAATTTTCATGATAGATATAAATAAAAACAAACGTTTTATTATCATGGATGTTAAACGCGATGGCCACGTCATGACAATGCTGTACTATAATAGATCAGAATGAAATATACATATGCAAGTACGCTTACCACAAACTCTACTGGTATATATTAAGTTAATTACTTTAATTCAATATTTTCTATGCCATTTTACGGTATTTTCTTCTTCAAATTAGCTGGAAAATATGTTGCATTTGTAAAGATACATACTTATTAAAATAAACTTATTCCCCGAACTGATGTATGTTACATATTTTATGTTATGCCGTTAACAAGTTGATTAAGTTAAAAATAAAACAATTACCAAACTATTCGGTCATTTATATTTGAAAAATAGCAATTACATTTTAATTACGTTTAGTTTTCTTTAATTCTATTAATTATTTTTTATGTTAAAATTGACAGAAAAAAGGTATTTTAGTTTTCTTTGAAAACTTTATTTACTAGGGCAATCTCTAGTTAAAATATATTTTACGAGATCATTAATATACTTAGGTATATATCTTTTTGTTAGGTTTTCCCGATAACATAAACCCAAACCAGGAGTGTTCAAATTATGTATAACGTTTTATCAGAGAATTTCATCACACACTATTTTATTTTAAGAAGACAATCATGGAAGCTGGAAACCTTTTATTCCTGAAATGGAAAAGGTGGGATTAATATATCGCCACATATATAGCAAAATAATACGTATAATATATATTTTTAAAGTTTGGTTAACGTTGTGTGTAATGAATACAATACTGATGTGAAAATATTGTATACTGAGTGTATACGAATAGATGTATAACGGATTAGATAAACATGTACCGATATAGACGATTGATAGACATATGCATGAGGGAAATCGAGATATGATGTCATTTATCTCAAAAAGAAACATCATCTCTTCTACAGTTAAACTTCACTGCCATCAAACATGTAAAGCGATAGCTCGCCACAAGTCCTGGTGGCCGAGTCATACATTTATTATCGTGGTTTTGTGTCTGTTTATGGGTATATCAAATAGTTCTCCCGGTTGGTTGTCTGTAATATTAAGCGAATAGAGATCCTACTTGTGTGAAAGAAATCTCGATATTAAGTAAGAAGTTGGTTCCTGTAATCAATCAACGAGAGAGACGACATACGTCGGTTCTGACACGCGCTTCAATATGATGGTCTCTTATTTTATGTTATTGTATGTATTTACTATTCTGTGATTCTTGCATTCTTTTGCTGCTAAGTTATCTTAAATAATATGAAAGAGACGGAGCGCAAGATGTCCACCGCTCATTCAGAAAGAAGAGTTTACGTCATGAGTCAGTTAACTTCCGTTTTTCGATAAGTTCAGTCTTTTGAGTTCGGGATGCATTTAGTACTATTAAAATGATATCTGATTTTTTAGCCAAGAGTGTCCATAAACCGGCGTTTGCTATTCGTATGTATGTCAAATTATTATTTCTTGTAGAATTTAATATATTCGGACTACTGTTCTCATCTTGGGTACTTTTGTCGGCCAATGTAATCTCCGACATTCTTCAGGTGTACTTTGTTGAACTCGGGAATCTGGCCGAAATTTTGAACCCTTTATTAAATCAACGCAGGTAGCATGCTCTCGTTTTATCGTTCATGACTGGGAAGAAGTCTTAAGTAATTCGCAATTCTTCGTATCGCCCACACTGAGGATTGAACTTTTAACCTTCAGATGACTGTCACTGAGACCTGATTTTTACTTAGTACTACATCCACTGCGCCACGATTCCCGAGTTCTACAGAGATTCCTGAGGTTGACAAAGTACACCTGAAAAAGGTCAGAGGTTTCATCGGACGAAACGTAGTGATAAAAACGCCCAATATGAGAACAGTAGTCTGAATATACCAAATTCTACAAATTATCACACATCATCTAAAAAAATATTTCTTGTTTGGAAAAATATTGTTAATTAAAAAGTGAACAACAAAAAGTATCCAAGACATCTAGAGAAATATTAATTATGTCATCAAATTTAATTTGCCAGGAAATTAAAATTCCTTTTTAATATTCACAATCAGAAAGATGTTTATCAAAATCAAAGTATCAACCTCCTGCATAGATATAGTGTTTCTTGGATGTACGGCCATCGGAAATCACCTGGGCATGTTTAGCTTAGAAAGAACTTATATCAAATGTTCAGTCATTAATACCGTACGATTTTATTTCCGTAAGAATACCATTTATGACTTACTTAATCAATAGTTGTGGAGATATTCAGCGCCACCTACATAGTTTCAGGTAACTTATCCAGTGGGTGGTATATACGTTCGAATATGACTATTATGATATCCACAGCAGAACGGGAAGGCCCAAATCTATATTGTTGATCAGATAGTCAATTAGCATTTTCGATGTATTGAACTATCGCTAAGTTTATTTACAATTAACATATTTTTCTAATGGTGCTCGATGAGACTTAGACGAGTAATCATTTTTATGGTCACTTCATTCGCCAGAGTTCTTGTAAACTGATACCACATATACCACTTTACATCTTACATGGAAGCAATATTCTGCAAGGCATTTGTTATACAGTTTGATTAAAACAGGGGTAAGCTGAGCAGAATAGTTATGCATTATTATAGTAGGGATGAGATCATGTCCACATGTTATGACCGTTTAGCGCTTTGCCATGATAGTAAGACATGAGAAGTGGTAATCATCAGTATTTATGTTTGCTTCGGAAACAGGATGGCAACATAAGGGACAAAAGAAACACGACTTTAGAAATCAGAAACGAGCATCAAACCACCCGGATTGCTAGCACATTTTAACATTTTTGCATGATACTTTGTATTGTTCTTGCAGTACGGCGCCTATGAAAAGGGGGGGGGGGTAAGTAATTGCCTTTTATTGAATTGTACAACTAATTTTTACCAGCGAATAAACCGAATCCTCTAGTGTTTCGACTGTCGGAAAAGAAGTATGTCAATAGCTATTACAGTCAAAAGACTTACACTTAAGACTTTG
Organism: Sepiola atlantica; assembly: GCA_963556195.1. Classification (NCBI taxonomy): domain Eukaryota; kingdom Metazoa; phylum Mollusca; class Cephalopoda; order Sepiida; family Sepiolidae; genus Sepiola; species Sepiola atlantica. The sequence goes on along the minus strand of OY744523.1, from coordinate 37,061,766 downwards.
CTAAAAAATGAACGCTTAGTAATCATATACCAATTTCAGAACAAATTTGATTCGTATCAATTGTAGCAACACTGTTCTCTCGGGGCAAACGTTCATTTTGTTTGTTTAGTGAAACGTTAACATATAATCTACATGTTTTGTTGTTGGGTTTTCCTCTATGAGTCATTGTTTTTTTTTTCTGTCAAGGTGTTCAAGTACAACCCCATCGTATTAAATAACGCATATAGGTTCCGTCGTTTATAACAATGAGATGGTTGCTATTTATTATCATACAAAGTGAGGCGATATAAATCTTCGAGGTATAGACTGAAATGGCTTGTGCAAGCTAATATATGCGGTCATAGCGTCGGAAATCGGTGATTCGGTGTGCAAATTCGATCAGATATGTTGTGACAATTTACGCACCGGCTAGTATATATATGAACCGGCAATTTAAAATATTGTGTGCGGTTAACCGCCTATAATAAACTGTATTCGGCATTGCGGCTAGAATCAAAGTGTAGTATATGTTCTATCCAAGGGGTCAATGGTAACATTGTTATAGTTTTCCATTGTTATAGTTTCCCAATCGAATAATCTTTTATTTCCTGAAGCACGATAAGTGTATACCCTGTCGTGTTAGGGAATGTAAACACGATAGACTAGTATTTTATAAAAAGCTGGGGTCCAAGTCTAAATTCATCGTTTCGCCAACTTTAATTAGTGACTAACACTGTAAAACAACGCTGACGCTAAGCTATGGTTAACGTTTCATATCTGCGTTGATAGTAGAAGAGACCGAGTGAGTAAATTCGTACAGTTTTAAATACGTAAAGATGTAACATATTTTTAATTTATTTAAAAAATATTAAGCTTGATGTCGAAATTATTTTACGAAAACAGAAAGAGTCATATCGGCCCTGACAGGAATTTACTATGTCTAAAGAAATATTGTTATTAATAGTAAATTATATGTATCAATGTATAAAGCACCGTGGAAATTAAACGGGCGCCGCTATTGATTATCATTAGCAGTAGTATCATTATTTATTCCCAATTAGCTATGACACGAATCATAACATATAATCGTTCACTGACTCACACAGGTAAGGTTTCCTACAGTCGAAGTGACAACAAGTATTTCCAAATAACCATGACTGTCTTTCGTTCGATCAGCATAGCAAATTGGTTTGCATTTCGCAATGGCCCTTATTTTTAAAGCATCAATGATATCGACAAATTACCTTCTCTGGAGTTTGCGCCCAATTACTATTTTTAGTAATCATGTACCGTTCGTACCCTTTATTGTTGCATCCTACTTACTTTTATGGACCATTATTTACTGCATCATCGAGTGCAGAAGCTACTACTTTTTTCTTTCTATTTATCTGGATTGGGGTGTCATATTACGGGATATGTCTTACATATCAATCCTGTCAGTTGGTTGTTCTTTTAATTCTGGTAATGTTATTTCTATATTTATAGTTTTATTAATTTTACAGTTTTCTATTTCAGTGTCAATCTGGTTGGTCGGTTTCACCAGCCTATTTGGGTTGGCTTACTCATTCGAGATTTGTTCTAATAATTCGCTGTGTTTATTTGCTTTCGTAATTCGTATGGTTTTAATCCTCTAGTTTTAATCTGATTTCTTGTTATATTTTCCTTAGTTTTCCTTAGACAATTATTGTATTTCCAGATGAGTTCTTTGTATGCTATGTTTCTTTCAACTCCCTGCCAAGATCAATCAGGTTGCTATAGTTGATATGCTCTATTGATATTCCCCCTGGTAACGGCCAAAGCGCTGAAATAAACTACGTTTTTTTTTACTTTCTTATCTTCTATTTATAAAAAATATGATACTTATATGTGTCATAAGTTGTATTAGCTATATTGATGTTGACTCTACGTTTATGCTTAATTCAAAAGTTTTTAGGAGTCTAACCAATAGGTGTGGAGCACAAACGTTCCATTAATCCGGATAGTTATAGTGAGGAGGAGAGGAAGAAGGAGAAGGAAACATATACGTGCAATGTTTCTATTGATATATTACTATTGTCAAATTTCGAAGAATAGATCAAAATTTAAAAAATATTGCAAAACATCATAGAATCTATAAAAAGTTTAAATTATCCGTACGAATTTAATATTTGAACATGATAAAAATATAAAAACTCAATAGAATAACATCAATTTTTATAACTAGCAGAACTGATTTGTTTTTTTCGGAAACCCCGTAGTGGCGTGTATTCGCAATCATTTATTCGCTGGAAAGTTTGCATAGGTGGTTTACAGTTGTGCCGTGTCTGTCATTATTCATATTGCAAATATGTAGTAAGCAAAGTTGTAAAAGTGTTCTTTGGAAGAAAACCCTCACATATTTTTTATATCAATTAGTCACCATTTACCAAGGGCAGAAGTAATTTGAGAGTCTATGAGATTGGCTGTTTAATGCTGAACAGGAATATGAAACGATTGGAAACGATGGGTGGAATTGGAAAAGTCTGATAACATAAGCCAGTATTTCTTGACATTGACGTTAAGGTTATCGTGTTGTAGTTTTCCTGGAAGATGTCACGTAGTATTGAGTTGACCAGATGAGTAATAATCATAAGATAATTATAGCCAAGCTTAAGTGTTAGTCTCATTTGCGTACGCGGTCCCAATATTATTTGTCTTTGTCCAAGAAAGTGTTTCTGACAAAATATAATAAACCAGCCACATAACATGGTGTGTAAAGAGGCGTTCGTCGTGAGTAATTTCCATACACTAAATTTCTCTTTAAACAACGCTCTATGATGGGAATAATTACATTGATGTCATGTATAACCAAGGTCATGGCAGGGTCGTTCAAACTAACTTTTGGGTTCGCGTTAAAAATCACGACCCAGAATTTAGACTGTTCTTAGCATACGGCATAACCCTTTTCACACACAGGTGTTCATTATATGAGCAAAGTTAAGCGACGTAGAGCCTGACCAGTACAAGATGGGGACGATTTGGGAATGCTACACGCTGTATGTCATCTTCCCACGACTGGATTATTGATGCGGCTAAGAACCGATTATAATTTGGATATTCCCTGTAAACTTCCTCCGTCAGAGGATGCCGGCATAGCCCGACCAGGGTTAAATAGAACAGCGGGTGTTTCCGTTAGTTTTAGTGCCAATTCCGTTATTTCAATATACAGGCAGATCTTCTGCTACTCAACCTTTTTAAATTCCTGTATTGAATATTAGAAAGTGAGACGATATAATTATGAAGAAGTTTGAATTTGGGCTATAATTATTTCTCGAATTATTGAATTCAATTACATGCCTTGAACCAACGCTTATCTCTTTTGACAAACTTTGCACCGCGTGATATCCATAGCAAGATATTCTATTTTAATGAATATTCTAGAATGCTTCGCATATACAGAATTTTTTTTAATTACATTAATCAATAATTTCACACGATTTCCCTAGTGAATGAATACTTATTCTATTTTTATAATTAATGTAATTTTGCGGTGAGAATTGTTAAAATTAATTATACATGGGGTTTTCCATTCTTTTTTATGCACATATATAAATTGCTTAAATTTAACGAATGTGTAAAAATATTTAATATTATTCGATGTGAGAATGTTTTTTTAACTATAATATATGTATATATATATATATATATATATAGGAGTGTGTGTGCACGTGTGTGTGTGTGTGCGTTTAGTATTAAAATACACTTTTACCGAATAGGGTAACATGAAAACGTTTATGCTTCATTCCATCGTCAGAAATTCGTTAGGCTAAATGCAACCCTTTTATTACCATATATATTTTTTATATACAGTTAACACTGCTTATAGTCATTTGGTATAATATTTATTCAAGAATTGCAAATACGCTTCCAACTTGTCCTTGGTAAATTTACTTAAATGTACCCTTTAATGTTGTGTATGAATATATAAACCAATATGGCCTTTCAATATTTTAGCTTAACTAAAGTGAAACGTATTTTCTTTTATATTTTTAGCTTTTACTCCAGGTAATTAACACTATCAAGATCAGCCATACCTGTTTTTTACATACTGATATTTACTCCGAGCGGGACGCCGAATTGTCTTTTTGTGGTCTTTTCACTACCAACAGTCCAAACACGCACGGGTACGACGCGACGTTTACAATCAAAGTGTTCGTCAAGAATTTGATTGCTTTTTTTTTCTTTTTCTCTTTTTTTCTCTTTGCACTTGACGTACTAACAACGTCAACCTGTCTCGCTCTTTTTTCCCAGAGCAAAGTGTCTAAGCTGTTTATTACGACAAGAAATAACTATGCAACACAAGGCTCATATGCATATGTGAAGTTTCGTCGCGTGACAAAAACACACGTTTCTATTTGGTGACTAGAACACTGAGTTCAATCCCAGATGAGCAATGCACGGTGCAACACTCACTCTTTTTCTTTCTGGGTTTCATGATGGCTGCCACAGTAGCTATAAAAAATAAACTGTATTCTATGTCTCCGTTTTGTAGCAACAAAAATTGTTGTATTTGAATGTTAACATTTATAGTGAACATTTAGTGTATGCCTTCAGAAAAAAAACACGCCAAAGAAGCCGATTAATCAATCAGGCAATTTACGTTAGTATTTTAACATTTTAACAAGAGGGTGTTCAGGGATGGGTTGGAGAGGTATGTGGTTTACAAAGATGTAAACGCAGATAGACGCGTGGACACAGCCCTAGAAGTTTGGAGTTAATATTTTATAAATTGATATGAGGAAAGTTAAAAAGGGGTTAAGCAGTAATGAGAGGGAATACTGAAAGTAAATTATTGTCAAACGTTTTAAATATATTAAAATGAGAGAAATATAGTATCAATATTAGGTAAACATCGAGGAATGAACAGGTTTGAAAAATGTATTTTAAATAGTTTGGGGAAGGCTATTAGCCTTAAATTGATTGAGAGAGAGGTTTACAGAGGTCGTGGTAAAAATGATCAGAAGTGACTACTTTAATGGTAAGATTAGTTTTAAATAATATAAACTGACGTAATTAGAGTGATTAGTCGAGAACAGGAAGGGGGTTATAGAAATTATTCCAATTAATAGTAACAGTTGGTTGCACATAGTAATAGTGTGATTTTTGTATCGTATGCATATGAAGTAAAGTTGTATAGATTAAGCGGAACGGTTAATTTGAAGTTTGAGGTACATAGAGTCAAGAAAATATCGGGGATGAAAGAGTCGTATGAAAGTATAATAGTTTTCGATTATTAAATGTGACAGTAGTGAAGGGTACATTTTAGTTATATTTCAAGAATGCCCGATGTCTAGAGTGTAAGGTTGTATATGAGAAGGTAAGTCAGAGTTTGAAATTAATGTAAATTGATCAAAAGATTGAAATTAAAATATTCAAGATTGAATATTCAAGATTGAAGTTGATTAAAAAGAAAGAAAATGAAATTACAGTAAAACACCGGTAATCAAGTTCAATTGGTTTAGAGTCCTTCCATGCAATTCGAAATGAGTTCTGAAGTTGGGGATGCAAGTGGTACGCGTAGTTCTTTGTATGTAAACTATATACTTGAATTTGAAGTACTTACATATATATATATATATATATATATATATATATATATATATATATATATATATATATATATATATATATATATATATGTATATTCTTATTTGAATTACCTAGTGGACATAATCTCCGAGTGTCTTCAGTCACTCTGTACAAGGGTGTGTCGGGCCAATCTGACATTAGTATATTCACACTACAATAAAACCCTTACCAAATATGCAAAACAATATGGGGGTTGAAGCCCAAATAAAACTTTCTCGACTCGGCGTTACATTGGTCCATACGATGAAAAGTGCACCTTCTCCAACTATATTTAGTCTGAATACTCCATCAGACAAGATGAGTTTTTTACTGGCATTCGGTAAGCCCAAGAGGTCACACTGAATATCTTATATATAAAGTAAAGACGCTTTTTCCGCTGTACTTTCGCGTCGAATATAAAAATAAACTCGAACTCAATACGCTACTACAATCGCTACAACATCAAGCTTATTCGCTCGAGCGTGTTCTTAGCAAACTCTACAGTCTTACATCCACCACGGGCAAATTGTTACTTTCGTTCCTCACTCAGTCACTCTCCCCAAAACAGACACCATAGAGGTAGTAGCAAGAACATTTCTCTCTAACATTTTACTCCTCCCACGCTACCAGTCTACACCGGGTACAACTACACAACGGATACTTTACACCTTATTATTTATGTTAGGTCCGTCTTCAAATTACAACACAGTAGCATACGTTGCACAGAAAATATAACAGACGCTCCCTTTATTACATGTGCCTACGTCACTTCCGTTAAATACGATTACGCAATCTCATACTCTCAGCCTCGAACAGCGTATACAGTTCACGAAACGCCTGCCACTTTCACTACGCTTAAACAGTTATGCCGATTTCCCTTACCGAGCTAGAGACTACTTCAGGTAATACGTCGTTCCTGTTCTGCTGTTTACCATACATCTACCATAAACAACATTACGTTTTACTTACTTAAAAAAAAAAACTTCTACACAATTTTAACCAACGGAATACGTTAAGAAAAAAACAAACTGTTACAGATTAACCGATTAACATTCCCTAATTCTTACTTCACAATGATTTTCCCCATTCTTTTAATGGCTATTCATTTACATTACACCTTAACATTTAAAAAATAACTGTTCACTATTCTGAGAAATTTGTAATTCCTACAATAAATAAACAAATATTACTTTTATAAATTATTATTAAATAAAATACAATAACAACTGCGTTTTTGGGATAACTTCCCTCACCGTTAAATACTTATAGAAAATAAACAAAACATAAACAAACCGATTACATACATTTATTCTTTACGTTTTTCACATTAGTTTACATAAACGACATTAATTACATAAAAACAAATACATTACATTTCATCTCTAAAAAATAATATAAAAAAATTACGTTTTCCTTACTAAAACAAAATAAATACAGTTACTTCTACAGATTTTTACCCACCGCCATACTTTACGAAAAAAAAAACAAACCAACGGATTACGTTAAGAAAACAAATACGGTTACAGATTAGCCGAATTAGATTTCCTAATTCTTGCTTCGGACGGATTCTTCCCATTCTTTTAATGTCTATTCATTTAAATGATAACACTTCATTTCCAAAAATAACTGTTGACTAATTTGAGAAACTTTTAATTCGTACAATAAAAAACAAACAAATATTATTTTTATAAATTATTACTAACTAAAATACAATAACAATTGCTTCTTTGGGAAAACTTCCCTAACCGCTAAATCCTTTGATAAAATAAACAAAACATAAACAAACCGAAAAAATACATTTTTCCTTTACGTTTTTCTCATTATTACACTTAAAGGACAGCGATTACATAATAACAAACATGAAATATTTCAACTTTAAAAAATAAGATAAAACAATTACGTTTTTACTTACTAATAGAAACACAAAATCTTTACTTCTACAGAATTTGACCCAACGTAATACGTTCGGAAAAAAGAGGTTATAGATTAGCCAAATGACATTACCTACTTCTTCCTTCGCACGTATTTTCCCATTCTTTTAATGGCTATTCATTTAAATGATAACTTTTTATTTTCAAAATAACTGTTCACTATTTTGATACAGTTTATTTCATACAATAAAAATAAATATTATTATTTTTATAAATTATTAATAAATAAATTACACTAACAATTGCTTCCTTGTGAAAAGTTCCCTCAACGTTAAATACTTTGAGAAAATTACCAAAACAGACTAGATACATTTTTTTAATCCAATGTTGGGGGGGGGGGAATTGAAATCTCAGCGATTAATTAAAGAGGCCTACAGAGCCCCATTAAAATCACCCCACCTCACATTATCTTTGTATAGACATTCCATTTTCTTTGGCTGAAAAGACAAATGGAAAATGAGCACCACTGAAACACACACATAATTAATGTAACCTGCAGAGCATTACAAATTGTATTCGGCTGATCGGGGAGAAATAAAATGACGATTATATGATTATTTTCAATAAGAAAGACTATTCGCTATTTTTTTAATTGACTGCGATTGAGTGACATGAGTCAAATGCCTAGCAGTGGATTGTGGCGAGATTGATAGGTTGATGTGGTGGATCTGTTTTGAAAAGTAACAAAATATAAATAAACCGAAAAGAAAAATATTGTATCCGAAAGAGGGGGCATAAAACACCGAATTGTACAATATATTTAAATCGACAGAAGACTCAGGAATGTGCGGAAAATCCATCAACGTTACTTCTACTATTTCGAAAAGTAAAACAAATAAAACTAAACCGAAATAAAAAAAAACATGTATTGGGAGGGGGGTGGAAATTGCCTATTATATGATTATTTATAATAATAAACACTATTCTCTATTTTTAAATGACTGCGATTGAGTCACATGAGCCAAATGCCTGGTGGCGGACAATGGTGGCCGTGAAAAGTGCTGCCCGTTTTATGTTACGATTCACTTTCTGGCGAGCAAATGTATGGGCCGATTAGATATAACTCTTTCTCAAACACTAAATTAGATATTGTTCTTGCATTGCAAAGCATGCTTCACAGAGAAAATGTATATATCGAACAATTTCAGATGGCGATGGAGCATAATGGAGGTGCAACAAACATTGAGATCCTCTGACATAGATTCAGTTATCAGTGTGGAAATTCCGGATCCAGTGGCATCTTTTACATGATATCATTAGGCACCATATGATTCATGGACCATGTGGAAACATAAACATGTTCACTCTGTCTCAAAGATGGACACTGCAGTAAGAGATATCCCAGACACTTCTTGAGTGAAACTCAATCGGATACAAATAGCTACCCACAATATCGACAACTGTCTCCTTTAGCTGGAGGTTTTGAGACGACAGTTACCCTACCTGGCAACATAACAGTTCCTGTAGACAACCGATGCATTGAACCACATAATAAACTGCTTAGTAAGATTTTTGATTCACATATCAATGTTGAATATTGCAACAGCCTGAAATCAATAAAATACATTTGTAAATATGTAAATAAAGGTAGTGATCAAGATACCTTCACAATTGAAAGTAATGCTCATGATGAAGTTAAGAGTACGAAACGGAACGTTACATATCAACCAATGAAACCATTTGGAGAATACTTAACTTTCACATACATGTATATCATCCCCCAGTTATTCACCTATCAGTTCATCTAGAAAATGGACAGCGGATATACTTTACTGAAAGTACTGCGGCAGATAGAGTTGCAAATCCAACTTCAACCACTCTAACAGCTTTCTTCAAATTGTGTCAAACAGATTTTTTTGCATGTACACTTTTGTACTTAGAAGTTCCACTTTATTATACCTGAGACACAAAAAATAGGGTCTTCAAGCAACGATTACAGGGTAAGCCAGTTCCAGGCTATCCGTGCGTTAAAAAAAACAGAAGTTTCGGGCAGGGTATGCACCGTGCATCCAAATCAATTTCACTGCTTCTGTTTGAAACTGCTTCTACACAATGTTAGAGGTACACAGAGCTTTAATGACCTAAAAACGATCAATGGTCATTCAGGGATGCATGTAGTGCACCTGGACTACTTGAAGAAGCTTTTACTGAAGATGTCCTTCTTAGGAAATGCAATCAACAGCCTGAAGTTGATATAACACTTTCAGACGACATCTTCAATATGGATTTAGTACATATAGAAGCTATGACTTATAGGATGAATGGTAAAACACTGACAAAATTGGGTCTTACCTCACCTAATCGATCTAAATCGAACTAAATAATAAGCAAATTCATATTTTCCGTACTATAGTTAATACTGTAGAAGATCAGCAAGGTGGCCTGATATTCCTTGATGCACCCAGAGGTACAGGAAAGACATTTGTTACCAAGTGAATTCTTGCTAAAGTTAAGTCAGAAGGCAAAATAGCTGTGGCAGTCACATTATCTGCCATTGCAACCACTCTTCTTCCTGGTGGTATAACAGCTCACTCCACATTTAAGTTGCCTTTATCCTTAACAAAAGATGCTGATCCAATTTGTCAAATAGAAAAAGGATCAGATCCAGCTAAAGTTTTACAGAATTGTTCCTTGATCGTATGGGATGAATGTACAATGGCACATAAACAAGCGTTCGATGCTCTAGATAAAACATTGCGTGATCTCAAGAAACGTGATGTTGTTATGGGTGGCATAACACTTTTATTATCAGGTGACTTCCGACAAACGCTTCCTATTGTTCCACGTGTAAGTCCCGCTGACGAGCTTAATGCTTGCATTAAATTGTCATATTTGTGGAAGTACATTAAGACTGTAACGTTATTTACAAACATGCGTGTACATCTCAATAGTGACCCAATGGCTGGTGAGTTTGCCTCCCTACTCCTAAAAATAGGTGATGACAAGCTTGCAACAACCAACAATGGCAAGATTGTTATTACTCCAGGTATTGGCTCAATTGTTTCATCACTCACAGAACTTAGTAGCAAAGTTTATCCAAATATAGCTGAAAACTATGTGCATCCTGAATGGCTAACAGAGAGAGCAATTCTAGCTACTGAAAATGACATGGTACATGTCATCAATCAACAACTGCTTGATGAAATTCCAGGTGATAAACAAACTTTCACTTCTGTGGATACTACTTTCGATGACGACCAGGCTGTACAATCCCCTACAGAATTTTTAAATTCATTAGAATTGCTTGGTATGCCAACACACAAATTAAAGCTGAAAGCTGGATGCCCAATTATGTTATTCCGGAATCTTGATGTTCCAAGGCTATGTAATGGAACGAAACTGTGTGTTAAACGCATGAAACCTCATGTGATAGAAGCTGTAATAATAACTGGTGTGGCAAGGAGCAAAGTGACATTCCTTCCCAGAATACCCATTATTCCGTCAAATTCTGCAATAGAATTTAAAAGGCTTCAGTTCCCAGTTAAATTGTGTTTTGCCATGACAATTAACAAGTTCCAAGGACAATCATTGGCAGTGGTTGGTCTAAACTTGACTTTACCTTGCTTTAGCCATGGGCAGTTTTATATAGGATGTTCAAGGGTAGGCTCTCCACAATGTCTATACATATTGTCACCAGAAGGTAAAACATCAATCCTATTTTAATTACTTAAATTACTTCCAGTGAAATGATTTATTTTCTGAATCTATTTATTTAACTTAAAAATTAAAATCAGGCTGTTATATTTCCCCGGGCAACGCCGGGACACGGGTCCTGCTAGTATACTATAAAATTACTAACTGGTCAATTGCGGAGAAAAATTAATGTTCTTTACTTTTTAATAACTCAACATTTGAGAGATAAAGAAAAAAGTTTAATAGAATACTCTCATGTATCTTATATAGAAATCAAATTTTATCCCCGGGAAGTAGCATTCCTATTTCTAAGAACTTTAAATGAAGTAAATTTAAACAAATATATATATATATATATATATATATATATATATATATTCGGTAAAGAACACTTTTGAGACCACTGATAACAATCGACTGATTACAAAATAATGATATTCCGCGCCTACAATGATTAAAAACAGAAGTTGGCTTGCAATACTAATGAGACTAGAAATAGAAGAGTGTTTCTTTTAAAGCGAAATATTTGAATGTAAATAGCCACACGATAGTTTCGAATAAAAAATAGTGTAAGTGAAAATGAAAACAACAGTAATGTTAAAGCTGATATTCTAAATAATTATAAAAAAAAGTCTAAAAAAATAAAACAGTGTTGATGCCAAGCGAAACACAAAAGAAAAAATGTAAAAAAAATGATTAAAAAAAAAGAAAATTAACTAAGACAAAAAGCAAACTTGATGCCGGTAGTCAATAATTTATAAAGTTGAAGTTGAACTGGTGATATATTAGCCAGGAAAGCAACGCGCTTTCTTTGTGTAGTCAATTCGGTATCAGCGCATTGTCTATAACTATTCATGAACTTAAAAATCAACGGACTGATTAAAGTAATTCTAATTATCTCATTCAAAAAAAGAGGCGAGTTTATTTTCCATTTATATTTATTTATTTGATTTGATTTTCTTTACATACGCAATCAGTTTGGTGGAGGCAAATTGCGACGTAAATCTTGATCTCAATTAAGACACGTCTTTGAAGCCATCGAACGTGAGAACGCTCTACCATTTTGGTCAGATTCGATTACTAAAGTCATTTTATCTCAAATTAACGTTTGCATATCAGTAAACATAACAGTTCTAGTCTATGATTAAGACATGCTTTAAATAGATTATATCAACCTCTACACACTATATCGCTTTTTAGGATTTTTTTAAAGTCTAATGTAATTGAAGTATTTTATAGTACTAAAAATAAATCGTCAGGGATGTGATATATATATATATATATATATATATATATATATATATTTATATATATATAAATATATACTTCTTATGAACTATATTATGTATATACACTTACATTAGTAAATAATATATTGTGTATAAATGTCTACTAAAAAAACGATAGATACTATGCCTGAAAGTATCCATGAGAAATTAACCATGTCTAGTCTGATTTCCCTACTAGCATCATCTATCCATCTGGTAAGTTTTATGTTCACAAAACTAATGATGAACAGAACCTTCGTAACAATTTGATTTTCTTATAATATAAGACATATTGGTGACAACCCTACTCGCTTATTCGATGGTGATGGATATTTAGCAAGTCTCTTGGATATTTTCCCTTACAACTTGTCTTTGCTTGGATCTTCCGATAACTCAGTTGGCTCAATTAAGATCAAAACTAAGTTCAATAAGATCTCTCATGGTACTTTCTATCGCAGCGTTTATATATACTAGATGGCTTTCTGGGGCATTAATCAAAGTGGTTAATGATTAGTACTGAAATAATTATAATATTTTAAGACCTCTAACCGAAACCAATCAGGGAGCCGTTGTATACCCCTGAATGTCCAACCACATTGCTAACAGAAATGTTTATTCACATTTCTTGTAAGTAAATAGATGTTCTGACAAAGATCCGTCTTATAGACTGCACCCAACCACTGCAAAAGGGGCATACAACGAAAGAGTCATATTCCTAATCCGTTAAGTTAATGGTGGTCGAGCATCAACTGGGTTCCCACATGTTTTGCCGAAGAATTAACAAGCTACTTAACAAAATATTTACCTCAATTCAAAAGAATCATCCATGGACCTGAGGTTATTTCTTCGGCATCCGACAAACTAAAACCTGTTACAAAGTACTTTGCACTAAATATCACTCTTTGCAATAAGGAGCATCTACATTCTGAAATTCCTAGCATAACTGTAAACATTAGGAGCGTGATACATGTGTCGCCTTGAGATTTTGTCAAACTTATTAAGTACTTTGATGCCAGAACAACTACTGTTCATGACAATATTCCAATAATAATACTTAAGAAGCTAGAATCGTAACCATCTCCTATATTTATAAAGTATTCACTAGTTGCTTCCAAGACAAATGATTCACATGGCCTTGAAAGACTTCCTCAGTCTCACTAATATTTAAAAATACTGAGTATTTGTTTTCTGAATCTCAATTTAGACTACTCAGTTTCATGTGCGTCATGAGAAAGTTTCTTGAATCTGTGATTTATCAAAAATTTGTCAGTAAAACAATTTACTAAGTAACAAGCGATATAGGTGTCGTCCTGCAACACACATTACTTGGGTACTGACTGTAATATGACAAATGGTCAATGAGTCCATTGGCGGGGCGTTGTTCCTAAAGCAATAGCTCTTAACATATAAAAAGCTTTTGATAGGGTTCTAAAGCAATAGATCTTAACATATAAAAAGCTTTTGATAGGGTTCGGCACAAAGAGTTAATTCAATACATTTTCTAGCTATTGAATATCTGGATATGTTTTCCAAACACACATATACTTTCTTACTGATAGATTTTACAAGAGTCATTGATTGACAGATGTTTGAGCATATAATATACACGCCGTCATGCGCAAAGGATCAATTATAAGTCAGACTATTTTTTTATCCTAAAAAATGGTGTCTCAAATCGCACCCTCAGATAATTCATTGACATTAATGCATATATCATAACAATCTATCGCAATACTTCGAAGTGTATTGATGATCATGATCTCTCTAACAACGTTGAGCATCTTGTGCAATCGGGAAAATGTGACTGATCATTTTGCATACGCCTAAAAACAAGCTTAACTCTTTTCATCACCGACAGTAGGATGCTCACGTTGCCCTGATTAAAATGAACGGCTTTCTCCTTGAAGAACTTTCTCATTTTGGCAAGCTTCTAGGACTTATCTTCAAGTATCTTTTTCTAAGATGGAATTCTTACATCAAATCCGTTGCTTATGCTGCTGAGAAAAATGTTGAATAATTCTACCGCTACATAAGATCACTCATTACTGACGCTATACCCTACATTTATAAGATCCGAATACGCCTTATTATAAATACTGTTGCAGCACTACGGAGGTTCTGCAGAAAACACGCGTTTCTTTATATTAATCAAGTGCAAATAATACTTTGACATCTAGTTGCACATTATCTGTGTTCTGTCTATTTCACAAATAAAGGAAGTTAATAGATTGTGTCTACTCTGTAGTTATGTTCATAGTAGTTGTATAGTTGAGTTTTAATATATGTTTCCCCCTGTAAAACATCCATTACACAACCCCGCTTTTCTACAACCAGTGTATATAAGTTTCCTGTATGCCCCTCTGTACTTTAATATATACAATACGTCCTCGAGCAAAGTTTATTTTTCAGAGAATTACACGTCTGTGCAAGACAATATCATGGAGCTTTTTCCCAGCTAACTTAAACATAGTTGTCTTCAAGTCTAATGTAAACACATTCTTATGGAGTCGTCCCTGTTGATAATTAAGTGCTGCCAGATTTTAACCATAGTTACAAATCCTAACGACGTTGTATCACCGTCTATCTGTCACTTATTACCCACTGAATACAAATGGCGTTTCGGTCTTCATAAGTGGTGACTTGTTTGTACATTAAACATATCTACACACTCCAGCCTATTTTTATATTCTTCTTCATAACTGGATAAGTTCTAATATAGTTAATTTCATAAAAATAACCCAATCTCTTCCTCTCCCCCTCTATTTTTCTATCTATGTCTTTCTCACTACACTGAGGAGTGCATAAATATGAAACCTGTAAGTATGTAAATTATATTTAAGTATTTATTGTATATATATATATATATGTAAGGTGTTTGGGAAATCAGTCCTAACACTTAAACATATTGTTCTGAACGTGTGGAAACGTTCTTTTGTCGAGTGGTTGCTTTTGGAATATTTACTTTAAGCGTATACAACTAGGCATTTTTATATGTGCAATCCAACTACTTGAATAAAACGAAATGTGATAATGGCTCAACGCCTACAATTTACTCTATTTTTTATTTAAAATTATTGAACATGTGAACAAACTTTGCCGAAAAATTGGTGCATTAACAAGTAATGCGTATAGTATTACTGTATCTGCTGTGAGTCTACTCGTAATTATGTATCATGTGGAAGACAATTGTGACGATTTTAACTAAGTCGATTGATATAGTTTCTAAGCAAGATAGCGACATAGTGACACATTTACTCGTTACAAGATCAGTGGCAGGTTTCGAAGAAGTATTCTCGCAAACCTCTTCTCGAACTATTTTCTACTTCGAACCTCTTCTTTCCCGAGGGGAAAAGTGAAAATCTTGATATATTTTACAGTATGAGAGTGATACACCTGTCGCATTCTAGTTGTTTCGTGTTGTAAAACTTTTTATACCAAATCCACCCATATTTTGCTGATTCAAATGCACTAATAAACCTATTAGAACAAAGAAATTCGTTTTTATAAATAAAACACAAATTATGTCTCGAACTAATCTATATACTACGACATTTTTATTATGCATCTCGCTTGTATGTTTTCTTGCTAGCCTTTATGTAGGAGAGATCCTATTAGAAGAAATAACATAATCCATTCAAACAGAGCTGGGAGAGTATTACATTGTTATAAAGCCTAGTGCCTTGTTGTCAAACATGATGAATATGTATCCTCTTACTTTGAATATTCTCTTAAAGGATCACAGGGTTCAGAAAGTTTACGATTGAAGCCAATATGAATGTACTTACATGCTCCATTCTTATCAGTTGAACATTTATAACCAGTTATCACGCCTGAACATTACTTTGAAACACTGGATATACTCTACAAAATCGACTTATACACAAGTAAATCAATGTTAAGAGTAAACTTTACGAAATATGCTATTTTAATTTGTTATCATAATTATTTTTACAAATGTGCTATTTGTGGAAAAAAATTGTGACGTCTTTAACTAATGTAGCAAGTCTAGTTATAGTGTCTAAGCAAGATAGCGACATAGTGATACATTTACTTGTTACAAGATCCGTGGCAGGTTTCGCAGAAGTATTTTCACAAACCTCTGCCCGAACTTTTCTTCTACATTGAACCTTTGTAACTTATTTCCGAATTGAGCAGAGCTTTACTAGAGAAACTTCAAGCGATACATCTCTGTATTTTAAGTTTATTTTTTATTTACATTAATGCGAACGTAAGACCCTGGAGCAAATATTTCTAATCAGGCATCGATATCATTACTGATCAGCATTAATGTTGTTGAGCTGCGATGAAAACAATAAAACCTATATATTTACTTGAAGTTATTCCAACATTTACTGTCTTGTATCTTTCTTACGTATTGACGACTAAGTACTTCGAAGAGCCAACACGAAAGTATCTAATGTTGTATCAAAGCGATATGCGTGACGTTCTGTTCTGTCGCTGATTTGTTGAAAAATGAAAACTAAAAAAAAACAACCCAAAACAGGTATTATTTTGTTTACTTTTATTTTTGGAGTATGTCGACATTAGTTTACTTGTATTCTCGTTTCCTTATGTTTGGTGATTTCTTATCAGGAGAGCGAGCGTACACGACATCATCGCGATATTTACGTTGCCTTGTTTACCGATCGATGATAGAAACTATCACAATTGCTTTGGATTTCACGCATTTCGTCAGCAGAATTTTTTTTCAATTCCATATTTAACCCAGGGATTCACAAAATGAAACCGTAATTCAAAAAACACAGTCCAACTGCATGCTAATATGTATTTACTTTTGTGACACACTCCTTCTAACCACCGTTATACTGGCTTACAAAGAGTGTTCATTATAGCATTAGCATTATTACCATTATTATTAGCCTTATCATTAAATTATTATCATCATAATTATAATAATTCTTATTATTAGTAGAAGTAGTTGTAGTAGTGGGTGTAGTAGTAGTAATATAGGTAGTAGTATCACTTTCCTGTCCTCCACACGGGTTATTTCGTAACATCTTCAGATTAGTGGTCTCTGGAAAGAAATCATTTTGAATTTTATTCCAATGCATATCACCTAAAAAGGTCAGGTTGGAAAGTTTACACATTGTACTATGAAGAAGAGTGCTATGGGGCTGGGTAATCGGTGGTTGCAAAAGTTTGGTATATTTGCTTAAGAAAAGAGATTTTCTCTTGGTATCATTAAATGTAACTATCCATGCTAGCTTCATTCTAATACACACTACGTAAACCATACTTGAACCATTGTATGAAAGTGATATTTTATTATTAAAAAATGGTGTATGCAGTTATTCCTTCAATGATTGATCAGGTAGATATTGCTCAATGTTGACCAACTGACAAGCTCATTCAGCCGTTAGGCTCAATGTTATCTATTACTGCTCGATTTACGTAGTGATACAATATTCTAATACTTCAATGATGAGCAATTCTATGGGAACTTATTGTTTTAGCAACATAGTGTAATTCTTGTGTTGTTTTCAGGTGACATGAAACTAGTTCCACGAACAATTATACGCCCTGCAGGTGTTTCATCGGCAATCCAACTCGTATCAATTCATGCCATGTTATATCTTGATGTCATATTACTGAAGACACTACATTCAATGAAACGCCACAACCCATAGAGCTACGATAATGAATCAGAAATAATGATAGAGGGAACACCACACATAAGCGATAGAGTGAGAGAGAGAAGGGAGATAGAGAAAGAGAGAGAGAGAGCGATAGAAATGTATGAGAGTTATATTAGCTTATGAAATAATTACGGCGTCATATATTTGTGGAAATTGACATTATAATATTTCGAGTGCGACTTTTACAGAGGAAAATCTGAGTTCATGGAAGAGAAGAGGAAGAAAACAACAACGAAGAAGATAATGATGATGGCAATGATGATGATGATGATGATGATGATGATGAAGTTTCAATAGGAAGTGAAAAATATTAATGTTTGGCTAAAACGCAAGTAATATAAGAACGTGTGGGGGTACTGACGACTTCTTAACTTTAACGTTGACCCTAACCATAACGACGAGGTACAAAATGATGGCACTATCTATATAAAACTCGAGAACGAACATATAATTGTGTTTATTCAACACCTACCCACCATAGGAGTGTGTGACACAAGGTCGGAAAGTGGGATTTGAAAAGCCAGCGCCCGAGCAGGTGAGCACTCTGGCCATTCAAAATTGCCTGGACAGCCCCGTCGGTATTCCCCGGTACGGGCGCCCCAGGCAGTAACCAATAAACTTACTCCTCCCCAAAAAGGGGATACAAAGCCTGGGACGGTGTTTCTAAACCCGACTGTGTTATGTTATATATGTGTATAAAGCTACGCAAACACTTGAGCATATGACGTCATAGTGTTAGGTACATAACGCCATAGTGGTAAATAATATGTTTACGCCATCGTCATATTATTATTTGTTTTTCATCTTTATTACGTTTCTGTTCGGACTATAGCCATTATCAAAGCGAAGAGGAATCAGAAAGAGTGATCTT
Organism: Sepiola atlantica; assembly: GCA_963556195.1. Lineage (NCBI taxonomy): Eukaryota > Metazoa > Mollusca > Cephalopoda > Sepiida > Sepiolidae > Sepiola > Sepiola atlantica. The sequence continues at coordinate 37,042,841 of OY744523.1, read as the reverse complement.
TGTGTAGCTCTGGAGCCGTCAGTTAAAACTGTTTAGTATTCTGCGTTCTCCGGGAGAAAAGTTATGTTGCCATTATCATCTGTCAAAGGGATACAAAACAAAACATATCATTGTCAGTACTAAATGGGTGACAATTTAGGAAAACTAGATGGTGTACAATCGAAGTTAAGCAACTCATATCCTGGCCAATACTAAATGGAAAGAGCAGGTGCTGTACAATCGAAGATACTGGTCAACATACTTTGATATAGTCATCTAACACGTAAAATGGTATGAAGTATGCACTGTTAGTTGTGCATATTGTATAGATAAGCATGATTCCAGTGACAGGATGAAACGTAAAAGGTGTATGGGAAATGTAGCTAGATACATTAGTAAAACAATGAAAAAATACAACATACAAATATGAAAGCGTGTAGTTTAGGAGTAAGTTATGAATATACAAATTGGTTGCAGTCTTTTGATAACCAACGTCGTGGACCCGGCAGCTGTCCTGCAAATGTTATTATTTTATTTAAAGTAATCCAATACTACATATTAAATGCAGGTAAATAAATATGTTATACACAATGCAAATACAACACAAATAGAGAAAGTAATTAGAAAGAAGACTAGTCTAGGTGTGGAGACCTATTACTAAAGCAATCGTATAAAAAAAAAATATTTAACCATAGAATAGAAAAACCTTAAGTTAGATCAAGTAAATATAACGATGCCAAACCAAAAAATATGTTGACAACCTTTTTGCTACGTTTTACCTGAGGAAAATCAAAATATGTTCAGTACATAAATTACCATCGTAAATGTGGTTTATTAAATAGATATAAACAATTAACTTAATTAGACTAATTATGTTAGGTTTGAAACAGACAATTTATGGTAATTTAAAAACTGTGCGTCTAAACACTAAACCGAACAGCGTAAAATTAAATCGAAAATTGAATTGTCGAATTGCGTTGCAGCTCAATGAGAGGCAATTACAGGTATACGTTTTTGATATATAAGAAGTACTTGGAATGTGTTTCTCTTAATTCCGGTTAGGCACATAAACATAAGGAATTGTTGAATCGTGCTTACATCTAACATGATAGCTTAAGAATATATAATTGTAACAATAGATATGTTTATCTATTATGGCTGAGATATATTATTTCTCACGAAAAAGATAAATCTAATCACAATGTATGAGCCTAAGACGTGACTGATCTACTCACCAATCATGAGTAAAAAAGAAAAATGAGGATGTAGGACTAGTAAGTATTGTAAGTGCCTAGAAAATGCAATGAAATAAAGAGAACATGCATAGCAGAATTAACCAGAGTCTGATTACAGCCACCAAAGCAGTATTAAACTAAACGATACTGAACACTGAGAAATGGGGCATAAAAGAGCCAGAATAGAAACATGCAATTAGATGCAACGTGGTTGACTAATTATAAGACGGACGAACGAAAGCGGGCACGTTAGAAAAAATACGCTTTAAATGGAAATGGATTGCCACTGACAAGGTTCAAAACTAAACGATCAATACAGAGTAAGAAACGTCTATATATACACGAGATAAGTTATTACAAAATCTACACTCTATGGAGAAAGCCACTAAACACTAAAACATATAGTTATTGCAGTAAGCTATACGAAAAAAGGATATACATTTTAATATGACTGGTTTGTAGAAGGTAATCTGCTATGAACTGAGAAACTAGTTCATTTAACTTTATCATCAAATCGTGCATCACCACAGCGGAGCATTGAATGGTAAACACAATATACTACGTTTCTTGAGATATTGAAATGGAAACTGGAAATAGTATTCAAGTAAATATACCAGACTTTATGAAATTTAAGAGGTAAGAAAAAACTGGCGAATAGTAGAATCATCTGTACTAACAGTTTAGAGGAAGAAGTTAAATAAGATATAGAATCGAAGTAAGTATATGGAACTAAACAGAAAGAGACAGAAAGAGAGAAGGAGAGAGATTACATCTTGACGCTGACTACCAATACTTGTAGCAGCACGAGAAATAGTTTCGTAAACTTTGGAAAATAGATTAAGGCAAATCAAAATCAAAGTGAAATTAAAGACCAGACAATGTGCCATTGATAAACACAACCGACATATTAAAAAGTTCTCGAACACAAACAGAAACCGAATGACCCATATAAGGAACAGCAATTTGAGATATGTTTAGGCAAAATAACACGTCGTAAAGATAATAAAAAATTAAATGACGAAATCAAAGAAACTAAGATCATCAGTTTGGATATATAAGAGAAATAGCATAATCTGATGTCTTCATTTTTCTTACCCTTTTTAATAACGTCGTGTTTTGTAAGTGGTTATTTTTAACATTATTTAGAAAGTTAAATATAATTATAATTTCATTGTTTAGTAACTAACATTTTAGATACAAAGTGGCATGAAATTTCAATCCATGTTATCATCGAAATACTATTTTAATATCTATTCATATAAATCTGAGAGTTTCAAGCATTTTGTAATGCCATGCTACGGATTAGAACCCCGGGAAATGACAGATCAGTTTAATGCCGCAGATTGAAAAATAAAAATAATTCAAATTAAAAATAAATAAATAAAGAATGGTTTTAGATAGAAGTTGGAATGGAATGACATCTCTTTGTCCATGGCGTAATTAAGTTAAAAAAAGAATAATGGAATGTCAGTCTGCAAGGATATGTAGTTAAAACAAGCTCGAAGATATAGACAATTAAAACTTATGTGAATATACGTAAACAATACTTATTTAATAGGGTTGAAAGGCAGCAATATCCTGAAGAGAAACAGACAAGTTGGAGTTAAAAAGTTACACTATATACTGGGCCTTTTTGTATATCTGCATATGACTTTACCGAACCAACACATTTAAATTAAAAAAAATCAGCAGTGTCGTGTGTCCTATTTTAATGGAATAACTAATGAAAATTATATTACGACTGTTACATTATGAACGTTCGATTCTTTAGTCGAACGATAACATTTATTAGTGATCGTGTTAAATTTAAATACTTAAGTATTCGCTAAGCATTTGAGAGCTAGAATAAATTCGTATGAGCATAATTTAAATTCTTCTGGATTCCGATCTAATATTAAAAATTCACGAAGGAACTCTTTCTTTTTAAGACTATCTACAGAGATCTAAAATGGACGACACATTTACGAAGAAACAGAAATTCATTATCGTTCATTTAATTTTGTCGTAAAATAATTTATTTTAATAGGATTTCAATAATAGTTTTTGTTACGCTGTTGCAATCTCATCATAATAAATATACTACTATTCCTAAATGAAACCTATTAAAGTGTAAGTCCCACAGGGGCGTGAAATACATACACGTACACAACATAAAAAGTGAGCCAATGTTATTAACATCGCAAATAATATGATTTATAAAATAAAAAGTAGATAGTATCATTTCGAAATAAAATATATCTGAATAGACATAGGAAAGCAATAGGATGGATGTGATACTAAGAAACATATTATTCTCGAATAAAACCGGAAAGAAAGTGAAACACATCGAGACAATTGTGAGAAATAAATAAATGTACTAAATAGAAGGAAAATATAGAGAATAAAAATAATATACAATCAAATCGCTTTAAACAAATAAGATACTTGAAGGTGGGTTGACACTTAAACGCAGAACAAAATATATCGCTGGTGTACAACACAGGCGATGGAAGTCTCAGTTGAATAAAACTAACAGCTAATGTTAGTTTCATACGATCTTAATATCGATTTAAATTTATGTTTTATTGAACTGTTTTTGATTTTTCAAATATCACCTCTCTCCTGAAATTTGATGGAAAAAAAATTAAAGAGTGTAATTACGGGAATATAATAAAAGCAATGTCTTAAAATAGAAACTAGGTAGAATTTAAATTGGTAACAAAAATAGATTCATGTTCTACTCACGTTCTGTTACCGAATGTAATTTTAAACTTAACATCTAATAACGGTGTATTTATTCATACGGTTCCAGTTATTTGTAATGGTTTATTATGACAGACATAACAGCGGTGCCCAATCGACTATCATACGAACCGAGAAGCAATTCTTGACACACAATCCGGTAGAAAAAGAAAAGCTGTGTCGGCTCAAGGCCATCTTATGTCGGAATGAGATGTGGTCCGGCTCGGTCTAGGAATGCCCCCAACAGGGCATTACCTTAGATATTTGAATACAAATTGGTGTATACTCGATTGCCGGAGGAGACCTCATCGAAGACTGTCGACGGATCATGTCACAATTATCATTGCGGAGCTAGAATGCGACTTCGAGTGCGCTCGTTTCTTTTCTCTTTACTTCCGACTTTGTATCGCATGGAACTGCTGTGGGAAAGATACATATCGCGGCCGTGACAGCTACACTTTCTATTCTGTGGCGGTTAGTTATTGACTGGTCCTGTGTTCGGTGAATTGACCCAGGTATTACCTTCTCGATGTGACGTTATTTCAGATTGCCCCTCGATCTATTGATGCCGTTTTCTTTTAAGAGGTATGGTGTACCTACTGGAATGTTGTCCGTTTCTCCCAACGTCCAGCTTTGTGGCCCATCTTCCCCGAAGGCAGGAAATAAATATACAGTATTATTATACATAGCACTTGAAACCACGTGCACATTCCAACTGTAACATGGTTTTCGTGGTAATATAGCAGCAGAAAGAAAGTTGTTCGCCCTCTTATTTGTTTTTGTATAAAAACTTTCTTTTTTCTTCGTAGCATTAATAATACTGCAAACAATACTTGTAAAATGCCGCAATGCTCTTTGATGTGTAATTCTTTTACATGCTTACATATTACGTACTATCCTTACACGTTCTATTAATAGTGTAAAACTGGAATTAACTTTACCCGTTTCGGAACCGGTATCAATGCTCTCTCTCTCTCTCTCTCTCTCTCTCTCTCTCTCTCTCTATATATATATATATATATATATATATATATATATATATATATATATATATATATATATATATATATATATATGGAGAGAGAGAGAGAGAAGAAATGAGAGAAATACACATGTTACGAATGTCCAAATTTATTTCAAATTTCGATTGTTCAATGCAAGGTGTATTCTGTAACAAACTAGTATTTATTATTCTTTCCTTTTAAAAAATCGAGATCTTATCATCAGAGGAGAAATACATATAGATAAGTTGGCTGTAAAAAAAGCCAAAGTTCAAATATTTGAAAAATATTATAAAAAATGTAGTTAGAAAAGTTCAGTAAAAAAGATATGTGGTTTGTCCAGGTGGTAATTGTCCGTTGAAAAGGTGTCCAATGAAGAGAAGATTTGAGCAGAAGACGAAAAAAGTTTATTTCGTAGGGGCAGTATGGAGAAAGTGCTCAAAATGAAGTAAATCCAAGCGCACTTAAATGGAATTGAAGTGAGAAAAGCTGGCCATTATTGATAACTTCCCGGGCCATAGAAAAAAGCGAATGGTATCATTGGTGAGATATTCGAGCAAGCAAATCCAAGGAAAAAAACTTAAGTGAATCATCATCATATATATATATATATATATATATATATATATATATATATATATATATATATAATGTATATTCATGTAATTGTTTTTTTTATTGTTGATTGTAGCCTTCGTTTTATTTTTGCTTACTACTATTTCGATTTTTTCCCTTCCTAAGTGATTAACATGAAGAACATTACATCATAAGTCTTCCATAACTTTGTAAGACGTATTTTTCGTTAATATATACTATTATTATTAATTTTAAACGTACAAAAACGTAATCTAATTACACATGTGTTTGGCTCATAACCGGAATCAGCATGACTAACTAAAACAACGGTCGAACCGTCGATGTTGATCTTAACAATCCAGCGTGTTACCCCCAGTCTATGACGCCTTGTCTGAAATTATGTATGATTTTGAACACCTAAATATGTAATGTATTTTTATGTATTTGTTTTCATTCGTGCTATATGCACGATCTGAACGCCGTTTCATAGATCACTCTATACTGCCTGGTACATAGCCGCGGATTTCGCTATTTACATTTAAAGTTCCTTTATATTTACTAACTAATTGACTATGGTCGATTGGTAAGATCCCCGACTACGAATCCGTTGAGAATTAGTTCCTACACTGAAGATTGCGTTAGCATGAAACATCGATGTCTGTAGGTATTTAAATAATTAATATTTATTTATAAAAATAGTATTGTTTATCAGCCACCTCCCACAAAGGCTGGACACTCTCGAGTAGCTTTAATAACAAGCAGTACAAATTGATATATGCACGATCCGAACGCCGTTTCGTAGATATCTCTATACTGCCTGGTACATAGCCGCGGATTCCGTTATTTACATTTAAAGTTCCTCTATATTTACTAACTAATTGGCTATGGCCGATAGGTAAGATCTCCGACTTCGAATCAGTGGCGATTAGTGATCGAGGTTCGCGCCTACCGACCGTTGAGAATTAGTTCCTACACTGAAGATTGCGTTAGCATGAAACATCGATGTCTGTAGGTATTTTAATAATTAATATTTATTTATAAAAATATTATTGTTTATCAGCCACCTCCCACAAAGGCTGGGCACTCTCGAGTAGCTTTAATAACAAGCAGTACAAATAGCTATATGCACGATCCGAACGCCGTTTCGTAGATCACACTATACTGCCTGGTACATAGCCGCAGATTTCGCTATTTACATTTAAAGTTCCTCTATATTTACTAACTAATTTACTTATTGCCTGTGACCCTTCGGATAGTCCTCCTGTGATGCAGAGCAAAAATCCTGCTTTTTTATGGTTTTTGCAGCCGTGGCAAGTGAGGGAAAGGTGATGCCTCCTCATTTCATTGAAGCGGGTCTTAAAATCAACACAGCGGTGTATTTGAACATTCTTAATAATGTGTTATTGCCTTGGATCCGTCGAAACTACGACCCTACGAAATTCATGTCCATCCAGGACTCGGCATCAGCGCATGGATCAAAGAAAGTCCAAGGTTCCATGACGGAGAATATTTTCTTGTTTGTTCCGAAGGATATTTGGCCCAGCAGCTCTCCAGATCTAAATCTTTTCGACTATTATCTATTCTGCGTCGTCGAGGGACAGACTAATGTCAATCCACACCCAAATATGAACTCATTGAAGACAGCCACTCAACGAGCATTTCGCTATCTCTATCCCAATAAAATAAAAAGGAGCTGTTGACGGTTTCGTCAAAGAATCTCCAAAATAATTGATGCAAAGAGTGCTCATATTGAATAATTGTGTTCAATAGACTGAAATAATTAAATAAATAAATGTTAAAATGATATATTTCTATATTTAATCCTTTAAATTATGAATTTTGTAAAAATAAAAAGGTACCATATATATATATATATATATATATATATATATATATATATATATATATATATAGAGAGAGAGAGAGAGAGAGAGAGAGAGAGAGAGAGAGAGAGATATAAACAGATATAGAAGAGGAGAGAGAGAAAGAGAGAGAGAGAGAGATCTTTCCAGACCGACCAGTAAACACAGCAACGGGCATTTACGAGAGATTTCCACATCTCAGAAGTATAAACAACATCAAAACAATAATTGATAAAAACATATTGCTTGAAATGGCATTTAAAAGCGCAAGCTGGCATGAATACTTTAAGATTAATAAATGTTTATTTTAAAGAAATATACATATATATATATATTTATATATATATATATAAATATATATGTATATATACAAATATATAAGTATGCTCTGACTTATTCTTTCTAAACGAAATGTGTATTAAATCATCTTATTATTTAATTCTAATCAGTCATTATATATATATATATACATATATATCTATCTATCTATATGCATATACACTTCTATATATATATATATATATATATATATATATATATATATATATATATATATATATATATATATATATAATGACTGATCACACGATGATTCAATATACATTCTGGAGAAAAGAGATATTACATATGTTTAGAAAGAAGAATGTAGAGCATACTTCAAAATAATTTTAGTTACTATATGAACCCCCTGCTCACTCTGAGAGAGTATCCAGATTAAGCCGCACCACATTAAGGGAACATTTATGTGAAAAGCCATTCAGATATTTATCCTAACCTGAACGGTTATATAGGCATAAACTTGAAACTCACAAAATATAAAAAGTCAAATTCCGAGTTAAAATAAAAACTATTTGTATAAGCTCTCAAGAAATCAATGTAAAGTCAGTCAAAAAAATCGAAATCATTATAAAGAATCTTTACATAGCGTCTGTAAGGTCAAATATTCCTTAAATATTGCCTGATTATTAGACACATATTATATATTGAGGTTCATTTTGTTTGGAAATTAATTTATCTGAACTATATAAATGACAGTTTTTTTCTCCTAAATATTGTTAAAAACCTATAATAAAATAATAACCTTCAAACTTGTTTAAAAACCCTCACTTTCAACTACTTTTCCGAATTTTATGCAAACCGTAAATATAAGAATCTCAATATTATTTCAATATGGTTGCGCTAACATCTATGGGTTTCAATTGAACTTAAATCAAGTTTGAGTAATGAATATTCGTGTAGGCAATGTTAACGAGCGTTTCGATATTTCATTGATTACACATTAGCAAAATCAGTCTTTTTTCTAAGAATAACTGCTTCTGATGAGGAGAGTACTGACTAAAACCGTCATATACCTTGCGGCATTAAACATGTAGCCAAAAATAAGCATATACAAGAATTGTTTCGAATACACAATCCGAGAAAAGATGTCTATCATACAAAGAGATAACCCAATTTGCTTTTTTCAGTAGTAGCAGAGAGTTACTTAGTAAGAGAGATAATTCAAATTCAAATAATGTTACTTTTGCTTATGAATTGTAACGGTTTATCGTTGAGATGTCATGTTTTTATCTGGCATCTGATTAGTTATCGTTCAATGAATGATATAATTTAAGCTTAACATTATTTTCTTGATTTGCAGACTTCATTTATGTTAGTAATGTTTTATTTTCTATAATTTCGCAGTTATTTCATTAGAGTGTGTATTATACAGCGGATAATATTTTAAATAGAAAAATATGTTTCTGAAATTTTGAGACGAGGATTGATGGTTTGTGTAATTTGGATCATTCGACCAACTGTTCTCTCGTCAGGTGTATGTTTTCGAACTTGGGAATATTTCTGTCGAATTCGGTAATCCTGACGGAATTTCGAACCGAACCATTTATTTAATCTACGTGGTTAGCATACTCACCTTCCGTCTGTGAGAAGTCCTCAGTAATTCACAATTCTTCGTATCACCCGCACCGAATATGGACCCTTCTACCTTCAGATTTACTTAGTACCATATCCACTGCGCTAATTGTATATACAATAGTCAAATAATAAATGATTTACTATAATTTCAAGTTATATATAACCATAATTTATACCCTGCGTTACTGTGTAATAACATTTGAATATCTTATGGTATTCTCTGAACGTTCGGCCGATGTAACTCTGGATGTTAGATGTGTCTTGTTAAACTCAGAAATCTGTATGTCGGACTCGGTGATCTATAAGGAATCTAAAACGGACCCCTTCCTTAAATCCACGGAAGTAGCTGTTTCTCATTTCATCAGCCATCGCCGAGTCGACGTCTCAAGTAATTCGTGATTGTATTTTTAGTATCGCCCGTGACGAAAGGGCGCGTGATGCAACGTATGACATTGTTATGTAATACTCAGTTATAACTGACTGTCTCCTGGATGTTGCAGGTTCAATCATCAGTATGTGCGACACTAAGAATACGATTACGAATTAGTTAAGACTTTTACCCGGTTATGGCTGAGTAACAACAACCCTATATATTACGAGATGGAAAGTCTAGGTAGCTATTCGCCTAGAAACTGTCGATTAATAAGGAATATAAAACATTACTTTTACAAACTAAAATATTTTAAAAGAATGTGTTTCATTAATAAATTCAGACAATTTCTATTTTTATAAAATGTTAACAATATGTATTTAATATAAATTTAATTCCAGTTTTTCAGAAGGGTGTTTAAATAGTGTTTATAGGTATAATATAGAGAAGACTTCCCCTATTTTAATGCAAATGAATAAGATGTGCATTAGATTTTTGATTAATAGTAATTAAACACTAATTAAACAACATTGCTCTGATTTAAATTTCTACTAATACCATAACCTAGTGCTTACATTTAACATTCAGAGGTGTCTAAACATTCGAGAATTATCAAACACAATATAGCTAACATTACTTACTCTTATACCTAGCAGTGTTTTTTTTTAATTTCATAATGGACAGTTCAGTAGTTTATAAGTAACTTATAAAAATAGGAAAATATAACCATATGCACGTATAAATCGATGTAAATACTAGAAGGATATCGGTTCTAGAACAAGTGGTAAAAATTCCCTGAAAAGAACAGTTCTCCACCATTCCAATTTGTATCAATATTTAATTCTAGAAAATGTCTAAAATGTTAGGCTTGGAATTACAGTGCGCATGTTTATATCTGTGTATGTATATAGTTTACTCTTAAACGCATTATCACATTTAAAACACAGCTGCTATGTGTAAGAGTATTTTATATGACCTATATTTTCTTTGATCAATGTGTGATAGAACCTCATTCGTAGTTATTTAAATACAACTGATTGTGAAATTAACATTAAAGATATTAGATATCACTTGATAAATACTCTTACAATTCACATTGGAGTTCTTTAAAAATTTCAGGAGAAATAAAACCGGTTCCAGCTCAAATTTTTAAAAAATTTAAACCCATATTTAGAACTGCATTTCATCGATGATATGAATATATAAATTACACAGGATGCTAGTAAGTTAAATTTCTTTTCAGGATGCCTGGAGCTTAAGCTTGAAGTTTCGATATCTTCTAATATCTATACTATGTACTGGATTTTGGTCAAAATTGAAATGCGGATTCAAGATATGTGGATTCGCATTTCATAGGGTATATATATATATATATATATATATATATATATATATATATATATATATATATATGTATATGTATATATATATATATACATATATATATATATATATATATATACATATATATATTCATATATATATATATATATATATATATATATATATATATATATATATATATATATATATATATATATATATATATATATATGTATATATATTATCGCAAGCACGAATGGAAAACTTGTTTTCCTGTACATGATTACAAGTGTTTTCTTCTAATGTGGCCATGTTTCTCGCCCTATTTTACACTCCTTTTAACATAGACCTTACTAAGAATCCCTAATTTTTCTTGCCCATTAAATACTTCAGGTCAGACTGAACTATAGTGCAAGTACCGACATCCCTCGCATCCACCGCTCGATTTAATCCAGCTTCAAGGGTAACTTTCGCCGCCTTAGAGTTAAAGTTAAGTGTGCGAATATAATCAACAACGAAGGACCTAATGCCTTTCTTAATACGGCCCACATATTCAGAATGATAGCTCTAGTCTATTCCTGTTGTATTATTAGTGAAAGCTGTTCCTGGAAGTTCCTCACTTGGAAAGACGATGTGCTGAACTTCCAGTAACCAGTAATTCAAGGCTTAAGCGTATCTAAGTAAACCCGAACCTGGACAAGCTTACATTCCAAATAAACTTAATTATGAAAACTGGAACATACGTCCATGCTTCTTATTAAAAACGTATTGATGTAACTCGAAAGTTGCGCCGAATCAGATCCCCGACTAACTGTTCAACTGTATACTACGTTACAGGGCTTTTCCATCCGGTGACTGGCGACAAAATCCAGAAATGGTTTTACACCCCTGCTTATAGAAATAATTTCCCAAAAGATCTTAATCGTGCTCCAGTCTCCCGCTAAAATTACTCGACTAATCTAATTCATGAAAAGCTCGACCCGCTGAAAGAAAAGAACTCGCTCAGAATAGTCATTATGCGCATGAACTCTAATAATCCGAAAAGCCACATCTACGGTAACATGCAGACGTACAGCCTACTTTTCGGGCCCGCAAAAACAGGGTCACACAAAGCATTCAAAGTACGCTTGACAAACCAAATAAGACCATATTGAGTGAAAATTAAAACATAACGAATAGAGCTGAAAGTCTATTGACAGCAGCCCCTGATAATCACTTGGAATAAAGTGTGTCACCTGCAAACAACATATGTGACAAGTTACGTTCTACTCGTTATTTACGAGACGTGTCCCTCAACACTCGGCCTTTCAAGCTCGCTGATCTGTAATACCTTAGAAATGGATACCCGAAACCAACATCGACGGTTTGCAAGGCATCGACGCCCGTCCCCAGAGCGCCATGTGCAATTCACGGAGTTATGAGAATATCTGGAAACACACCGCCGATGTCTAAAGAGAATTTTAGTGTTATCGCTCTATAAAGGTATGGGTACATACTTACCGGGAACATTCTAACACAAAACATTTTTCAATTCGATTAATTCTTTGTCGTTAAATTATGCAAGGAGATGCGATATTTTAAAAGCGTTGTTCTCCTCCTCCATCATAGACCAAATAATGTTTGCCTCGTCTCTGGACCTCACTAAAAACAATACGTTTTTTGCGTTTAGAAAGTTTTCTGTAGTTGAGTTGTTTTTTGTGTGCACTGTTTTCAACGACATGAGGATTCTTAAGTCTTTGTTATTGTTATTGTACATTGTGTTGACAATGCCATTGTTTATTTTGCATACGTCTTTCCCTGTGGAAAATAACGCTTTCTCATATTTCCTCTCTTTCAAATGGTGGACTTCTCTGTCTTTTTTTAGAAGTTAGTGTGGAGGGTAGAATGGGTGAGGGCGTAGGCGGCATTGTATTTTTTATTGTGAAGAGGGGTGGCGTTTGATCGAAGGGTGCAACACTCGGAAGGTTTGAGCAAAGAGACTTAATTTTATTACAGGATATAAGTGGGGGTATGGTGTTATCTCTTTTTCGTAGGAAATCTTTGTTTAGGAAGATACTGTCTTTGCTGGGGAGCGAATTTCTTTGAGAGAGGAAGTTGATGAAACTGACTCACATAGAGTTTCTGAGGACAAGGTGTTTCCTCTTTTTTCTCTTCCTCAATGTTCGTGTTCATGTCAAATTGTCTTTTAGCCTTAATAAGAGTTAGCTTGTTTCTCACCCAGATTCTTGCTAGTTTCAATTTCTAGTAAATCTCTCTTCAGAAAAGCTTTACCCTAAGAGTTTGCGGAGGATTTCTTTGAAGTGACCAAAGTTCACTCGTTCTTTTTTGCGGAGGATAAACAAGTGAATATGAATAAATCTTCCAAATCGGCTGGGGAAATGGGGAGTTTTTGGAGACTTCCGTGGCTACTTAGTCTTATTTTTCAATATATATATATATATATATATATATATATATACATATATATATATATATATATGTATATGTATATATATATATATATATATATATATATATATATATATATATATATATATAAGCGTGAAATTGCAGGACTTGCATCAGACCAGGCGGTTTAAAAGATAGAATAACGTACTTACTTGATCAACCTCTGCGTTTTAATAGGTGAGGAGACATATCAATTTGGTGCATTGTCTTTCTCTGCGGAAAGTTCAATATTAGCAAATACGTTGTATTATTGAGAAGAAAAACACTACCAACGATATAGCTGTCACCGTGTTGTTTAGCAGAAATGCAGTCAATATCTGGGATTCATGTCAACCTTCTCTGGCGTCCTTAATATTTGTATAACCTCACTGTTAGTTCTATAAGAAAAGTACTCTTTGTCAGAACGTTCTTCTGTAAACTCCGTAAAATACGAGGCGAAACTATTTTCAGGCATGCATCGGAAACTGACAATATATATATATATATATATATCGGTATGATGTAAGTTCCAACAATGATACTAAGACTATATATTCTACGTTGTCATCCGGACAGATTAAACGTAACCACAATAGCCACCCATGTCGTAAACCTTTATAACACAGCCATTGAAACATTTTATAACACCAGGCCTCAAACGTCCAGAAATACTGCTTTTGCAATTTCGAGAAATTGAAGAAGTTTCAGTTAATAAACGATCTTTTGTAAACCATTTTACCGTACAATTAAATATCCTTAGCATATATGTGTATCATATAATATAGTTGGTAGCTGAGTTACCCAATAAAGGATAACCAAGACCGCAGTGTGAAGTTTGCTTCATCGTCAACACTGTAGTAGCCACGACCGATCAAAACCTACACACACCCTGGAATTGTAATAACACTCAATTACTCATTATATTTCCAATCACATAATTAACGGTACCCTATAGCATTGGTTAATATAACCATCACTTTTGGATCAATAATAACAAGCATGACCAACATGAACACGATATAGTCTGCAAATCGGTCCTGTATTTATCGAGTACTAGTCAGTTTTTTTTATAATACCGGTATTATCTTGGCCCCTATACCCTCAAAACTGTTAATCTGGGTGTGGCATCTGCCTCACAGTTCTCCCTTTAAAGCCACTGTGGCATAGACAAGATATACGATTTTATTGCAGTGAACCCCGTAATAGCAACCTACACTTATACCGTCACAGTATATCAGTATCAGTCAATTAGAAAAAAAAACTATTCCAGGACTCACATGCCAAGATCACAGGGTTGCAATAAAAGGTAACCATATCAACGAACCTCAACAATTCACCCTACCTCACCTTACAATCACGATACCTCTCCCAATTCTTAATAGACTCCTATATACTTTGTAATTGAAAAATCACATTTGTATTGAATGTGTTACCATCAGAACTCTATTATTGTTATTCCTAATCACACTTAGTTTTGTCATAAAAGGGATGTCATGAACATGTCTCTTTCAAGAAAAATCATAATGAGCGGTACATATTTAATCCTATCAAGATGAGGCAATGAGTGCAGCTTATTGTACTCGCTCGGAAAGATTCATCCTATAACATGTATCGCTTCCAATCTTTATACAATCTATTTCCTATATATCTTCTCATTTTAATTAAAAGTAATTACATGTAAAAGTTTTCCCCAATGCGGAAAATTCTACTAAATTATGTAAGCTTAGAAAATGCTGCAGTGCTTTATCGCTCTGCCTTTGTTTTTATAGACCAGCTCTTCTTAGTTGTTGTATGCATTAGTTTCAACAAGACAACGTAACTGTGGGACGTGCTCAATAAGGTGCTCCATCAATGGCCGGGCTTAACGCTGTTATATTGCTGTCAATTCGTTTCGCTGCCTGCCTATCTTCATTTCCTCAGAGAGGACAGTTGTCAACCTTCATTGACTATGCGGTAATTTTATTAAAGCAGAGGTTCTTATGAAGTTAAGCGCGATCTGCATTTGCAGTAAAAGGAAAACAATACGAGAATGAAGCAGAAGAAAAATAATACGAAAGAAAAAAAAGAAATGGCTGAATTTGGAGAACTAGTACGAGAAAGACCTAGGGAGAGACATAAACAGAGAAGTGGTAGATGGGAAAAGAACCGGAAATTATGAGGAGAAAAACAGCAACAACAAAAAGAGCAATAAGAAAGAGAAGAGTCGCAAAAATGAGTATAACAAAAAGGAAGAAAATAGAAATAGTGAAATAAGATAGAAATGAAGAACAGGAAAACTAGTAAAATAAAATACAAGAAGAAGAAAAAGAATAAGTAAAAATAGAAGAGGAAAAAGAAATCGAAACAGTAGAGTAAGGTCAAAGAAAACAAATAAAGAGAAGATGAAAGACAAAGAAAACGGAAAAGAAGCAGTAAAAGAAAAATAAGATATAAAATAAGAAAAAAATAAGAAAACGAAGAACAAGGAGAATGAAAATGGAAAAATGCATTACATTTTGGAGTCAAAAAGACGAAAGAGCGAAGACAAACGTATAGAAGAAAAAATGAAATTAATTAGAAGAAACAGATGAAGTAGAAAAGAAAAAGAAGGTACAATGAAAAAGAAGGAAAAGTGAAAGAAGAGATAGATAAAATGGAATAAGAAAAAGGAAAAGAAGAAAACGTACACAGAAATAAAATTTATTAGAAGAAACAGATGAAGTAGAAAATAACAAGAAGGTACAATGTAGGGGAAGTGAAAGAAGAGATAGATGAAAGGGAGTAAGAAAAAGAAAGGGAAGGACATAGCAATAGTGGGAGTGAAGATTCTGCGCAGTACAATTTTTCTTTCTGCCTTATTGTGTGTCAGTGTTTGATCGGACGAAGTGGGCCGGCATACTGCGCAGAAATTGTCCCTCGATAACATTCGATTAGAGGCACGAATGATCTGCATTAATTGAATTGAAGAGTTAGCATGAATCAGATTAACCAGGACAGATTTTATAGAAAACATATTGCCCGGACACAAGTCCATCCTGGTTCTCACTCCTCTCTCTCTCTCTCTCTCCCTCTCTCTCTCTCTATCTTACTCTATCTCTCTCTGTATATATATATATATATATATATATATATATATATCCTAATCAATATCTCATATTTACTCGCTCTTTCTGCCTTACACTTTTGTTTTTCTTTTCTTTTCTCACTCTTCTCCACTCCTTTTTATCTCTCTTTTTCTCTCTCTTCTGTCTGTCTGTCTGTCTGTCTGTCTCTCTCTCTCTCTCTCTCTCTCTCTCTCTATATATATATATATATATATATATATATATATATATTATGTAGTTAATACAGTGTAGTATAATTATTTCTTCATACGTATTATAACATATTTATATATATATATATATATATATATATATATATATATATATATATATATATATATATATTATGGAAATCGCTCCAAACAAGGCATGGAGCCGCTTTGTGTACCGAGCTATCAAGAACCAAATATTATTGTTCCAAATACAGGATATGCCTATTGTCCTTCGTCTCGAAACAGACCATGAACACTTGTAAGAGGAAAGGAGTCAACAGGAAAAGAGTTCAATAGGTCTGCGTTTCTTGGAAAAGTAGCTTCTGGAATAGGAAGCTGCATTACAATAAAGTAACAAAACAGCGAATTGATGGAGACCACAAGACAACACAACAAACGAGCTGGAGCAAACGACGCGGGGAATAGATCAAATACTAATGCAGAACACATGACATAGTTGTATTTATAGGAAAGACCGAGGCTATTAACATCACGTCCCTGAGTAAGATTGTGTGGAGAAGAAAAAAGGGTAGGGCCAACAAAAGTACTAATATGTTTCTGCTCCTTATCAAGAACCCACAAATAAGGCAGAGATTCACTGGTCAAAATATGACAACAGTACTCCATACATAGCATGCTTTTGGAATTGTAGATATAGATAATACTCTCAAGTGTAAGAAAGTGTTTGCAGAGATCGAGAGAACCGACTTACTAGTAGCAGAAAGAGTATTGATTAAATGCATAAACACCAAAAAAGATTTGATGAGAGAGAAAGATCAAGAAGTTTTAGAGTCAATTAATTCTTAAGAAAGGAGCACTCCATGAGCATCTCAGAAAAAAGGGGCACGCCTGCGATTGAAAGAGACGAGTTGTGTCTTGACTGGATTAAATAAAAAAAGCTATTTAGTACCCCAATCAACAACTTAAACCAGATCAACTTCTAGATCAGCTTAATATTTAAACTGATCCAACGGAGATCAAGGAAAACCACGAAAGGCATACGGATCACCACTAAACAAGCGAGCCTTTCCAGAAAATGAACAAGCGTGGTGTTTACCAAGGTTTAAAACATTGTATATAAGACATTAGAGAGAAGCCCGGCGGTTCTTAGGTTGATTAAATCGATAACTGACAGGAAGAGAAACAGAACATAGTCATGAGAAATTGAATAAGTTAGAGAAGATAGAAGACAGTTTAGGAACATAACGTTTGAGAACAACAACAGGAATTGAACTAGTACCGGAAGCCTTAGACTGGTCTAGACTAGGAATACACCTTGCAACCATATTTAAGTGATAATAACAGAATAACATTACTGATCAGTGTTCAAAAGAAAATTAGGATAAACAGCACAAGAATAATCAAATAAGTGTCACTAAAAAAACCGTGCAAAGTGATCAGCCTTATCTTTAGAAGATGAAATGACAAAAAGATCATTAAAAAGAGAACTATTAGCAGACTTGCTACTATAATTAAACTATTGTAGATTCTCCAAAAATCACAAGTCTTAACTCTTTGAGATGAGATAGAATTACAAATTATTTGAGAGAAGCTAGACTAAGCCTCGGAGATTGCTCACTTGCACGCATTGCTGATACTGCTGGATTGTCTAGAATTCTTAGAACCATCCTGTCGATACTTGTAATGAGTTAGTCAAAAGGATAGAATAGAATGAGTTTGAGACGACTGAGTTTGCTTGAAGAAGCTTTATTCGACAAAGATCTACGCAGAGAAACAATGGCTGACTAAAAAAGAAAGAGTGATCAAGGGAAGTAATTCATTTCCGAAGCATAGAAAGGGATAAAAGAGTTCTCTTTTCATCACATTCTCCGCCACCCAGGGAAGGATCAAGGCTGTGTGTTCGACTTGGGATATAGGCTTGTAAAGACTCTCATGTGGGCGTGTCTGATTAAACTGAAAATGAGAAAATCTAACAACAGTTCAAAGCTGATAGTGTTCAGTTAAATACAGAGGACTTCGATGGATTCTGGTAGAGCGTCCGAAATTCGGCATATCGGCATATTCTGAAGATATCATCGAGCCACCCTCACAGTGTGGGAAATGAGGAATAGTAGGAACCGAATTCTAAGCGATGGAGTGTTCGATACCTCTCGGCAGAGGATGAATGGGAGAAATATTAAACTGGAGAGGCGCAGTCTGTGTCTCAAAGTTGTCTGGCATATAATCAATTTCCGTATCCGGACTGCCCGTTCCATCACCCCATGGAGATATGTGCCTCTCCTCCATTATTGAAACGTACGTGAGCATAGCTGGGGTGTACTTCAAGTACGTGAACGGGCTCTACTATGGGGCTCGTATTTGCTTCCACGTACATACCGCTTTAAGAGGACATGTCGCTTTCGTTAACCATGTAAGTATAGAATCTCCAGTAGCTGATTTCCTTTAGAAGTTGAAGAGACGTTCATGGGGAGTGCAATTAGTGGAGGTAGAGAGCAATGAGAGGATGCTGTGGGGGGCTACATCTTGCACTTTTTCCCAATTGATAATAGTGAGATTTCTCGACAGGAGAGCCAGACTTACTGTTTGCCAGATGATACCGTTGTACCCCTCCACTTGTATGTGACCTTGATGATTAAAGGCGGTCGTTCGAATGGTAGCAATGCAGCTGGAAAGCAAGTATCCTTTAGTTCGTCTGACATGAAAGCCGTACTACGATCATCAGAAACAGAAAATAGATTAGTTAGATGTGTCTGGGCAGTTGCGGCTGAGACATCAAGACAAGGGAAAGCGAAGGGGAAGCGAGAGTATTCATCAACCACTGTTAGTATGTAGCGGTTGCGAGTATTCGAGGGTAATGGCCCCTTGAAGTATACGCTTAGTCTTTCCACTGGTTGACTCGCCTTTATGAGAGTCTGAGGTGCCGCATAAAAGAATATTGGTGTTATCTCCGAACAAACTTCACAGGCCCTTATTACCATTCTTACATATTCCACAGAGTATGGCAGATTCTTGCTCCTGATAAAATGTAGCATTCGGGCGACACCCGGGTGACATAAGTCTGAGTACAAGGTGTGTAACTTGTCGGCAGAGGTGGTAATAGAGCAAATGCGAGACAAGGTGTCTGCAACGGCATTGTGTTTCTCGGAGCGATATGCGATGTTGTAGCTAAAACAGGCAAGTTCCAACTTCTATCTTGTTATCTTCTCATTTTGTATTTTGCTTTTGCCTTTAGGGTTGAACATGAAATAGAGATATTTTGGATCTGTGATTAGCTTAAAATGCTTACCGCACAGAAAGTGTCGCTATTTTCGGATCGCCTCGACAATCGCGTAGGCCTCCTTTTCAACAGAGGAGTTCTTCTACTCGGCAGACGTTAAAGTTCTTGAAAAGAAAGCCACGGGCTGAGAGTTCTGGGTTAAAGATGAAGCAATCGCACGTTCCGAAGCATCGGTTTTGACTTCGAGAAGAAGAGAAGAGTCTATGGCTATCAGGGATGATTTTGCAATTTCCTTCTTCAGCTACCTGAAGGCGTCTGCTTGTTCCCTAGTGAGAGGAAAATTGATAACTTTGGTGAGTGGGTGTAGTTTCTCAGAGAAGTTCGAGATCCACCTCAAAAAGGGAGAGTACATCCCTATTTCTCGCCGAAGAGAAGGAGGATATTGAGGCACTTGCAAGTTCATCGATCCCTTGAGCCTGTCGGAGTCAGGTGTTACCGAGCCCTTGCTTATTGTATACCCAAGCAAGTCTACAGAAGTAAGTGAGTAGTGACACTTTGTTCAGCGTCAGTCCATACTTCGCTACTGCATTCATGAACTCTTTCAAATTAGTATCATGCATAGCCTGATCTTCTTCACAAATGGGAACGTTGTTGATGTAAGCATAGGTTCCTCAAAGGTCTTCTCGCTTGATTATGTCATCGATGACTCATTGAAAACTCGCTACTCTATTGGTTACTTCAAACGGGATTCGACGAAACTGATACAGAGATCCAGGAGTTTCGAAGGCTGTGTATTTTCGTTTTTCCGGCTTGATAGCAACCTAATGGTAAGCACTGGTTAGATCAAGAGTGCTGAATATTTGGTAAGTGTCAATATCATTTACCATGTCCTCACTTCGAGGAAAAGGATAAGCGTCAAGGAGAGTAAACCGATTTATTGTTTGGGGGTAACCCACAACAAGTCTCTTTTTGTGATTTTCAGAAGATACCACCAGCGTTTGGGCTCCCCATAGGGATTGCGAGGGCTCTATGATACATTCCCTTAGCATACGGGAGATTTCCGATTTAATACATTTAGCATCAAGTAGAGTATGTCTCCTGGATTTAATTGCTATCGGGCGACAGTCCGATGTTAGATTGGTAAACAGAGAGAAGAGATTTCCACTGAGGAGTGTTGGCATAGAAATGTATGCCCGAGAATGATGTCACAGCATAGTTTGGCCATAATTTTTAGTTTCACATTCCTGTACTCCCTATCTCTCAGAGTGAGAGACACGACACAGTGCCCGAAAGTAGAGAACGTCTAGACATGAAAATCCTCTCCGAGCTTGGCGTGACCGTCAAACCGAGCCCCCTAACCTTATCCGGATGAATAAAGTTTTCGGAGCTCCCTGTATCGACAAGTATCCGCATAGACTCACCTTTCATTTTCCCCCATGAGGACGAACGAGTTAAAAAGAACCGATGAAGCAAGAAAGGACTCACCGTAATTGATAGCAGCCGCTGTAGGTGACCTGCAGAAACGAGCAAAATGCCCTTTTCTTTGGCAATTTTCACAAATATAGTTTTTAGCAGAGCACCTCGCTCTGTCATGTCTCGGGTGTCCACAGAAACACACATTTCTGTCCGGAGAGTGTCGCTATCGTGGGTTGCTCCTCCTATGTAGCCTGGTCGTCCTTCGATTCTTTTTTTTCAGCAGTGGAGACTGAGGCAGCAAAAGAGGTCCGACTGAGCTTACGAAGTTAATTGTTTTGGGGATGTGTCGAGTGTGAATGCCTGGTTGTACGCCGTCTATAAGTCGAGACGTTTGCTTTCTAAGAGTATTTGTCTGATGTGGGATGACGAAATCCAATGTATGAATGCATCCCTGGTGTACTCATCCCTCACCTGTATAGCTGTCACGGTCTGGAAATCACAGTCATCAGAGAATGTTTTTAGAGACTGTAAATATTGGTCCACGTTTTCGTTGGCCTGTTGCTGACGAGTTGCCGATAAATGCCGGCAGAAAATGCTGTTTTGGGGCTCGACGAAAACTTCTTCCAGGACGTTCATAGCCGAATGATAATCACCGATGCCCGATATGTGGTTAAAAATTGACGGAGACACGAGGTTGATTTACAAATTCAGTTTCAACTCGTCCGTTAGTTCAAAGCCGTTGTTAGCGCCAAGAAAAATGTTAAAAGATATCTTCCAGTGTCGCCACGTGTCTGCAGCGTCCAGTTTTGACGGGTCAAAGTCCGATGTTTCAGGCTTGAGGTATTTTCCCATCTTATATCTGTAGTTGTACTGCACCGACGATTCACCGGTGAGGGGACGAGTTACGGCCTCTGGCAATGACTCAGTAAGAATGTATTTTGACCGCCAATAAACCTTGTTACTTATCCTATACTTCTCTCCGTCTTACTACTTATTTACCCCAGCCAATAACTTTACAATATCTTTTTCGAATATATTGTAGTGAGTTAGTCAAAAGGATAGAATAGAATGAGTTTAAGAAGACTGAGTTTGCTTGAAGAATCTTTATTCGACAAAGATCTACGCAGAGATATTGTCTGTACGAGAAGCAATGGCTGACTAAAAAAGAAACACTGATCAAGGGAATTAATTTACGTCCGAAGCATAGAAGAAGATAGAAGAGTTCCAGTTCGATCATAGCCCGACGATAATTAATCATATCCCGACGATACTTAGGTTGGTTAGACCGATAACAGGTAGTTTTAAAGATAGGCACGACAGAAAGCTCCTTCCGACAGGAAGAAAAATAGGACTTAGTCATAAGAAATTAAATAATTTAGAGAGGTTAGAAGACAGTTTGGGAACATAACTCTTCAGAACAACAACAAGAATTGAATTACTGGTAACGATGGGCAATAAAAAAACGGAAACAAATGAAAACCATAAACAAGAATGAGGTTTGGTTAAAAACTTGAGATGAGGGGCTAAAGTGTCAATTCCAACAAAAATCCAGACCGTTACCTTCCTAGCAGCATCGTTCGGACACATCCCACAGATAGAACGCCATGGACCGTCACATAGAGAAGCTTCGAAGCCGATCCCAATCAGCTCTCTTGAAGTTGAACGTCTTTAGAAAACTAAACCGAAAAAGTAACCTCAACATCAACAACCGCAGGATAAGAAGAACCCAATGGAGGAGAAGAGTCAATATAGCATGAGTCATGAACGGAAGTGAGACAGAAATCAAGTAAGGATGGTTGATGAACATCATTATCAGGAAAACGTATGGGGAACTCATGAGACAGAAAAGTTAAAACAGATTTCACCAGCTAGATTTGTGCGGTTAGAGGAAGGGCGCAAGCCAGATGATAAAACTAAGATGGACCTTGACGGATTAATTCTCAATGAATCATAAATACGGCTGGATATAGCAGTCATTGTTTGAAGGGGAACGGTACAAAAAGAACAAATAGAAAGTGGAGTGCAGCATAGACAACATCAGACCAATAAAAGGACACCCGTGAAATTTTAGGCTGGGAGCACGTGCGCTGAGGAGATCCGCTCGAAGAAAAAGAGCAAGACCATGCAAATGTGTGGAAGAGTCTAAGTGGACAAGAGTCAAATAACAATCAACACGTAAAGCGTTGCTATCAATAGAAGCATCTAGATCAGTCTCACAAAGAGCAAGGATGTGAGGAGATTTTCTCAGGAGAAATAACTGAACATCAGGAAAGTTTAATGAGAAACCTCGTATGTTACTATAAGAAAATAGTATTGTATTTGTTGTGTTGATTTTTAGTAAGCATAACAATAAAAAGGGAGATACACGTATGATCACTTCAAGACAAACAGAGCCTGAAAAGGGACTTACCACAAGCATGCAACCCCATGGATGTCAAATAGGCTAGTTAAAACAAAATAAACCCTTCAAACGTCAAATAGGAGAGTAAAGGTTACTAAACTGGTTGACAAAAAAGTCTACCCCTTAAGTGGTTACGTCGCTAATCAGAAACCAGTGTGTTTATTGTGACACCATCATGCGATGAGAAAGGCTAAATATAGCTTTCTTCCCAAGAGGTGAGGCACTATCCTATCATTTTTAGAGTATTGGCATAAAAAGTGGCCAAAACTATGCAAGACAGGAGAGGGATTCAGCTAAAGTTTCTAATGCCCACATATATGTTAAACAAGACTGATTCTCTATTTTTTAAAATTTACTTTATTTTAAGCAAGCATATTTACGCAAACATTGGAACACGTAGTAGTTTTCCCATGCTTATTATAACTTTATGTATGTTTTGATTTTTTCTAATAATCTAATTTGTGTCAAAATAAAAAGAATTAATAGATCTACACTTAGTATTTTTAAAATTCTTCGTCGAATCATCTCCACGTGAGAAAAAAGCTGAGAAAGTAGCTTGCCATCAGAAAATAAAAACGGTGCGGTTTCGAAGAAAAATGATTTACAATTAAAATTTTGGAACGCTAGTATAAGTATCATGGACAATTTATTATTTTTAAAATATCATCGTGATTGAATACCTGGTGATACCAGATCAGGCTGCCCTGTGGCTCCCTGAGACGAAATTCACCTACATTGACGTTTTTTTTTTTTTTTTTTTTTTTTTGTAAAACTTAATTATGTTCTACAAAACCAAAAACAAAAACAACAGCCCCTCTCCCTTTCTCCCTCCCCTTTTTATTTTATTTTTAGAACTTGAAGCATAAATCTTTTACTATAATGACCAGATTCGGCATTAAATAACCCAAAAAGGGTTGATATGCCGTAAAACAAAACTACCAAACCAAACCGTGATTGAATACAACATCATCACTGAATGCGAATTGTGTGAGTGTTTTGTTTCAATTTCTGCATTTAATTTATCCAGTTTTAGGCATTATTTTAGCATTGATCGTTTGGTTACATAGCGCAGTACGCATATTTTTCAAAACGTACCAATGACTAAGCATAACTTTCTTAGGGTAAATATCTGATTTTGGGGTAGCGAACTGATCTGATTTTGTTAAGCGCAGTATTGATTTTTCAGAACATTACTGTAAATGATCCATTTAACATCGCTTTAAAAGGCTGCATTTTCATTCCGGTTGTAATGAAAATCACAATGCAACGAAAAAGTTATGTTCACTCAAATTATGTGGCGCCAAAATATCGTGTTGATTTGTTAACACAAGGTTAACTAAGTGTGCATAACAGGTGGATGCTGATACGCCAATCCTCCGTAATAGTCTACGTGTTGTGTAATGTAAGGTATTCTACATTAATATTTTGCATGGGCTATCATCCATAGAGAATGGTCTGTCTGAGCGTGTGTCATCTTCATGCGTAAAACCTCTAGCTCGAAAGTGTGTGAACCACGTCCGTACATTTCTGTCAGATAATGCATCTTCACAGTACACTGTACATATCTTGTTTTCTAATTGAAGGCATTGTGATTTAATGTAAAATAAATAGTATCAAGTTAATGATATTAGTGTTACAATCTTCCATTTGCAATTTACTTCAAAATTGAGACAATTTAAAGTATCTTTACTTTTCCTTCTCAAGCCTGAAGTATGATCTCACTGGAAAACTAAGTATGCTATATTTGTCAATAAGTTGACCTGTTTCGACGTAGTAATCAAACACACTTTCTGGACAACCTGAGAGAGAAAGAAGAGGAGAGAGAGAGAACCGAGAGGTGTATGTATATAATAATAATTATGAAGAAATAATTATAGACTTAATATAATATATGTATATATGTAGTGTTTGTATTTAGGCAGCCTCATTTTATGTGAGCGAACATTGGTAAACGTAACATAATGCTTTTTCTTAATGATACCATTTTGTTTAATTTTCCTTACAATCATTGTTGTGTAAAAATTAAAAAAAGATGAATGTTACAGTATCAGCATCTTTTTCGAGTCTTCGTCGAATCATATTCAAGTGATAAAAAATAATGAATAAAAACCTGTGGATAAACAGAGAACTTAAAACCAAACTGCGAGCACCACAGTAGAAGTCGTTTGATGTCAAAACAACAAACCGGTGTAGGTCCATGTGAACATTTACACCAGAACTAGCGGCACATAATACATTGGATATGTTAAAATGTTGTTACTCGCTTGATATGAAATGTTACTTCTTGTAGGTTGTTAAGATTTTATGAATATACTATGTAATCTGCTCTCTCAAAAGTCCTTATGTCATTGTTTGAGTCAATGCAAATGAGCGATTACTCATTCAGAGATCTAGTTATTAACAGCATTTTTCCCACCAATACATTAAAGCGATATAGTTCCATCGTCAGTCTAAGCATGGCCACTTACTCGATTACATAGAAAGTAGACGTGGTGATCTATGAAACTTTTGCAACGTCAGAGTAATGCGTTGTGCCGATAGTGATTATGATCAATTAATGATCAGAGAGAAGCTCAACATTTCTTTTCTGCCAGAAAAGTTGTTTCAACGAAGTCAAAGCTCTTAATTGTATTGATGTGTTCAACTTGAAATATCACGTAGTAAGAAAATTCTCTGAAATCTGTCTTTGACGAAGTGGATTACTATGATTGCGAATTGGACGGTGTACGAGATACCATATTCGAAATAATTGTTTAGATTTTTTGATTGAGCATCTCCAGATAGCCAGACCGATTTTATGGTAACTTCAGTGTAATCAACATTCAAATTATCAAGAAGCGACAAGCTAATAAGAAACTTCTCAACTGTTCATCTCCGAACAGGTCAACTCGTACTGCCTAATTCTTATCTGTGTAAAGTAAGTTTCAGCGCAATGCTCGTTAAATGAAGAGACGAATGGACTGTCTTACCTTTCTAGGAAGATACTGACTTCTTGTAAACGATATGGATGCTAAACGTTTTTTTTCTTTGCTTGGCCATGCATATGCTCCTAGAACATCTTCAGCAATACCACTCCTTGCAAAAGATGGGACAACCTTGTTCAATACCTCAGATGATTTTTACCGGCGATGACATGAATATTTTCGTGATCTATTTCACAATTTATTCAATGCCGGTGTTGCTTTAATGTATAGTTTATATTTGTTTAGCGTTCGTCTTGATATTTAGGCGGATCGAACTCTTGTGGAAATAATAGACCTACTCAGATAAATCTCTTGGACCAGAGGACATACTTACTAGCTGGTGAAACACGGTGATATGCATGTACATTGTGCTGTCACATTTTTATGTAGCCAGTATGACATGGTGAACCAGTTGCCCAGGATAGAATAGATGGCATATTAATTATGCAATAAATAAGAAAGAAGTATAAGTTAAATTGTGGACAAAAACTGTGTCATTAAAATAATAATAAACGTAGTTGCACTGTTCTATCTAAAATGACGAAAGAAAGAAATATGTTCGCATATATTTCTTGAGGCCCAGACTTACTTTAGAGGGAGACGAGGGACCGTTACATGATATTTTCTACTAAGCAGATTTTAGAAAAGTTTATTTACAGCGTGTGCTTCTTTCTGAAGTGTTAGTGTAATTAAACAAGGCATTTAAGGTAGGCAACCCTCTAGAAAGTGTTTGAAAAATTGTCTGTCCCCTTACTTTTACTGAGAATTTCAAGCTACTTGACCGTTGTATTAAAATCGCGTTAACTTCATTTGACGACTTCTATATTTACTTCCTCTTCGTAACTGACTGTAGCAGGGTCACATACTGGCACCAACATCGTTATAATTTTATCTGACAGTCGTGCTGGTGTATGGTTACATGTATTGTGAACTTATGACATTATCCTCCCGCCTGAAAAAAAACATGAAAAAACTTAGAAAAACATAAGCACACGTCTTAATCAAATCTATTTTGCCCTTCCGAATTTAAACACCATCTTCTCAATTGGCGTACGTCTGATCTGCTATCATTATAATATTGCTGTCGCACCGAATACATGCAACGACCCTCTGATTGCCTGCTCCTCTTTCATTGTAATCGCTCGACATACACATTTTCTAAGATATCGTTGTCGTGTCACTGAAAAAATTCTGTAAAAATGCCAAAATTATTTACGTCAGAATAAAAGACAACGTCGGCGTTCAAAAAATATATTGCTAGGTAAATGTCCTTAAAATAACATATGACTAAAAATTCAGCTCAAAACTAAATATGGAATGTGTAAATAACGAACATTTGAACTCTTGAAAGAAATACACGAACACGGTAAAATCGACTTAGAATGTCGGGAACATTCCGATACAAAATCGAGGAATAACTGCAGTGTGTTTGTAGCGAAGAAATTAAACTCCTAGTAACAAGCTTTGCATATATTCAAGTAATGTCCCGCGACAAGAAAACTCAGGGAGAGCCGGAAAAAAATTTACCGGCACTGAAGAATCATTTATTTTCATGAGAGAAAATGCGTCAAGATTTCTGAAGAAGATAAACTCGCACGATGTTATAATTAAAGCCAAGAAAAACGACTATATATGAAACATATACAACAACGAAGAGAAAAGCAACGCAAACACGACAGTAAAAAAAGAGAAAATGTATACAAACAATAT
The DNA here is from genome assembly GCA_963556195.1 of Sepiola atlantica. Classification (NCBI taxonomy): domain Eukaryota; kingdom Metazoa; phylum Mollusca; class Cephalopoda; order Sepiida; family Sepiolidae; genus Sepiola; species Sepiola atlantica. The sequence continues at coordinate 37,014,470 of OY744523.1, read as the reverse complement.
TGAAGAAAAAGGAAGAAAAGAACAAAAATTATTAGCAATACGCGCCTTCACCTTCCGACAATTTCAATTGACATCAGCCAATAGGGGTGTCTTTTGTCATTACAAAAATAACGCATATATACACACACGCACACACTCCCCATAAAACCCTGTTTTTTACATGATATGGTCTCGTTCATTTGTGAATTAAATAAATTGAATTCTAAAAGTCTTGTTTTTGTGATCTACTGCTATGTTTTTTGCCATATACGTAAATATTCAGACTTGAAAAACAAAAATTTAATGAGATTACAGTCTTGCTCCATTTGAACTAGTTCATTCTGCGATGCAATACACGATTTTGGCCGTTAGTCATTCGGAACATTGTCCATATTAGATTACAAACAAATGAAAAAGTATTCAACCAGAAGAGAATCCTAGCCATAAGCCATGTTAATCATATATTTGTTTGGGAGATGTTATATGCTAATGCTGACTTAGTGACACACTTCTCAGAGGATATACAATAAGTCGTGTATCTCTTTCTGAAAGCGTATATCTGCTTTGGACTTGCGGTTAACATTAATAAAGCAAAAGTAGTGCACATCCCTAGTCCTTGTAATGTTTATGTAATAAGTAATGTTTTTATCTATAGCAAACACTACAAGAGTTTGACAAAGTTAAATATAGAGTCTGGTCTGATTGTGATATAACTCTGGAAACGTAAAAGTTCTGCATATAATATATATGCATCTTATACATGAATGCAGTATCAATCACACATTAAACCACTAAAAAGATTTCAGCAGCACTGAATGAGACATATTATGTGTCTGAAGTGCAATGGGTTGTTCCTAAAACAAGGGTTTTTAGCAAATCCCAAACCACCAGTATTGATAAAATGGTGACTAATACTACAATTCATGTAACTAATTATCTCGTCCGGTAATTACCCTAGACTCCCAAAACAGTGGGTTTATGGTAAACTACTTCCGAGCAAAATTGCCAAGCAGAAGCCCAGAAAAGCATTTTTAAATAATGGCATGGAAAGTTTAGCGTGCTTTTGTATTTCTGCTTACAATTGAAAGTTCCTAGTGTCAGACTGTAGGCAGTGGCGGGTGCATGTTTACAGGGGAGAGCGCTGAACGCTTTGATGCAACATGGGTAGATCGTGCCAAACATCATTGAGAATGTAAGAAAGATTAAACAACACTAACTAATAGTCGAGAAGTGTGGATGGTTGATGTGTGAAACTGGAATCTGTTGTCGAAGTCAGATGTTGTTAATCACATAAAATCACAATGAAAGTAGTTTTAGGAGAATAGAGGGTGAACTTTCAGTTTACTTTCGGCAGCTGTGCAACTCTTGCTTCTTATCTGCCCTTTAGTTTTCACGTTATATGAGTGATGTTTCTGACAAACGGGTAATTATTGCTGTTTACTTGCTGCGAATTTATCAATTTAATACTTACTGTTGGCTATGGTTTTACCTTGAAGTAATATATTTATTTCCCATTACATCAAGCTTTGAATTCCTGCTCTGGAGCGATTCACATGAAAAAAAGAAATTCAACTACAACTATTTCATTTCAAAGAAATACACAGAATTATTCGAATCTGTAAAGTGTACCGACAAGCAATAATGATGTAGCAAGAAATTAGATGCCTACTGGAGTTTACAAAGATTTGTCATAACAGCCTGGCACGTAGATACCTCCACCTACAAGTACACGCTGACGAAATATTCAAAATAATATAGTATTCGAAGAACAAATAAGCTCCCTCTGCCATAGTGCTCCCACATTGTTTTTTACGAGAATTGTTCACCTTCTCCAAGTTTTGTTGGCTATCGTAACATCATTTAGCTAGATACTCCACCAGATTAGATGATGTTTGCCATTGAATCCAGTAAAACCTATAGATCATAGGAAAGATATACTATAACATACTTTACTGGTCAATTGGAGAAAGGAAAATGCATTTGGTATACTTCTTTACTAACTTAACATTAAGGACCAAGAGAGACCATCAATGGTATATTCAAATATATATGTATCTCATATAGAGATCAAGTGTGAGCCCCACGAAGGAGGCCCTTGATTTCTGATAACATTAACAGAAGTAGAAGTAAACAAAACATGAATGGTATGCCCCTTCTGGCTTGACAAAGATTAGTAATCGACATTAGAGTCAGGTCTACTGAAAAAGATTTAATTGGGCGGCATGACTAAAAAAACGTCTATAGGGCTAACACTATGGTCAAAAATAAAGTTGTAGCATTCGTTTTACAAGATTTCGCAGTCATCATATATATATATATATATATATATATATTTATATATATATATATATATATATATATATATATATATATATATATATATATATATATATCTACATAGCGACTATTAGCCCATGTATGAAGTGTTGTTGCCACATCTGGACGTGTGCATCATCTACTACACTCTACCTCCTTAACAAGGTCCAAAAATGAGTCGCCAACCTAATAGGTCACTCACTGTCAACCAAGCTCCAGTCCCTGTCCCATCGCCGCAATGCAGCTTCCTTGTGCTTGTTTTAGAAATACTTCAATGGATTATGCTCCGATTTATTGGCTACTCTGGTCCCCCCTCGACGTAAATTCACTAGACTAACTCGACAAAAAACTAAATCCCATCCATTCACTGTGGAGGTCCCCAGATGCTGGAGAGCTCTCTACTCAAATAGCTTCTTTCCTCGTGCTGCTGGCCTCTTGAACTCTCTACCCGCCCCCTTTTTCCCGACCGTACTGACATGCAGAAATTTAAAATTAATGTAAACAGACATCTCGCTGCGCAGATCCCAGTGTAGGTAGACCCGACAACCTTCTTCTTTTTTCTTTTATCTCAGTAGATCCTTACGTCTACAGTGGAAACCTGCCTTGTTTGGGGGTGAACTACGTTAAATATATATATATATATATATATATATATATATATATATATTAATTAGTATACACAGATAATTACAGAGTGAGCCAGTGTGTTAGTAAGACCATAATATATTTATATATTTCTACTACCATGCAATTAGGCGCTGAATAGTTGGTTTCTGGAGCAATAGTTGCTTAGATACTACGCTTTTGCCGCCTTGATTGTTATAAGGCCAAATCTATAAAAAAAATACGCTAATCTTTTTACGTGCGTTATTACCTTCCACACACACTTGAAAAAATGAAATCGCCGAATTGGTTATAAATCTTATGGCGCTAAGCTAAGAAAATCCATCTTCAATTATGAAAATAATTGTTCAAAAATCAAATTATCTTTACACGTCAACTAAAGTATTACAATTAAAAAGTGGAATTTCTTTTATTTATTTAAGAATATTTATCTGATACTGATTTTTTAGGTGAGAAGGGACCTCATATTTATTGTTGTAAGAAGTTTTAAATAGGTACACTTATAAATAAATACAATATAATTTGGCAAATTTTGTAGCAGCATCTTTTAAGAAATTAAAATATTTACAAAAGACAAAATCGTTTTTGTAAACCACTTTTTAAGAGACGACTTCCAGTTTTTATTACAAATATACCCAACTATAAAACAAGAAGAGTCTGAATTAAACACAAATAAAATATAATAACTTGTATTTTTTAATGTGATAATTGGATCTTCATTTCGATGTTAATGGCGTAGCGAGTTTTGCCTAATGATGTACGATGAGCAACGTCGATGTATATATGGTAGTTTTGGAAGCGCGTGGTCGCTTATAGGATAATAAAAGTTGGTAAACGTTCTAAAAGAATCTTTGGAGAAATTTAAAACTTTGAATAACAGAAAAAAATTGTTTATAAACAATGTGTTCAGATGCGGATATTTTTCATGAAAATAATTTGATTTTTTTGCTGCACTTTTCTTTCTGATTAATTTCGGGCAGTGACATCTTATTTTTTATGGTATAGTAGATATAGTAATTTTCTACATTCATGTGCAACTGTGCGATGTGATATTCTAGTCATCCTGTAAATTGGACTCGATGTCTAAATCCATTAAATTACGAGTTGCCAATTCAAACAATACTTAATTCTTAAGAGAACTGTCAGTTATTAGATATCAGATATATCATCTAGTTGCAGATAATTATTATAATTGAAGGTAAAGTCAAAATGCGTTTTGGTTAGATTTTGCGGCAACTTTATTGAGAAGAGCCACGGTTGTGCACAAACACAAACGTATAACAGAAGTGTTTCCCCAAAACATTACAATCAGAAAAATCTAATAACCTTATTTTATATTACGAGTTGTTACTTTCTTTGATAGTGTGATGAGAGAATATTTTCGAATAAACTTTAAAAAAACTGATATCACAAACAAAGAGGGAACGTGTTAATTTGCGATGTAACTGCTTAGTATATTTTTGAACAGTTAAATCTTTACTTTTTGGCAATACTACCAGTGCACAGAGTGTTAGGAAAATCGTTGATATAACCTCCGCATTATATTGTGTGTGTATGAATACTTAAACATATTTGCATAAAGATAATTCCGGAAACGCGTATTTTCCAAGTGATAGATGATAGCAATTAATACTTTTAGACATTTTTCATCGAGAGATAGTACCCTCCTCCGGCATAGGGATAAATAAAATATATTCCTGTGACAGAAGCAGAATTGAAATAAATCTGCGATTGGGTTTCACAAACCATAAAATAATCACATGGTACAAATATAAAAGCCCTGGATCCCAGAAGAAATATCTAAGCGAGAGAGCCGGCGAAGACCCCTTTCATAGTATAGACAGGAACCCGGTTGGCAACTTGAAATGTTAGCTCTACATATTGCAGGTAGCGGAACACAACCGACAAAATAAAGATAAAAAGGTAATCAGCTAAAAATAAAGAACAGCCAAAGGACAACATTGAGAACACTGGGCGTTATACAAGTAATGGAGTGCTATTATGAACGACACCTGCACCTAATGAGGCTACTTAACACGTAGAATATAATCCCGAAGTTAGTATATCGATGTTCTAAATACTCTATATAACAGTACGTCTTACATATATTAGTACTGACAATTTTACCGTTCGATTCCCAAGTAAACATATCATGTATTAAAAGGGATAACAGAGAAGCGTTTAAAACGCGTAGTCTCCCATTTATAGACCATCGAGATTAATAATGTGCAATACCCCATATTGTTAATACTTAGCACGTTCTATGTGTGTGATAGTAAACTGTTATTTCGACATACTGGATAGATAAATAATATCCTTGTGACAAGATCACAACTAAAATAGGTCTGCGACTGATGTTGACAGATAAAAAAAACAAAATCATAAAATAATGACACGAAACAAATAGAAAAGATTTGCAGCTGAAAAGTACATTTCTAAGTGACAAAATCGGCTGCGGTACCTATCATAGTAATTTAAGAATGGTGAGCAATTTGAGAATGTTACCTCTTCTTGCTTAAGGTAACAAAATACAGAAGATAGAATGGAGGTAAATAAAAGTGATCAGTACCAAACAATGACCAAGCCAGGGACGAAATCGACAATAAAGTAAATTAGACGAGTACAGGAGTGATATTATGAATGAAACATGTACGTAAATATGTTCTTCTACCATTTCAAACGTAATGCGGAAAGTATGCAATCAATTTTCTAAATACTCTGTAAAACAGAACGTTTTGCACATATCAGCACAGCTTTTCTTACCTTCTTGATTCCCAACATACACAAATGCTGTATTCAAACGATTACAAATAGATATTATCTCAATTTGTAAAAATGAGAACTATTGTTAACAATCTAAAAGAAATAAAAACAGGAATCAAAATCACAGATTTTCCTGGACATTTCTGGTATCTTAAAATTGCTCTAAACTGACAACATCGAGATAGAAAAAGACGAGTACATGTGCGATTAATTCTTCATCATGTAAACATGTATATGCTGAGTATAAAAATTGGTTGGTAACAGCGGAAAGCAATAAAGACCCACGTTCGCAATATAAGTTATTCATATTAATGTATTAAATAAAACTTTGAGAATTCAAAGTAGATAACTTCTGTTGTGTTAAGTATACTATTTTTCTATGAGTTAGTATTTAAGGCAAAACGCGTTTTATTGTGTGTTTATTAAGACGTGTATTTGTTGTTACGATGTAAATAGTATAAACAAAATAAAACCACAATAAGTCAGTCAAGAAGACATACAAAATGTGTTCGCTATTATATATATATATATATATATATATATATATATATATATATATATATATATAGTATAACATCGTGTCTGTATTCAAACTAAAGACATTCTAATGTTGATATTAATAATATTCGTATAGACGTCGGCTATTCAGTTAAGTTATTTGAGTAAAATAAAAACTAATTGTCTGCAATATTCGTGTCATCGTTTCCCTTTAGCCAGAATACAGTTTAGTTCACATTGTGTTAAAATTTGTTTGGCGGCACAGTAATGTATTTTATATATTTTCAATCAACAAATAATAAAATATATTTGAGTTGTAATGAATTAACGGTAAAGTAGTATACACTAGCTAGCTGACTTACCACTACGAAAGATGGATATGTAATATCAATAAATGGCAAATACAATTCGTACAAATATTAATTGAAATTTATTTATAAAATCTGTTTTAAGACAAAATACATGAGTAGTGTGTAATCAGATGTTGAAAAGTACTAGACAAAGAAACAGTGTATATGTCTGTCTTGCAGCAGCTCTCTTGTGGTGAGTGAGTGGGTGTTGCAATGTGTAAAGTTAGTAGACTAGACTGCGAATTGTGCATAGATATGCACCTATTATTAATTCCATAAATTGTTGATCTGTATGTGAGTGAGTTTGCGCATGTCTCCAGTGTCGTCTGCCGAGATGCCTGTTTGCGAGAGGCAAGGCTAAAATAAGCGTGCACCCAAGAGGTTAGTAGTGGTTGATAACACTGTTGGTTGTTTGGCAATGCTTCGTGTGAACCAACGAGTATCTCACTTAAGATTTGGATTTGTTGTATTTGTACGCTTTATGTAACAATTTATTTGCTGGTTTGTTGTAGTCAAATGTTATTACATAATCAAAATTACGTAATTCTTACAAATGTGAATTATTTAGATGTGGCTACTGCCGCTACTGCTTAAACAATGTACATTTTTATTTAATTCTAAAAGTTATGTAGATATAATAAGAGAAACTCCATCACCTATCTATACATAAGGTCAGCAAAAAACAAAAGCCATATAACAATTATTGAAGCAATTAGTGAGCCTTAAATTTGAAAAAAGGAAAGAGGCTTTAATATTTTTTAAATGTGATCATAATCGATTTAAGTTATGATCGAAATAAAGTGACTATATATCACGCAATGGCTGAATTTATCATCAGCAAAAAAGCACGTGCTTAAGTTATCAAGTAGAGATAAAGATACCACAAATATGTCCAAACGTTGATTTACCACTACGAACATAGTGGAGTTATCCAAAGTCAACAAAAACGTTGTCTAATGTATAGTGGAATTATCTCTGCTTTATTTTCATTTTACTTCAGTAAGTTCTCAGAAATCAAGGGACCTCTTCACGGGAAACATTTGATCTTTATATAAGATACATATATATCCGAGTGTTCAATCAACAATGTCCGCTACACCACAACCGTTTAATTAGTGAAATAGGGAATAACATTAATGTTCCTCTCTTTTATTGACTAGTTTAATATGTTATAGTCTATTTGATTCTAGCATAATAAATCATCTAGTCTAGTGGAGTATCAAGCAAAGTGCTGTTACTTAGGGTAACATCATAACGAAAATATCAACTATTGCTCGTAAGAGCCGTGTCGCGTTTATCTTATTAAGGCTTCGAATACTATCTCTGCTATTTTGTTTCATTTTTTTAGTTTAAGTTCTGACAAATCAAGGCACCCCTTCTATGACCACTTTAAAAGCAGATGTGTTGCGTAAAATTAGTTTCTTGGATTTAAAGGTGTTCAAATTAAAAAGTAGATGCTTACCGTTAAAATATTTTTAAAAGTACATTTAATAAATCATTGTTATCTGTTTCCACTTGAACTTATACAAAGAAACATTTGAACTGAATCAATGATTCCATATCTTTTCATGAAATATATTTATTTCAGTTATTATTATTTGGATAGATCGGCCTACTATCGTAGCTTGCAGATTATTATCACAAGGATCCGGCCGATTTAAGTACTGGCCCATTTCAGTTTAATCCTATCAAAATATGATTTTTAACTTAATATCTTATTTAATAACCGGGGATAAATGGTTCTGGTTGAGCGAATAGAAACAAGTAATTTATATTTTATTCTGAGTTAGTATCGGCTGTTGTGAGAATTGAACATTCAACATCCACCATACAATAACTTAGAGATGGTTGTAATCTAACGCTTTTATTTGTTGCGCTACGCATACAAAAATATCATATCATTAGGTAAATTCCCTTGTATATTGAAGTAAATTATCTCGCGGTGTCTATTGTTATGAGAAATTATTTCCTCTGTATTCTATAATAACCGATTGTATAGCGCAATAATGTGTTAAACCAATGACTATGCACTGAATATTAGATGAGTAAATAGATTTTTAAAATCCTAACTTTCCTTCTCATATGAAATAGTGTTTGCTTGTGCCGTACGCCTTTATAAAGCCGCATTTCTATCGGTTTAACTTAACACTTTTAGTTGCTCATATATAAACGGCGAATATTAGATAAAAGGTTCTATTAATTACACTGCAAACCCACTTTGTTTGTTGTACGTTCTTTATATTATACATTCTTTATATGTGTCATAAACCTTGCCTAGTGTATTTTTAATTACGTTTCGGATTCAGCTTTTCTTTCAGTATTTTTGCAAGTAAAGACGCACACTCTCACATCATACAAATAAAGAACTAATATGTCACCATTTTATTGGTACATATCGGTTGTACATAGATTGCATACTGTAGTTATTCTTTTGATGTATGTCTTATATCCGCTCTATATTACTACACATTGACTGCACACTGAAATACGCAACTAGGATTATGTCTATTCACGTAAACTTTCTAGGCGTTTACACCATATTTACATCTTAAAACGCTCGATAAGAGCTGAAAACCTGTCTAGAGGAATGACAAAGCCCTAGAATGTTTTACTGCGTGTCATGTCACATTTAAAAACTAAAAAGGGAACTTGAAAAACAAACAAGATGTACGATGATATATCGATCATATCTGCCTGCCAATAATGTGGGAATTCCTGACTTGAATAGGACCAATTATTTAGGTTTCCATGTAAAGCAGGTGTTCTTTGCAATATAAGAGAAAATATTTTTAATAGCGGGGGAATCGGACTGAATGATTTTCCAACCAACTTCACTTCTTGACGACAGCAAATATACCCGCTCTAATATAAATAAACGACCATGCATATCTCAATGCTACATAACGAAAGATTTTCATCGTGTAGCCATTCTGTTTTCGCACTGATGTATGTACTGACTAAACTTTTCAAAATAGCTTAATGTATTATAAAGATTCGATACTATGAAAATGGTTTTGTATATACTAGTTCAGAATCACTCGTTGGATCATTATTGGTTATTTATATCATTAAGTGTACATTTATAAACTTTGTAGTGAGCGTCTATGTCAAGAACCCTCGTCAAGAGACTCATCCACTCAGCTTATGTCCCCAATCCAGATGCACTTGCTCTGGCTTTATACAACAGCTTTTGCTCCAGCTCAAGCTCCTTCCAACTGTACCATCTTCAACTTTTTCCAGTAACGCTTTCTTCTGTCCATTTCAGTAGATACTGTTTTAGCTCCTTACAGCGGCCCTTGCTCCACTTTCTTCAGTGGCTTCTTCAACCGGCTTCTGATCCACCTTTCAGAAACGCCTGCACTAGCTCTTTCAAACGTCTTCTACTCCACCTCTACCCAGCAAAGTCTGCCCCAGCTCCTTCATGCGACTCTTATCCAGCTTCCTGTAGCGCCTGCCACAACTCCTTCTAGCAGATCAATATCCCTGTAGCAACACCCTGCAGCTTGATGCATCCCCTTGCAGCTTGCCGCATCCTCCTTTAAAAGTGTATACTCCCTACAGCAGTTCTAGCTAATTTCAGCAGCACCAGTCCCCTCCAGCACCTTATTCCAGCAGCACCAGCTCCGTCCAGCAACTCAAGTTCCTTCAAGCAGCTCAAGCTCCCTCCAGCAGCTTTCTTCAGCAGCTTACTCCAGCAACTCTTACCAGCGGCTCCAGAGGTTCTCTCCAGCGATTCCAGCTCCCTCCAGTAGTATACTCCAACAACTCTTTCCAGCGGCTACAGCGGTTCCATCCAGTGACTGCAGCTCCCTCTAGCAGCTTCAAGTTCATCCAGAAGCTATGTCCAGCAGCTTACACTAGCTCCTCCCAGCAGCTCCAGCTCCTTCCAGGAGATTCAGCTTCCTCCATCAGCTTCAGATGCTTCCCCAGCTCAATTCTCTATAGCAGATCAAGATATTTCACGATATTTCCAGATCTTTCCAGCAGCTCCAGCACCCTCCATCAGTCCTTGTTTCTGCAGTTCCGGCTCCCTGTTCCAGTGCCTGTCGACGTCTAGCTTCAGTTTAAGTACTTTGTTTACGTCCGGCTCCCTGTTCGAGTGGCAGTCGACGTCCAGCTACTCTTCCCAAAATATCAAATACTGATAACACATATCTACGTAACTAACCGACCTGAGGCAATTCACTATACCACAGCGACGCCCAGATACAATAGCGTGAGACGTCCTCCTTTCTGTTCCGGTGATGCCACTCCAGCCTTGCTAGGTTTTCAGCGACGTCACCCAATTACTGGCTCCTTCTTCTTGTTTCATGGTAGACGTTTTGATTAACTCTTTCGCCGCTGTAACATGGAAAACTACTGGCTCCTGCTGATCGATCGAACAAGATTTCACCCGTATTTCTTAATTTTAAGACTTGAGGGGTGACCATCTGTTTTTTTAGAGCTAGCTGAAATAAATACATATATATGGTCAGGCGATATTCAGACTACATTAGATAACAATAAATGTCGACATGGATTATTTTTAATTATTCATTCGGCAGTAATGGTTATTTTTTTTTCTAATGAATTCACCAGTTGTTTCTCCAAAGAAGCCGACCAACCGCGCGTCTCTGATCTTAAGGCTGGTTTATTTTTCATCGTGGATACATCCTCGACAATCAACCCGACAGATCCATTTGATCTAGGTGTGTTTTTTTGTATCCGTTATGGTTTTGTTCAGCACTAGGAGGTCCACCCTCCCAGGCTTTACTTTCTTTCTTTGAAGAGGGGGTTAGTTTATTGCTAATCACCTTAGACATAAGTACGGGAGGTACTGGAGAATGCCGACTGGGCTACCCAGGCATTTTTTGGTCGCAAGAGTGATCCGCCTCTTAAGCGCTGGTTTTACAAACTCTACATTCCGACCTTTAATCAAAACTACTAAATACGATAAACCATTTCAACATTGCTACTGCCTGCTAATCAAGCTGACTCCAGCGTGCCTCCTTTTCCAATCTCCAGCAATGAAGCCTACCTCAGCAGTCTACATCATTCTGCAGCAGTTCTAGCAAAACTCTAGTGCCCTGCAGCTGTCCCAGGCACACTCAAGTGCACTGCAGCAGCCCTATTACTCTAACAAATCAAACAACCCTTTTCTGGGGCAATCAAGGCAAACTATTTGCGGTTAACTTTTCCGACCTTTACTTCTACCCGATTACCCAGTTTGTTTATTCCGGCCACCAACTGTCTAGCACGCACCAGTAGCTACGCCAGCACATTGCGGCAATCCCTGGTTGACTACAGCACTCTGCAGCATTCAGCGGCAGCACTCCAGTGTGTTGCAATGCTCACCGGCGGCACAAGGCTCATTTTTAACAAATTCAGCCACTGGTCACGACAACACGGACCAGACCTACCTGAGGCACTTCATCATATCTCAGGAACGTCTACACAAATCTCCGTGAGACACCAACCCAAGCTGTCCAGGTTTCTTTATCCTGTCAACCCAACTTTTCCTGTTGTCCAGGTTCTGCAAACCATTGTTCCATCCTCCAGTGACGTCACTGCTGTCGTTTCACACTTTTATTCCTCCAGGAAGGTCATCTAACATATCCTTTACACGTTAGTACGTGTTATGGTAAATAAACTCCTGCATTTGAAACTGTTTATTAGCGTGTGTTGTCTCTTTTTATTGACGTTTTCCTTTCTTGCTAGTGTCTTCTTTCATAGTTGTGAGACCGATCAGCATCAACGATCGACACCGCAACAGACTTTAATTTTTAAATGTTTATCTCTGTTTGGCCTGTCTTCTTTGTCATTGCCTCTACCTGTTTTTAGTTTTAACACCGATATCACACCAACGATCGGTCCTTAAACAACGTTGACATTTCTACACTGAGAATTTACTTGAAAATGGATGATGTCATAAAAGTTAAACAAACATATTTGCAACTTAAAAATAAATTTATTTTGTGAAGAGATCGTATATACGTTATTCTTCTTGATATTAATTCTATTTTTCGTATATTTCCGTTTTTCTGCCGTAATTCCCTTCACTTCTCTATAACTTCCATCTCTTATCACTGTTTCCTCTTACTTTTCTGATTATTTACGTCTCATATTCGCCTATTATTTACAGCCTTCACCTTTTATCTGTCCATATAAAATATTCATTTAAAGAAAAAGGTTCCACGATTACACGCAAGTAGCAAACTCAGCAGACTATATGATATAGAATACATCAATACATTTCTAATTCATCTAAAAATAACCATACTCTATCAATGGGAACGTTCTGAGTGAATAATATTTTAGAAAAAGTTTAGAAGAGATCTATTTCGAATTTTTCAACTCCTGTGAATTATTAACTTTTCGTTTTGGTTTTCTTAATAACTTGTTACTAAAATATTATTCTTGTATATATCGAATATGTCATTTTTTTCTGATAGGGTCGTCCTCTCAACAAGGTTATTTAAACTTCACTCCGTGGGAGAAAGTTGGACGTAAATGTGACCCACATCAGTGTGATTGCATGTATCGTTCACGTCACTCTTTATTTTTACTTGTATATTGATCTGTGTCCCTTTATTGTAATTGCTCTTACCAAACATTGATATCACAAATAAACATAACATTATGTCAATTTATGCAAAACACATATAAGGAATACGTTTGACAACAAACTTACTATATACAACCTATTAGAAGAAAGATACAAGGCTCTGGCACTTTTTTGTAAATGCAGGAAGTATATTGCTTATTACGTAACCAAAGAGTGAACGCGAAAAAAGAAAAGAGTTAAATTACGTATCTATCTTATCTGCCTACCAATAATTTATTACTTCCTGATTCATCGACTCGCAGCTAAATATATAGGTTCACTGTAAAGCAGGTGCTCCTTATCATATTATAGAAATTGTGTGAACGACTGATGCAAAAAGGGTCGAATTATTTTGTCAATAAATTTGCGTCTCGCCGAAAGACAATATCGCCGCTCTAATGAAAAAAAATAGAATACTTCTAATGTCTACACGGTAGCTGAGAAATATGTATACGCAAGCATTTCCATTAATCAGTTATTATTAATCATGGTCCTTCTTTCTTAATATTTGAATGTATGTACATTTATAACATTATAATAGCGACACACACATATGTCTGTCTCCCGGAAAAAAAAATCTAGTTTTTAAGCAATTTGATGTAAACTCATGATACCTACTATAAATGAGTCATTGATTACGAGTAGCTATCTGTTTAAATTGATGAAACGGACATTGCTGGTTTAAATTGTTCCCAACAGTATTAATGCGGAAATAACCTGAATAGGTCTGATACGATTTGAACAAGACATAGACGATCTAATAATCAGCGACAGTCACCTCTCAGCAAATAAAATACCCGCTCTTACAAATAACATTATTTTCACTTCTTATACATTTTACACTAACTTTACTATTAACCAACATCCGAACGTAAATATACAATTGCTTGAATTGACTTAAAGTGTTCTTACACAATGCCATCGTACTATCAGATGGTGAATGAGGATTGAAATATACCAAACTGATTATTGAACAATCATATTTCTTTGTGAGGGAAGAGCATTTTGAGAGTGAAATCGTGGAATATTTACCATAAGCACCCTGTAAACTTTATAGAATAATCTCAGAAATGTAAAGCGCAACTGACAAACCGACCGTTATTGTTAATTTGTGTATATTAAATAAATATAACACATGTGTGTATAATTATTATAAAAGTATTACATAGCCACACAAAATGTGTTGTTACAATTGTGTTTCGTTATCTTGGATCTTAGAGTCGTCGAAGTCGTGTTTCTTTATCTAGGTCTAGTGGTAGCATTAGGTGTGCACATTTACTAAAACAGAGTGGATACATGACTAAAGTGGGGTCATAGGATGGCACATTTGTCAACGCACAACAGCATACTAGTAAATAGATACAACACGTGCTTTTAAAGTTCACGGATTTATACAAGTGATATCGCTCAAGATAGGATTTACAAAATTCTACATGTGAATCCGCAAACATTAAAGGGCTTCTAATGACACCTTCTCAAGCTTTTTTTTAGGGGGGGGGGGGAGAAAGGCGAATTCAACGTTGACCTATACACGTCTGTCTCAAACGTTCTCTGATGGGAAATTAGGCAATTCTTATTTCGTATACTATCGCCGTTATGCCATACACTTAATTAATACAAAAAAGGTAATTAGCATCAACGAATAACTAAAACAAATATAGCGAGCTGAACCGGGTTACAACTACTAACTTCAGATTACACCACGTATTCGATGACGAAAAAGAATAGTTAGCAATATGTAGGAACAACACAAAAAAATAAACTAAACATTTGGATAAAACTCGACTTGTTAGCGTAAGCCAATGTCTAGTCGGCACAAATTATAAAAAATTAGCGGAACCCGTCGCCCGGCGTTGCACGGGAGAAAGTACTACCTATTGCATGACGTCGATTAAAAAAACATACGGCCTATTGTTTTTTTCTCCCCCGTCTACCGTTTTTAACAAATGTGTTAAATTTAAAAAAAAAAAGAAAAAAGTTTGAAACTTGCAATCATGAAACCTGATTTCTTACCGATTGCGCAACAGTTTCGGGTTACAAATGAATGTGAAAATAGGCGAATTAACCTGAGCTAGATCATTGGCATGCGTGTTTAATTAATATCAGGCACATGATAAATAAGAACCGGTGTTTTGTGAAAATTAAACTGTGTGTATTAGTTCCCGGTGTCGATGAGTAGAGTGACAGTACAAAATTGTTAGGGAGAAATGTTTTTGCTACCACGTATATTGAGTTTGTTTTTCGGAGAGACGTTGATGGTGGGCCGAATGTAATATGTAGTGTTAGTTAGGAAAAATAATTTAAAAAATCCTAAAACACGCTCGAGCGAATACGTGTAGTATAGTGATGAGTTTAGTAGCCTGTGATGACTGTCGTTATTTTCCTATACTCTGAGAATATGCAGGGGAAAAATCGTCTCTACTTTAAATATTAGATGACCTTCATTTCTTTTCGATGTCAATGTAATTTTGAGATTAATTCGGGTTATATGCTTGCAAGACCTCTATGACCATGTATTACAGACAGTTTGGGAATCTTCAGTAATTCATAGTGTTTGAAAAAAGTTCAAGAGAAAAATAGTAAGGCGTGAGTAGATAGATGTTAGAATGATAAGTAAGGGGTAAACCCTGCCAAAAGTGTTTTGTCCCGAGTAAAGTACGTATAACACATATATATATATATATACTCTTACACATTCTACCACTGAAAATCGGAGTATACTTGTTGAAATGATAACGTTGGTAACGCCCTATTCTCCCAAGGCTACGACATAAAGGCTTATTCACTGAATTTACTGAATATTACAATACATCATACGATGTATTACCATTTTAAATCTGTATTTCAAAGTTGTGTTCAAGGTAAATCTAGAATAGTCTTTTTAATTAGAAATTTATTTGACTGCAAAATAAACAGCAGATACTAATAATAGCCACGTGTACATGGATCAGGTCATTATTATATAAATTGAATAAAGCATGGTTAAGATAATAAAAAATATTTAAGAATATCATGTTCTATTTACTCTAATATACAATGTAGGTTTTTAATATATAAAACAATTATTATTTAAACCGGGCTCATTTTATTGTATTCATTAAGATAAGGTATGTTTGTGTTATTCGTGTTACTAATAAATACTCATTTTCCATTTATCTTACTTCAATAATTCCCTGATGTATGTTTTATGGTTAATTAGAATTCTGGTTAAAATATTATTTTGTAGAATCTGGTGAAGCAGAAAAAGCACCACCTCTCTTTGATACTAGAACTATTAATGTATCGAGTCAGATCCTTTTTTTTGTTGTGTGTGGGTGTTTTTCAGGGATAGAGAGAAAGAGAGAGAATGGTGAAGGAAGCTAGAAAAATCACGTTATCAGTGCATTATGTCACATGATAATTTCCACAAGATATGCCATGCCTTTCCTAAAAGAATTTTAAAAAAAAAAAAAGTATCGCGGTAAAATTGTAAAAGTTTTTTTTCTGCAGGAAACAGAATAGTGTAAACAAGGCAGTGTGTATTATTAATGACGACATTTTGCTATCAATGCGGATAATCGGTGATTGAAGCTACATACCTCACCCCAAAAGTATAAGGACGTTAATCACCTTATACTGATTTGAAATCATCAGAGCAAAGTGTTAAATACTATTCTAGTTAACAAAAACATAACAGTCGTTACTTTAAAGAATGCAATTTCGGGCTCTCCTATAGTCCGTTCTTTACGACTAAATTGGGAGGGGACGGTGGTTAAGTGGATATCAACACGGACTGAAGATCTGGGCGTTCCAAGTTCGAATCCACTCGGTTCAACAGTATCGCTGTAACTTAGGTATGTTGCCAACCTTCTCGTCGTCCTTCCCGTAAGTACCAATGTCTTTCCAGAAAGATTTCTAACTAGAAAAACATCGGGGAAACTAATGCCAACACCTGAATCATCTGATTCACAAGAAAGTAGAACGACTACATTTTCATCATTTTAACTGTTGATACACGTATCAATTTACTTTTTAATTAAAACATCGCTGAGTATCCCGTTAGCAGTTTATTACGTAACGTAATTGTTTTCAACAGATATGTCGTGCCTTTCCTGAAAAAAAAACTCAAAAATGATCGCGGCAAAATCTTAAATGTGTTTTATAAAGAAAGAACATATTGTTAACGAAACATTAGTGTGTATTATAAATTACGAGGTTTTGCTATTTTACGGATCAAAGATAATTGTAGATACAGACCTTCCACAACAGTATTAGTACGTGAATCATAACTATAGGATTTGAAACTGACAGAGCAAAGTGTTAAAATCCATTCTAGGTAATGAAAACATAACAAGTTGTTACTTTAAAGAATGTAATTTCGTGCTGTCCCATTGTACTTTCGTTCAGAAACAAATTGAGGCAAGAAAATTGTATATCATCATTCTGTCTTTAAAGAGCGGTGAGTTACGATCAAAACACTTGGATAAGTAAGCTGTTACTAATAAAATAACTCAGCTTAACTACGTTGGAATAGACAATTAGAAAAGCAAGTATCGATACACATGGGTTCAGTGGCGTCGTAAGAATCGACAAAACGATGGTGTCTACAGTCTCAGATTGCCTTGAGAAATTTCCTTTGCGTTTATTCTAGTGTCAAATTACTTTTCTCTGTTGTAAATTATATGTCTTCCTGACCAATGAACATCATCTACACAAACAACTGATTTTTACGCGTCAGATATCTCACCGTTGGAGCTCCGACCGAAGAGTGTATATAACAAAGCAGCACGTACAAGCTAGGATTTAGTCCTCAGTAATAGTCGTTTGCCCATTGCCACTAGATAGCTATTTCATTTCAAGTTAACACCACTCGATTAGAAATATATTAATATGGATGATATATAGATCTTAACGGCTAACAATAACTTTTAACTTTTGATTTATACATATATATCAATATAAATATATACATATCAAATATATATATATATACATATATATATTATATAAGTATACATTTATAATATACATATATATATATGCATGTACATATATATATATGTAATATATATACATATATAATATATGTATATATATACATATTATATAAGTGTACATTTATTATATATGTATATATATATGCATATACATATATATATATATGTAATATATATATATACATATACAATATATTTATACATATACATATACATATACATATATATTATATACATATGTATATATATATATATGATATACTTATACATATATATATATTATATACATATATATATATTATATACACATATATATATATATATATTATATACATATATATATATATATTATATACATATATATACATATTATATACATATATATATATTATATACATATATATATACATATATATTATATACATATATATATTATATACATATATATATATACATATATATATATACATATATTATATACATATATATATATATATACATATATTATATACATATATATATACATATATATATATATATATGTATATGTATACATAATATATACATGCACATATATAAAATATTTATATATGCATATATGGGAATATTCATTTGATTTGTGTAAGTCTTGATAAAATAATTACCAGAACTGTTCAATATAAAACCTCGATGATTGTTTACATTTTACCACAGAATATATACACATAAACAATATTATGTTTAATTACAATGATCAAGTCTCGTTTAATTATTTTACATTCCGAATTCCAAAAACAAAATAATGTGATATAACCTTTGACAATTGTCTTGCGCATAAACGAACAACCAAGAATACATATTTAGTTACAAGGATCGTACGCAAGCCCTATGCCAGGCAGGTTTTTGTTTCTTTTGCCATGCATTCTGACACAGAACTGACAGTCTATTTGTGCGTACCATTGCCTCTTTTTCTTATAACCTTGACCTTAAACTTTGTTAACTTGTTATTGTTGCTCAGGATTCATTTTTCTTCAGCAGCCGTGTATCCGTTGTTGCACAGCTACGGCATATCCACCGCATGTGGGCGTGATATTATATACCAGTAATAAAGAAATTCTCTGCGTAATTGGGCCCTGCCATCTCCAAACTTTACAACAAATGCCTTGAAGAAAGTTTCTTCCCTGATAGCTGGAAAATGTTCTCTGTGGTACCAGTTTTCAACAAATTCTAGAAATGCATTGAGCTGGTGCAAAAACAATGCCGTTTTTTAACGTTCTACTTCTTTCGTACCGAACTTTATTAATCAAAATAAAAATCATTAGAATCAACACATTTTTGCCAACGGGGAACGTATTCCGTTATCATAACAAACCGGAGTTCTGGAAGCGATGAAGTCACTGAAAGCTGATTCGGCATAATATTGGCCTTTGAAGCATTTCTCGCGCAGGAAATTGTTTAGATGCTTGAAAAAGTGGTAATTGGTGGGCGAGAGGTCCGGTGATTATGACGGATGAGGCGGAGTCTCGTAGCCCAATTCGTTCAGCTTCTGCAGGGCTAGTTGTGCAACATGCGGGCGAGCGTTGTCATGGAGAATTGCTCCCTGCATATCGACCAATCTTTGGCGCATACGTTAGAGATTCTGGTGCATTTCTTCAATTGGTTGGCAGTACTTCTCCACCGTAATCGTTTGGCCCGGATTCAAGAAGCTGTTATTGATAACGATAATCTTTGTTGGTGCAATTTCGGCTTCGGGAAGTGTTTTGGAGCTGCGCACCCATTCATCCAGCTTTTTTGACTTCCCTATTTGCTTCAAATAGCGAACCACTGTTGAGTGGTCGACATCGTGTTCATCAGCAACTACTCGTGTAGTTTTGTGAGGACCGTTTTCAATTAAGGGTTCCAGATCTTCGTTATCAACCGCAGTCGGCCGAGCTTAACCGTCTTCATCTCTGAGGCTTTCGTCACTATGCGATTTTTGTGCCGTACGTTCGTTAGTGGTTCCTAGGCCAAACGTGTCATTGATGTCACGAGCTGTCTCGGCAGCTTTTCGCCCTGGTTTGAACTGGAACAAGAATATCGTGCGGATTTCAATTTTGCCCCTGCTGTCGAAAACCTGCAAAAAACGATAAATGAAGAGATTACAAATAGAAACGAATAACACGATTCGATAAAGCGAAACACGCGCTTTAAAATGCCACATGACAACGCTATATTTATCAATAAATTAATTCAGAAAACATATCAATATAACATATGTTAAACATGCCATTGTTCTTGCACCAATCTAATACCTGACCCTCAGCCTTATCTTCCCATCAGTCTACTATCGCTCTTCACTAACATCTTTGAATCCTTAATCAATTCTGCGATCGTCCCTCACCTCGGTAATGCTAAACGTCGTTCAAACCATCAGTATTGATTTAGCCGAAGACGATCCACTGTGAATACCATAACTGTTATGTCTGAACACATATACCTTACACCGCACCAGACAGGTGAAGCAAGGGACTAGAACCACTACGTACAGCGAAACAACTTCATTGCCTACGTCAACTTGCGCCTGACAAGGCCAGATGACCTGGGACTAGCAAGGAGGACTGATTGCAGCTACGGGATATCATTTGACTACCGTAGCCGCAGAACACAGTTTTTAATAAAGTGTAATACTCTATAGTTTAAGAAGAGTATTAATGTTTTCACAAATAATTGCGCGAACATTGTTTCAAAACGATATAAGGACAGACACCATTGCAAGAGAATAGGTCTTCATCAGATAAATTGTAAACGTGTATGCCTTCTCTTTCGTCCGCATTTAATATACCACGAAACTGCTTCCGAACCGACTACAACATGGTCGTCTTAATGCTTATTATTGTATACTCTCAGTGTGTGCTTGTTTTTTTAAGACATGATTAAACGTGTTTTGTCCTTTACACGAATATGTTTTATACGTATGGTTTGCAGATTTGTTTGTTTCCTTATGTTTTTGTTACATTAATTATCCGCAGTCGATTAATTCTAATGATCTAATAATTATTGAAATACTCCATCTCGTTTATTTGATTGAATAACTTGTTTTAATATTTATTTAATTTGATCCACTATATATTCCGCTATCATATATCTGCTATCCTGGTAAGATGCTGTAAAGCCAAACGAATATATATAACACTACGACCCGAAACGCGGAGTTTAATTACATAGGGGTTATTATCGCGACAACAGAAGGTATAATATACTATACTCATAGTAGATAATACCTGTTATTATGGTCTCATGAAAACAAAACAAATACGACACTACTCATTGAAATGACTATTGAAACATAATAAATTAGTCTTAAATTGTATTGTAAATTTAATTGATCATTCAAAGATAGTACAATGGTAATAGCATAAGAACAGTCGCATAGTTTTAGTTAGACAGGTAACAAATCTCCATTAGTCAGAGTATTAGTTTTTTTTTCTCTCTCTCTCTCTCTCTCTCTCTCTATATATATATATATATATATATATATATATATATATATATATATGAAGGAGAGTGGAAAGGAATTAGAGAAAGCAAATTTCTACCTGCTCTATCCTGGATATTGAGCTGTATACTCTTCACAATAGGGTTTTACCTTTCCTAAAAGTTCGCTTTTAGTACACCTCTTTATATATATATATATATATATATATATTAATTTGTAGAATTTGGTATATTCGGACTACTGTTCTCATATTGGATGTTTTTATCACAACGTTTCGGTCAATATAATTCCGACCTTCTTCAAGTGTATCTTGTTCAACTTGGGGCTATTTCTGTCGAACTCGGGAATCCTGACGGAATTACAAACGGAACCTTTATTATATACACGTGGGTAGCATGCTCTCGTTCCATCTGCCATGACTGGGAAGAAATCTTCAGTAATTTGCACTTTTTCGTATCGCCCGCACTGAGGATCGAACCTTCAACCTTCAGATGACTTTCACTTAGAACTAACTATTATATGATCTGCGGCACAGGTCATTGCGAACAATTCTAGTGAAATTCTTGGGAGCCGAATTCGACAAGGTATACCTGAACAAGGTAAGAGATTACATCGGCCGAAAGGTTGTGATAAAAACACCCAAAATGAGAACAGTTGTCCGAATATACCAAATTCTTTAAATTATCAACTCTCATCTAAAAAATTATGAAACATGTATATATATATATATATATATATATATATATATATATGTGTGTGTGTGTGTGTGTGTGTGTATATATATATATTAATATATATATAAATTAATATATATATTAATATATGTATATATATGTATATTGATATATTTATATATATATATATATATATTAATATATGTATATATATGTATATTGATATTTATATATATATATATATATATTAATATATGTATATATATGTATATTGATATATTTATATATATATATATATATTAATATATGTATATATATATGTATATTGATATATATATATATATATATTAATATATTTATATATATATATATATATATATATTAATATATGTATATATATGTATATTGATATATTTATATATATATATATATATATTAATATATGTATATATATATGTATATTGATATATTTATATATATATATATATTAATATATATATATATATATATATATATATGTACATTGATATATTTATATATATATATATATATATATATTGATATATATATATAGAGAGAGAGAAAAAGAGCGAGAGAGAGAGAGAGGGGGAGAGTGATAGAGAGATAGAAGTACATATATACAACATGTATATATATATATATATATATATATATATATATATATATATACAGAGGGAGAGAAAGAGGGGGGAGAAGTACATAGAAGTATAAATATATAACATTTTACTTAAATGTGAG
Source organism: Sepiola atlantica (assembly GCA_963556195.1). Classification (NCBI taxonomy): domain Eukaryota; kingdom Metazoa; phylum Mollusca; class Cephalopoda; order Sepiida; family Sepiolidae; genus Sepiola; species Sepiola atlantica. Next base: position 36,991,494 of record OY744523.1, on the reverse strand, counting down.
AGCAAACTAAACAACGAGGAGTTTTCGCAAGTAAAAGTTCAAGAATATTTAAAAGTAACTCGAATGGACTTAGTAATGCTTAATAAGATACACATCTAAGAATTACGCATTCAACATCCGCCTCAAGAATTTGACCTGGAATCTACATGAGAAAAGAAATAACGTTGTGCCCATGACACACATGCATTGAACACGGATTAAAATGGAGCAGCAACTGGCCGTATACAAAGAGCTAAGCCGTCACGGCTTAGCTCATGTTTTACTTAATGTCTTGAGATTGCGTATGTACAATGAAAGGTCATGCTTAATGTGAATAAATTATATATGGTTGAATTAGTTATATTACTCATGGGAAATTTGGCAAATGTTTCCTTACATTAATGTCTCAAAAGAGA
>OY744523.1:36978599-36986099 GCA_963556195.1 Sepiola atlantica | reverse complement strand
GGGCAGGTGCTCCCTTGTGAGCCAAAATGGGGGGCCCGGTCCGCATCCTGCGAATGTTGGACCATCTCATTTCAGAAACAAGACAACGGACAAGAACCAGGCAAGTAACCTTTCTGATTCCAGGTATGACAAGGACACAGACCAGAGACAAGAAAACCAGAGCGAAAACAGTAAACTGAAAAGATATAGAAAGAAATGGACCATGAAAGAGAGCAGACTTGTGATGGAGTGCTATTATAAAAGCCGCTACCCTACAGAAAGAGGCTACCGAAAACCAATGAAACATCTCTGGGACATTGCTAGTGACTACCATACAACGGAACAAAGGATAGCAGATCAAGCAAGACAGATCTTCAAGCCACGATGGTTCTCGGAGATTGAACTGACGGAAATCAGACAGAAGGTTAATGGCGAAACAGAGCAAGTAACACAACCGAAGGAGAAACCACATGAAGGGGACGGGCAAAATATACACACTAAAACTGAAGAGGTTGAAGACTACGGAATCACAGAACTAGGTGAGATAGAAGACTGCGGAACCACAGAACCTGCTGAGATAGAACTCAACGAAAAAGAAGCAAGTGAAGTGGAGAACATTAGACGATACATGTTAGAAAACAAAACAAAACTCCCATCTCTCAGAAATGAAGTAGCGAAGAAGTAACAAGCAGAAACAGAAACAGAAACAGAAAGAGTAAACAGACTCCTCACACACATCCCAACAGAAACTATTACAGACCTAAACAACCTGATATATGCAGGGGCAAAATCGGTAAGTATGAAACGAAGAAACGAAGAGAATGGACAAAAGAGAGGACCGACAAAACCTGGATGGGAAATCAGACTGGAAACCCAGATCACCAAACTTCAGAAAGAAGCTAAAACCGTTAACAGAAGAAAGGAGGACATGAAACGATTAAGAAGCAAAAATCAGAAACGTAAGGAAAAACTAAATGAAAAACATGAAGAAATAAAACAAAGGATAGCTATAATAGAAGGAAGACTGAGACGATACAGGTACAAATCAGAACAGAGCAAACAGAACAGGACCTTTGAAAACAACGAAAGCTACTTTTACAAAAACGTAAATGGAGAAAAAACAACGACAGAGCAACCGAACCCAACAAAAACCAAACAATTCTGAAGCAAGATATAGTAAAGCACCAAAAAAGCACAATAAGAATGCCCAATGGTTGAAAAACATGAAAGATGAACTGCAGGAAATCGAAGAAGGAACCGAAACAGTAATCAACAAAGAAACGATCAAGAAAACCCTTAGAAAAATGGCAAACTGGAGAGCACCAGGCCACGATGGAATACATGCATACTGGTTTTAAAAATTCACGACCCTGCATGAAAGACTAGCTCAGAAACTTAGTTGATGTATCCGCAAAACAGAGTACCAGAATGGATGACGGAAGGAAGAACAACATTAATACAAAAAGACTCCAAAAAAGGAACGACCCCCAGCAACTACAGACCGATAACATGTCTACCAATAATGTGGAAAATTCTCACAGCACAACTGAGAGAACAAATCTACCAATCCCTGGACAAACGTGGACTGCTCCCCAAGGAACAAAAAGGATGCCGGAAAGGACAAAGAGGGGCAGATGATCTACATTGATCAAAAGACCATGAAGGAGGTGAAAAGCAGACAAAAGAACATAGCCATGGCATGGATTGACTACACGAAAGCCTACGACAGAATCCCCCAAACGTGGATAATTGAATGCTAAACAATATACAAGATACCAGACAGGATTATTATTTTCATCCAGAAAGCAATGGAAACATGGAGGCTAAAACTGACAGCCGGAGGACAATACCTGTCTGAGATAAAAATACAAAGAGGCATTTTTCAAGGAGACTCTCTATCCCCACTATTGTTTATAATAGCCATGATGGCACTCAACTACATACTCAGAAAGTGTGATGCCGGATACAGGTTTACGGATACGGAACAAAGAATAAATAAGAAGGTATAGAACTTCCCAACCAAGAGAAGATGAGGGTGCTAGGAGAACAAGAAAGTTATAAATACCTGCGAGTTCTGGAAGCAGACACAATCAAATATACAGAAATGAAAGAGAAGATTGGAAAAGAATATCTACGAAGAACAAGGCCATATATATATATATATATATATATATATATATATATATATATATATATATATATATATATATGTATATATATATATATATTAGAGTAATCAGCTCGACACACGTATTTGCTTAAATTAATAAAAACAAATTAAAAGGTTTTAAGCCAATCAGATGCAGTTTTCTGGAGTTCAGATAAAGCCAGATTCTTTCTTCAACAATAATGTTTGGCCCAAATCCATGGCCGAGCTAACATCACCGTTTTTCCACACCTCTCGCTCCTGTGTCGAGCTTTGGGAAAGTTGAGAATACCATTTTCTAAACCCACGCACACATAGCCACTCTGACAATTACGCACACACGTACAGAATACATGAACTCTTTCAGTGACTTACGCATAATAAAGGGTAATATTCGTTTTATTTATATAGGAACTATTTAGCTTGCAATTACAATTAAAATTTAAAAAAAAGAGTTTTTTTATATACTTTGACTTGGGAGCCATTTATAAATTCGAAAAGAATATTATTATTAAGACTATATTGGAGAGATTGGTGTAAAAAGAATGTGGTATTTTTAGTATAAGAACATTGCTATATTGTTATAATTATTAAGACGTATGTTATGTTGGGTAGTACTGATCGTATTGTAACCTTGTTTGTGTCTATTCAAGGTTATTTGTTCGACATATGTACATTTAAATCAATAAGGCCGTGTTTCCTTTCATATTACATTCTTATTTTAATGTTATGTACATATATGGCCTGTAATCTATATTGCTAATAAAGATTGCACGCCTAATAACGACAGTAACCCGTAATGGGGAATACTAACATCAAATATATGTACGCCAACTCATTTACTATATATGTCTTTATTTGGCCTACCTTTCATGGAGGCAAAAGCATATATTAAGCGAATACATGACATAGCTAAACGGATTGTGTTGCTTGTATATAATAATTCAGCTTCTTCCCTACAAAATGTCTATGGACTAGGAGGTTTTCTTTATAATGAATTCCAAAAATATGAAAGATCTTCATGTTTCTATTATTTTAGATTAGGTTACGGTCATATAGAAGTAATTTCTCTCACATACATTCGATTCACTTTTCTTTAAACTTCGTATTCTAAATGAGGTAATCGACAATAATGTGAAATGTGCCTTAAAAGCAGGTTCGATTATTTACTTGTTATTTAGTTGCTATAATGCCTCTCCCACATCGTAATGAGTTAATACTCAATCCACCTATTGCCAGTGTAACCATCTATTTGTATCTCATATTTATGGGCGGGAGGGGTGCTAAAACGGCCACAAATTCTGACCCGGATGCCGCAATCACCATCCATTACAATTTCTGTACGTGTATGATTGTTACTACAGACTAATTATATTGAGGAAGTTTTATAATAAAGACGAAACGTGTATAAATACATAAATAATATTTTTTGGCTTTTCCTTTTTCAATTACCATATATATATATATATATATATATATATATATATATATATTCTTATTATTATGATTTGTATTATGATTAATCTTTGTTTTGTTCTTCATACTCTTTTTATATTATTATTATTAATATTATTTTTCCTACTTATGCTCATCACACAAGTAATCGTCAGCGATTGCTAAGAGACAACAACTAGTTGTTTTCCCTGGAGTCTGAGTGACAACAAACCTTTCCTAGATTTCAAGTGCTCTTCATCTCTTTTCGATCAACACCGCAACGACCATTAGTTTCCTATGGGATTTGGGTTGCAATAAGCCTCCCTAACGTCCCTGCACTATTCGTGCTCTTCAAGTGGGAGTCTAGTAAGCGTGTGTCCTTCCTCGGTATTCCCATCGTTTTTGAGACTCTATGACTATTGCGTGTGGTTTCAACCAACGCCGGTGCCATTTTATTTATTTTCTTTTGAAGGGAACAGCTTGTGCCTGGCAGTTTGTTTTCCTCGGTTCATGCAGTGGTATTCTTACTGTAGTTTTTTTTTCTTCCTGTTGTAACGCTCATGTGACTGTTTACCATTAGTAGCTTATGCACGTTTCTTTCCGCATTCGAGGGATTCCCTTAAGATCGCAGCTGTTTTAGCCATTGCTATCTACAGTATGGTCTTACTGATCCCTTTGATTCTAATTTTTTCCAGTCTTTTCTCCAAGTTTTTTTTGGGGGGAATGTTGCTTGTGCTCTTACGATTATTGACATTATATTGATTTTCTTCATGCTCTATATTCTTTTCAGTTCTTTGACAAGTCTCTATATCTGCTTTGTTTTTCCGTCTCTTTGATCTTCACTCTGTGGTCTTCTGGAACAGCACACTCTACGATTTGTCATGAGTTTTCCTACTTATTTATTATTGTAACATCCGGCATCCGTGCTCGTGTGAGTGTATCTGTTTGTACATCCATATCCCAGATGATTTTCTTTTGTTATTTGTTTTGCAGTACTGTCTCTGGTTTATGTTTGTACTATTTATTGTAGTAATAACGAAGATCCAAAGACACGCTAATCACTCTGTCCGTAAATCACAACGTCCTCTGTCAACTTCCAAAGCAGATCTCACCGTTCGTTACACGTGCACTTATTCGCACCGAATCGTTTTAAGACGGTAATGGACCCGCTTTTATTATACTGAAGCACACCTAATTTGCATGCGTGCAACGTGACTTCGCGAGACTCTGCGTGAGTCATACGTAATAAAGGTTCATGGGCGCCATGTTGAATTCTTTTCATTCATCCGCAGCGCACAGGACAGACAAACACGAGGACGTTTCGCAGGTAAGCACCCTTCATGTTCCCCACATGGTCTGTGTATTCGAAATTATATCGTCTGAACAGGGTATAGTGTACTGCTTTCCCCACGCAGTCATGTAGGTTCTCGTATTCATTTTGAGCTAGTTCGCCGCATTTACTTAGTATATGATTGGATGTATCGTCTCTTTGTTCGCACAGTCTGCATTTATTACTTTCATAGGTTTTATCTATATTAGAGTAAATGTAGTTTGCTCTAATCGCATTGTTCTGTTTAGCCGTCAGTAAAAATTGTGTTTCTCTATTCAAGTGTAATTTTCTTAGCCATGTCATGTATTTCCCTTGGTGTCTTCTCTTGTCAGTCTTATGAAGCGTCCATGCAGTCGGTTTTTTCCCCACATTTATATTCTTGTATTTATGTTTGTGGTTTCGGTGCTTCCCGAGTTGTTCGTTAGGGTGGTGTATCTTGCTACGGTGATTAGCATTTCCGTGTTTGGGTTATTATAATTATAATAATAATTATTATTATCATTATTATTTTTATTATTATTTTATTATTAATAGTATCATTATTTGTACGCACTAGGGGTTCTCACACAAATAATCGTTAGTGATTCCTCACCGACAATAACCAGTTGTGTTTCTTGCAGTCGGAGTGACAACACGCCTCCCCAGATTTCCAGTATTCTTCACCTCTTTTCGAAAACAACCGCAAATAATCTTGCGGTATCGCAACATCCTCTTACCATTGATTTCTTGCTGGTAAGCAACATTGGTATTCTCAGGAATTTCGGTGGCAATAAGCCTCCCAAAGGTCACAACATTCTCCGCACTTTTTTAGTGGAGGTCTGGTTTGTTCTGTCACTCCTCGGTCTCCTCATCCTCCTCGACACTCTACAACACTTTTTTCTGATGTCAGCCTAGTCCTGGTCCATTTTTAAAAATTGTTTAAAATGTATATTTTGTTTGAGGGAGGGGAAGAGAAGCTTATAGTGTTTCTAGTGATTTCTGTTGATTAGTTCATTTTTGGGTGGTGTTAGCTGAGGCCAGTGTAATTTATTGGGGAGATTATGAACTGATGTTTCTTGCAGTGTCTGTTCCATAGTTTGTGTTGTAATTTTCTTCGTGTGGTTTTGTTTTCTTCCTGTTGTAAATTCCTTGTAACTGGTTACCCTTTGTAGCTTATGCGGGTTAGTTTTCGCATTCAAGAATTCTCCTTAAGATGGAAGGAGTTTTGATCAGTGATCATTATTATTATTATTATTATTATTATTATTATTATTATTATTATTATTATTATTATTATTATTATTATTATTATTATTATTATTTACCCACTAGGAGTTATCACACTGGTCATCGTCAGTGATCGCCCACTGCCAACACCCTGTGGTATTCCCTGGAGTCTGAGTGACAACAAGTCTCCTCAGACTTCCAGTATGCTCCACTTCTTTTCGTTCATCACCGCTGATGACCTTGCGGTATCGCCACAGCCACCTACCACCGATTTCCCGCTGATAAGGGCCATTGGTCCCCTCTGGGGCCCGAGTGGCAACAAGCCTCCCCAAGGTCCCAGAGCTCTGGTTTGCGCTTTCCCTCCTCGATCCTCTGTCCATAATGCTCGTGGTGTCAGCCTATGCTTGCGCCTCTCTAGTGCGGTTGTATTTTCCCCGGTTGTGTTGTCTTGTGTTTCCATGTGTTTGTTCTCCATTCGTTGCTTATGTGGGTTGGTTTCCGCATTCGAGGACATTTCTCAGGATTGTAGCTGTTTTGATCATTACTGTCCTTTTTATGGTCTCAGTTTCTCCTTTGATTCCTATTTCTCCTAGTCCTTTCTCCATGTTTTTGGGGACTGTTCCTAGTGCTCCTATGATTATTGGTGTTATACTGACTTTCTTCATGTTCCATATTCCTTTCAATTCTCTGGCAAGTTCAGTATATTTGCTTCTTTTTTCCGTCTCTTTGATCTTCACTCTGTGGTCCGCTGGAACGGCAAAGTCTACGATTTTGCAGGATGTTTCTTTCTTGTTCATTATTATCATACCCGGTCTCTTTGCTGTTATGGGTTTGTCTGTTTGTCTGTTTGTACATTCATATTCCATATGATTTTGTGTTTTGTCGTTTTCTAGTACAGTTTCTGGTTTGTGTTTGTACCGTTGTTTTGCATATTCGAAATTCAGTTGTTTGCACATTTCCCGGTGTACTTCTTTCCCCACGCTGTCATGTATGTTCTTGTATTCCTTTTGGGCTAGCTTACTGCATTCACTTATTATATGATTTATCGTTTCGTCTCTTTGTCCACACAATCGGCATTTGCTGTTTTTCTAGGTTTTATCTATCTTTGCTTTGCTTTAATAAAGTTTTTCGTAATCGCATTTTTTCTGTGTGGCCGTCAGCAGAGATTCCGTTTCTCTGTTCAAGTGTCCTTTTTTTAGCCATGCCCAGTTGTTTTCATTGGCTTCATCGCTTGTGAGTCTTATAAAGCGTCCATGTAGTTGTTTTTCTTCCCATTTTTCCTTTCTTGTCTTTTTGTTTCTATTTTCAGTGCTTCCGGAGTTGTTTGTTGGGCTGGTGTCTTTGCTGTGGTGATTAGTATTTCCGTGTTCTGGGTTACATATTTCTCCAGCTCTTTTTTGGTGTC
>OY744523.1:36883599-36973599 GCA_963556195.1 Sepiola atlantica | reverse complement strand
TTCCACAACTACCAAATATGAATAGCTTACCTGCTATCCTAGCGCCCTCATCTCCTCTTGCTTAGGTAATTCTATGGCCTCTGTCGTCTTCAATTTTCCTCTTTTCATCTGTAGCACTGCATATTTTATCATTCCCATTTGTTTGGAATGTCCTGGCTGAAGAGTGTTATCGTATTTATGAGTTTTTCCAGTTCCCTTTAGTTTTTTGCAATTTGTTTAAAGTCGTCCATGTACACCAGGGTTTTTATTAATTGTGTCGGCGAACTTGTATTCGACATCACATTTTCTGAGTACGTAGTTTAGTGACATCATGTACATTATACACAGTAGAAAATGTATGCATATATTCATTTCAGTCAAGTGCTTTCCTCCAGCTGGCAGTGCACGTCTCTATGTTTCCACTGCTTTTTTAATGAGAGTAATACTCTTGTCAAATATATTGCATATTCTTTAAGCATTCAATGATCCATCTGTAAGGGAGTCTGTCTATAGATTTCCTGTTGTAAATCCATGCCACGTATATGTTTTTTTCTGCTTTTTATCTCAATCAGGGTCTGCTGATCTATGTATAGCAGATCATGCGTTTCTCTTTTCCCTTTACGGCATTTATTTTGTTCATCGGCGAGCAGTCCACGATAGTTCAAGGATTGGTAGATGTGTGCTCTCAGATGTGCCATTATGATTTTTCACATCTTTTTTTATAAGCGTTGTCTTTCCTTTATCCATTTACTCTGCTACGTTTGTTTTATGGACACATCTTTCAGTTTCTGCGCTAGCCTTCTATGTAGGGTCGTATATTTGTTAACACCATATTTAGTGTATTTCATCGTGGTCTGGTGATTCCTAGTTTACCATTTTCATTAGGGTTGTTTTCATCGTTTATCATTAATGTCTCTTTCTGTTAATTTCTTGGGGCCATATGTTTTGAAGAATTTCCGTCCGTCCGTCCGTCCGTCCGTCCGTCCGTCCGTCCGACCGTCCGGATTTTTCTCCGCAACCATCCATTGAATTTCTCTAAGATTTTGCATGAAATTGTAACTTTTGTCAGGTTAGAAAGTGACATTCTCCGATTTAAAAAAAAATCTGGTTAGCCCCCAGGAGGTAAAAAAGCCCCAAAATGGCAAAAAATGACATTTTTTGCCACATAACTTTTCATCCATCCATTCAATTTCTCTGAAACTTGGCCAAATATGGAGTCAATTTTTCCTAATAGAAAATAAGTATTGCTGGCCTTAGAAAAAATCTGATTCGCGCCCCCAGGAAGTCAAAAGCGCCCAAAATTGCAAAAAAATTACCCTTTTCTCCCATAACGCTTCATCCATCCATTCACATTTTCTGAAACTTGGCCAAAATGTAGAGGCAATAGTTTTGGATATAAAATGAGCATCGTTGACCTCAGAAAAATTCTGGTTCGCACCCCAGGGGGTACAATGGGGTTCAAAAATGCCGCAAATTGCCCAAATTTATTGCATTTTACACTCGCCACATCGATTCACATAGAGAGGAGGACCACGCATGCGCGGCTTGTTATATTTGATGTAGTGAATTTTCTATGTTTTTCCATCATTTGTCATTGTTGTTGTGTTTTTAGTCTTTTCGGAGTTTGGTAATCTGGGTTTCTTGTCTGATTTTCCATCCATGCTTTGTCGGTCCATTCTTTTAGCCAGTTTTTCTTTTTTGTGTCATTCTTATTGATTTTGCCCCCACATATATCAAGTTGTTTACGTCTGTTATAGTGTCTGTTGAGATGTTCTACATTCTCTGTTTCTACTTTTAACATTTGAAGAGTTCGAATGCAGAACGCGATAAACGCCATTTACAAAATCACGAAACTGCCTCTACAAAAAGTGGTGCATTTAAACACACAACGACACACTACACAATATGTGACATGCTATGATACCGGAATAATTGTTTTATTAATTTAAAAAAAACCCAGCTTTTATCCGAAGTCTAGATTTAATGTGTTCGTGTTTTTATTGTTTACGGTCTCAATTTAAACGAACTGGATTAATCGCGTTTTGGGTTCGATCTGTTTATTTTCTGATCGTAGTATTATTATAAGTAGTATTTTTATTATTATTGTTATTATTTGTATTTTATTATTATTATTTGTAGTAGTAGTATTTTTATTATCATTATTATTATTATTAGTAGTAGTAGTATTTTTATTTTTATTATTATTAGTAGTATTTTTTTATTATTATTATTAGTATTTTTGTTATTTTTAGTAGTAGTAGTAGTATTTTATTATTAGTAGTAGTAGTAGTAGTATTTTTATTATTATTATTAGTAGTAGTAGTATTTTTATTACTATTATTATTATTAGTAGTAGTATTTTTATTATTATTAGTAGTAGTAGTAGTAGTAGTAGTAGTAGAAGTAGTTATATTTTTATTATTAATATTAGTAGTAGTATTTTATTAGTATTATTATTAGTAGTAGTATTTTTATTATTATTATTATTATTATTATTATTATTATTATTCTTATTATTATTATTATACTTAAGTAAAGTGAATTAACGTTTTCTTAGAAAATGTTCCTATATATTTTAGTCCCACGTTGAATTATAAGTTATAGTGTAAATAGCCGCAATTTGCATTTTAAAAAAGAAGTGAATAAAGGCTTTATATTTTCTGTCTATAAATATATTCAGTTTTCACAGTATATCGTTGACCTCTGCTCTATTTATATGTTATCTATCACTATGCGTTCTCCTTAACACCCGCTATCTCTCACCATTTATTTATTGACAGTCGAAGGTAGTAATGAAATAGAATAATAAAACAATAGGAATAGTCTAATACACTTAATTGAGCATAACTGCAAATAATAATATTACACACGCAGCTCATCATAGAAAACATAGCAACAGATAAGGGCAAAGAAGATATATCGCGCAGAGAGTCACACATTTAGGATTTTAACTTTGATTTAAATTTTAAATGGATTTGCAAACTCATTTTCGAAATTAAAACAATCTAACCCGCGTGCAATATATGACGCCACGTGTCTTATATATATATTTACATGCTAACGGCTGATTTTTCTTTCTTTTTTTTTCTTTTTTAACATTTCTTTCTTTCTTTCATTATTTCTACTGTTTATTACACGTGACTATATTTTTTCCAAATTGCGTTCTTTGTATAAATTTGAAAACTTGTCTGTTTTTAATTAAAGTTATGCTACCAACTGATGATGATTGTATTTACAACTGAAATATTTGATTATCCTTTATTCCATATTTATTTTTACATATATATAGAGATAGATAGATAATTTAATAACACTGAGGTGTTTGCTTGATATGTCTTTTGTTAGATTTTTACAATTTTCCGAATAATGCATCTAGTATTTTGATCAAATTTGGTGCATGTAAGTTCCGCGGTTCTGGATCAATACTTTCTTTCTTTCGAATTTTCTTTCGATTTCAATTATAAAATCAGAATCAGGTGATGTAAGGCTTAATGTGTGTACAACTATGGTTTACTGCTATTTTATGTATATATATATATATATATATATATATATATATATATATATATATATATATATATATATATATATATATATATATAGCACGGACAAGAAGTGGTTTCATTATATATAGAAATAATATGTATGAATAAATGAGTTTTCCGTCAAACTCACTGATGACTGTCCTTAAGGGACTTTTGGCATAGTTGTCACGCTAAGCACTTCAGGTTTGCGACGCTATTTGTCCAGCGCCTTGTATTCCCAAATGGTCACCCAACATATACTGACCAGACTCTCTGTCGCCTGACTTCATTGATCTAACGGGAACCGGGATGTCAGAGTGATTATGCCGTATTCATATATATATATATATATATATATATATATATATATATATATATATATATATATATATATAACTAATTGGCTATGTGTATATGCATATATATATATATATATATATATATATATATATATTCATGTGTATATATATATATCATTAAATGTAAATATACGTACATATGTGTATATATAGCTGTGTGTATATATGTATATATATAATGTATACGTATGTATATATATATTATGTATATCTATGTATATATATATATATATATATATATATATATATATATGTATCTATGTATATATATATATATATATGTATCTATGTATATATATATGTATGTATATATATATATGTATATATATATATATATATATCTTTATATATATATATATATGTATGTAGATCTCTCTCTATATATATGTATGTATATATATATATATGTATATATATATATATCTTTATATATATATATATATGTAGATCTCTCTCTATATATATGTATGTATATATATATATATATATATATATATATATATATATATATATATATATATATATATATATATATATATATATATATATATGAGCTTAGAGGACAATATTGATTTTATCAAATTTTAGTGATTTTCCATAGCAGACATAACGTGAACTAATTCACTTATTTCGGTCTGACTTAAGAATTCTAACGCAAAATTTGGTATTGCGTCTATTTTTTTGGTTTACGTTCATCCATAGTAATAAATAAAACAATTCAGACAATGCTCAATAAGTTAACGTGTCCATCCGAAATATATGTGAATAACGTAGCTAATTTAATTACACCGTTTTGAGGTTGCAATTTTTACGTAATGGAGCAGCAAAATACATTAATATAAACTTAATTGTACGCTCGCATATAAAGTTTGTAAGAATACCTTTTGGCAAACGCCATCCTAAGTAATAGTGTAACTTTTGAGAATAACATTAAAAACGAGAACAGTAAACCTAACAGCCAAAATACTAAATATTATATATAGTTATGTATATAAATGCGTTGTTAGGGTAGATTGTATATTTCAATATGTGATCAGTTTGCTTGGAGTAAAAGTAGTCGATGAGAGAGCACTTACATTGACACAATTAGATAATCATACTTTTATAACTTAATCTTCCACATCAGATGCATGTCAGATAATTCTCGTTGTAATTCTCGTTATTTGCAGTCATCTTTTCCGCGATATTCAGGTACCCGTTGTGGAGTAATCACTTCTCTTTTGTTTCTTGGGTTGTTAACTTTTGGCAAATATTTGGGCGCTCGGGTTTGGCACTACTACTGTGGTTATCTTCGTCGGTTAATACGAAGGATCATGTAGCATGTTACAATACGATCCGGAAATCGGTCGTTTATTTCCGCTAAGAAAGACACGCTAACGACACAGCAAATGGATGGTAAGAAGTTCGCAGGGCTTTATATTGTAGAGCTGTTTTAAATTTACCGATTGCATGATGTAATCCAGGAATCATCATCATCATCATCTGATTGATGATGATGATGATGATGATCATCATCATCATCATCATCATCATTATCATCAGCATCATTATCATCACGACGACGACGACGAGCAGCAACAAAATGATTGTGGGTGTTTATGCTGGTTGGAAGACATTCGGCAGGTCGATAACTGAGGTCTACTGTTCTAATATTAGAGGCAAGGATAAAAAATGGGCTAAAAGTGTGTAACAGTATACGTGATTATCCGTGACCTATTTTATACTTCTAAAACTCTATTGAGTTGGCTCCAAATACTGTTTCTTAAAATGTTTCCTTGTCATGCCTATATGATGAGTTCAAGGGCTTGAATGGACATGACTCAGCAGTAATATCGGAAGTTCAATCCTTTCCAAGCGTGCCCATGCTGATGACGGCGGATAGCCAGAAACACGTGTCCATGGATTCCTTTCATGTACGCAAAAATTAATTAATAAATACTTATAAAAATTTTAAAAATGATGACACGTGCAATTTAAAAAAAGGCGATATAAATCCAATATTTTTTGTTATTAAGAAGCGAAAATACTTAAAGAAAACATCTCTGTTTCTATCGGTAGGAAAAATAGCAAAATATAAAAAAGTACGTAATGTATTGCTATAAAAAGTCATAGAGGTGTTTGTGATGTAGTGATAAAACGCTAGACTGAATACAGTAATATCGGAGGTTCGGTCCTGAGCCAGGTTATCAATGCTGATGATGTCTAATAGCCAGAAGCAGCTGTGCATGGATTAATATTATGTACGCAACACGAATGACTATATATATATATATATATATATATATATATATATATATATATATATATATATATATATATATATATATATATATATATATATATACGGTATAAGTGTTTGAAATACTGTACATAGAGTAATCTACAAACATCATTAAAAACCTTTAGATTTAGATTATTTGAATATTTATTTTCAAAATTAGTTCGTATAAATAAATATTTTGAAGTATGCATTCGCATTTTGGATTTTCATATTTACTCATAAATACGCAATATTTTCGTCGATAGTAAAACATTCAGTCTTATTAAGATACTGAAAACAGATACTTTGATCCTAGCCAAAATACCAAGTAGCTGTAAAAATTATGTTTTTTATTACAATATATTTTATTAGTATTTGTAGCACAGTATCAGTTCTGTTGTACGTTTTCTCAGGATATACCTCCTTCATTTTAGGAGTTTGGACGTCTCCTTCTATGGATATTGTAGAATCTGTTCTGTTGTCATGAGATCCTCTCAACATGCACTACCCTCTGCTTTTTAGGATGCGGGGTAGTGTACTTTCTATTCAGTTGTTATAATTTTACCCACCCATGGATTAACTCCTCCTTTTTGATTTGGGGGTAATGTTTGTACGTCGTGATATTATCCTCAATCATTACCTCCTCATTTGGACCAGTGTATTGTATTTTCGCTCACCATCCTATCATCTTCCAAGCCTGGCCAACACATGCGACCAGTAGAAGCATGTTATTTACTAGTAATATATATATATATATATATATATATATATATATATATATATATATATATATATATATATATATATATCTGTGTATATATAAATATATATCTGTATATGTATATATATATATATATATTATGTACATGCACATGCTCAATCCTATTAACAATGTTATGATTAGACACATGCCGATATTCAATTTCCTTTTCAATAATTAGTATATGACAAATTATCATACATGACGATAATAATCACACACACATTTCGCAGATGTAAATATATTGCAGCCCTTGGCAACGTCTGTTGCTATAGCAACCACATCTGAGTCGTTTACTACACAGACACGAATAGGTGGAAGAAACAATCTAAAGTATTGCTGATGGCGTAGTCTTCTTCTCTCGTCTTTTCCACCGTATTTATATAGCCCCAAGTATCAGGATATTGAAACAAATGACAGAAGTATATACTAGTATATGTGGGGCTCGTTGGGTCATATATGTTATATATATATGTTATATTAAGTATATATTTATGTCGACTTTCTCTCCATTTCACTTTCCTATGACTCGTTCTTACTCTCTTTTACACTTATTATTTTTCTTTATATGTCTCTCACTCTATTTTGTTTGTATCAAAAAACGTGTTTTGTACAATTAGTATCTATCCTTTTTAAAGTAATAATGGATGATTGGCTTTTGGAAACAATAATTTATCATTGCTGACTTCATATTTGATGAATTCATCGATTTTTAAGAAATTATATACACTGCGACAAGCCATAATAGCTTTTCTAACAATACATATCTATTTCTGAATTTTCCATGACTCAATTTCGGAATTTTCTTCACCGGTAATCTCGCACTCTTTTATAAAAGTGTTGCTGAAAAATAATCAAAACCTCATTGCAAGTATTTGCAAAATAGCATATTTGTTAAAACCACTGAAAGTTGTCCGACCAATAATAATAGCCTTTATATTCAAACAATACAAACAAACGTTTATCAGTATAAATAAATTAAAGAGATGAATGCCGGTTATATTTAACAATTATTTTATATAATTAAATATATAATAATATATAGTCCAATACATATAATGAACAAATATCTTATTTACCTACACAGCCACCATGGATCATTATAACTTTAAAATGTCTTGACTGGATCAGGAAATGCTGTAATAGTGGTTGGTACTACTGTCCTTGCTGCAATATTTGTGACTTCCCATGAGTCCGTTTTAGATTTAAATTAACGTCGGATTGCATAAACATCTCGTTTGATGATAGACTAAACGTTTTCTATTGGGGTATAAATCTAAAGAAGGATGGGATCCAAATCATCAACTTCGTACCTTTAATCCCGAAATATGGTAAGAATGTTGAAGTTGCATGGGAAGAGTGAGAAGGTGCTTGTTGTACATAACAACAGAGTCAATCAGTAGAACAAAATGTACATTTTCTAGCCAGAGTACCAGAGATGAATTCCAGGGATTGATATAAGAAGCAGACGTAGTTTTTACTCCTTCGGATGCTCGTATAAGACAAACAAGTCTATCCCCAATGATACTCGTCTATATATTGCCCTATCTACATTTTTTTTGTAGTTTCAAACAATGGTGTCTCGTATCTCTAGAGTAAGCCATATCTTTTCGCTAAGCTATTACGTCCATCAAGGTGTTCCCGAGTCTTATCAGTAAAAATAATCTTACTTATATCCATCTTGATATATTGTGTTGCCCAGTCCATTCTAGATGGTTTGTGTATTGGAGTAAAAGAAGGTTTTGTGAGTGGAAATCTCACAGAATACAAATTGCATTCCTTGTTTTTATTGATACGTCAGTACACTCAGCTTCTGTAAACATTGCTTTTCTTGATTGTCAAGGTTTTTTTATGAAAATGACGAGGAACATTCATCAAACCCTAGTTTGTTGGCTAATGTTCCTTAATAAATAGTTTTACAATATCCACGTTACGACTTATTTTGCGGACAGTATAACCAGGAAAGATCCCTTCAGCTGTTTCCCTTATTTTAATGTATTATACTCTCCTATTTAGTTATTTTAAACATCTCATGATATTGTCTCGCCATAGAGAGGGAGATAGGGAAGGTTCAACAAAAAACTAAGGCATATAAATCTGTGTTAATGCACGTGGCAATTTTAATTTTCAAACTTACGGTTTTCCTCATAGCATATCACTCTTTGTATACGTGGAAATAAATAAAACTGATTTTTTCATCTCATCGTTGCCTTTCTATTTATAATATGCTTATCATATATTGAAAAGTTAATCAGGTAGGAATTGATTCTTTATCATAAGTACATTAAATAATAACTGGTTTCGTTTAGCTTTGCATCCAGAATCAAGTCTGCGACCAAGTCTGAAATAATTCATTCTAACAACAATTGATAATATTACGACTGGCATCCGCACGTATTTACATTCAGACTACTATGACACGTAACATAATTAAGTCTCATTACAACTGAAATCCCGATTAAATCTTATGTGAAAAACACATTTAAATATATTCATTTTTGTAATACAATTAATTCGTATAAATACATGAATTCTTCTTAAGGCGACGTCTATAAACGTACTTATGTTTAGAAGGAAAAATAGATATTTTCGCATTATAAACTAAACGAAAATGTAAATATCAATTTAGTTCATTTTCAAAACACTTCTATTTGGTTCGAAAGATGACAATTATGATAGGTGACTCTTTTTTATTCATACGTGTCGTCTCGATCGTCGTGTTAGGAGCAAACCGCAGTAATTACTCTGTTTTTACTGATTGTACTGATTACTGATTTTACTGATTACTGATTTTACTGATTACTGATTTTATTTTGGTCCCAATACATTATGCACTTCCCATACATTAATAAAACAATCTTATAATCAACTATTCTCTTGTGTGTGTGGGGGTGGCAAGTAAATATGAGCTCTTTTCAATGTGAGGCATAAGAATTTAGAATACAATAAAAGCCATAATGTAATATGGCGGGCGCCGCCATCTTAGATTCTACGTATTTCTGTTGTTCACATCCTGGCCTACTTTAATACGTTGTTCACTTGAATAAATACTAAACGAACATTGAAACAAAACAGTTTATTTGCAATTATGGCAAACAACCGTTTTCGACATTCGTTGGAACTACAACCAGTTAAACTAAATTAAAATTGTACAGATAGCTTTACGTAGTTTAACAATCAAACTAATTGCATTATTTGACACAGAAATCTGTAAAATAATAATCAAATTGAAGGAATTGGTTAGTGTGTTGATACATTTCTTCGTCTCTAGATTAAGACACGAGTGGTTCACACTTGTAATCAACTCGAGCAAACATTAGTTTGACGTTCTGATATAATCTTTTTAAGCATCGATAATTATTTAGAATTTGGATGTTAAACAAAGTCAAGCAAAGTTTCGTGAAGTTAAATTCCCAAATGTGCATTTAAAAACTAAAGACAATCTGAGTAAAACTAATTCAATTGTATCATTTAACTACTTAAACAAAGGCTAGAATAGTTAGTCTGTATAAGTTCATGTGTGTAAGTTAAACATCTGATTGGTTTTTATTTGAAAACTGGTTAAAATGTATAAATGCATATATATATATATATATATATATATATATATTAATACATATATTTATAGTTATATATGTTTATATAGATATATATTAATATATATATATATATATTTATAGTTATATATGTTTATATATGTTTATATATATATATCTATATATATGTATAACTATATATATATATTTATATATATGTGTATATATATATATGTTTATATATGTTTATATATATATATTTATATATATATATGTATAACTATATATATCTATATATCTATATATATATGTGTATATATATATATCTCTATATATATATAAATATATATATATATATATATTTATATATGCATATATATATATATTTAAAGAAGTTAGGCTATTAACATTTGTAAAAAAACTTTTTGCAGTCATTGTTTGTTATTTTATTATGTTAACATTTTATAACCACAACATATACTAATGTTGGTAGCCTCACTTCTTTAGATATACATTTCTTTCTCGTTGGAACTGCACTGATTCTGCATTACCCCCTATTCTCTTACTCCCTCTATCCCTTTCCAATCTCTTTCTCTCTCTCTCTCTCTCTCTGTATATATATATATATATATATATATATATATATATACATATATATATATTAGGACTTAAATCGAGACATTTTACCTTTTTATATTTTTCGAAATAATTCATTTTTGCATTTTCAAGATGTTCAGCTCTGATTATTAATTTATATTCCATTACTATTTGTCAGACCTTCTGACGAGAAGAGCGTTATATTTATAAAGCCATGGGTGGACCGTATGTTTATATGTATATATTTTGTTTTAACGATTGATGAACTAATAAATATGTTAACTATACAAATGTCATCAACTTAATCACTTAATAATCCATATATAGTAATAATAATAATAATAATAATAATAATAATAATAATAATAATAATAATAATAATAATAATAATAATAATAATAATAGTAATAATAATAATAATTCAGATAAAACATCCACCGAGTAGTAATCCAAAGAATTTCAACCGGGTTTATACAAAAGTGCTCAATATCAAATAGAGCTTTTATATGTGATTATTTTTATTTACACAGACAAGTACAAAACTTGCGACACTGACATGTCGATGTTATCGATCAACAGCTATTATAAAGTGAGATCTGATCAGGCAGAGTTAGAATCCGATCTTAACCTTAGATCATATTTGGAAGGAATGAAATGGAGAAAAAAAAAGAAATTTGAAATTTCAAAATTTGGAAAGTCACGTGGTTTGGACTGTTCATGATCAATGAGTTAAAATAAAAAATAAAAATAAAAATAATAAATGACAAAAAATATTAATATAAAAGATAATATATGAAATATAAAATAAAATAGAGTAAAGTAAAATGAAGTAAAATAAAATTAAATTAAATAAATATTTTATATTTCATACTTTAGATAAGATCTCAGTTCATAATAGCTGATGATCGATACCATCGACATGCCAGTGTCTTTTACATGTCTGTGTAAAAACAAAATCATATATATATATGTATATATATATATATTTATATATATGTATATATATATATATATATACATATATATATATATATATTTATATGTATATCTATATATATATATATTTTGTATAGTATGAACATATATGTAGGAAAATTAAACTACAAAGGGTGTTCAAAATTCCATCCCCGTAAGGAATGGTCCGGCTTAAATAAAAAAAGATAATCGAAAATGTAAATGTTAAAAGTAATGTAAACTTTTAAAGGTAAAAAATAAAAATAGTTTCTAAATACTCTGCAGTTTACAATAAAAAACAGTGAATAGCTCGTTTATATGTTTCATTTCATTTACACAGATAGTTTAAATGATGTATTACAAGATGCCAATAAAATTATGAAATTCATGAAATTGTAGGATGACCTTCCCCATTTTCAACACTAACGCATAATTCACCAGAATCCGTTTCAGAGGTGAATTATTTTCTTTCGCGATGGTCAGTGCTGCTACAATCTGTGATATAAAACGAGATGCACAAAAAATGACCCTCTTTCTGTCAGCCTTGTCGGTGTCGAACACACTTACCAACATACGTGCGTTACGCACACGCATGTTACGGTATGAAAAACATACCCTTAAACTTCCTCCCACACGCAAGTACACATATTCGTTGGCGTCATTGTACAGTCCTTTTTTATACATGATAGCTTTTATCTTATTTATGTGTTAACTTTTTTAAATGAGTGTATTAAAACATGTATAAGCGTTCGTATATTCCCGCAAAATGAAAAAAAATCCGCCTTACCCTGTGTATTGCATTCTAGTTTCCACATATAAAACAATATATATATTTCATTTACATCATATGTGTAGATTTTACTAAACTATCAAAATAAAAGTAAACAAATAATTGTTATATTTACACTTTGCGATTTTTCAAGATACGATACAATTTAAATCGAATGTATTTATCATTAAACGTTCATTAAATTGCGATGTGGTTTACCTGCTTGCTCGTCACCGACCATCTGTACACTTATTTTAAGAGGATTGTGAAAAGACGAATAACATAAATAAAGAGATAATGATAAAAGAAGTAGTAAAAAGAATATTGTTATGGAGATAAGAAAATGATACAAAGCTAAAGGGGTGTAAATGGAACAAAGTATAGAAGGGGGTAGAGGGAGAACGGGTATTGAGGGAAAATCAAAGTGGATGGATAAAGAAATGGGGAATAAGTGAGGGTTTATTATGTCATAAAAATATATTCTGACATGCTGGAATAGATATAAAATATGACTGAGAAGAAAATATCGGAAGTGATCGAGTGGGAGAGAGGGGAAAAGTTGAGGAAGTTATCTATAAATACATCGAAATGTATCTTGACATTGTGAAATGCCTTGTTTATCTGATAGAATTAATTAAAAAAGCGAAGGACACAAATAATAAGGGAGACCGGAATAGGAGGAACGTAAAGATTAGTAAGAGAGAAAGAGAAATGGAGATATGTTATGACATCACAAAGTACGGTAACTTTGTGAAATCCTTTTACTTAGAATTTTTTTAAGAACAAATGACATCAACGTTAAAACGTGTATATAAGAATATACAAACCACATCGTGTAACGACAGGGCAGAGTTTTTCAAGACAAATGTATTTCGTTTAAAAAATTGCCTGAAAAAAAGCTTTCGACAGCATCCCTCAAGCATGGATAATTGAATGTTTTAAATTATATAAAATACCAGACAGGATACTAAATCTTATAAAAAAAGCAATGGAAAGATAGGGACTGGAACTGACAGCAGGAGGACAACACCTGACTGAGATAAAGATACAGAGACGCATTTTCCAAGGAGAGTCCGTATCACCACTACTGTTTATTATAGCTATGATCCCACTCAACTACATACTCAGAACATGTAATCCCAGATAAAAATGTACAGTCATTGAACTAAGAGTAAAACACTTGGTGTACATGGACCACTCGAAACTATTTGCAAAAAGTAAAAAGGAAAATCTGATAAATACGACCAGAATCAGTCAGGACATCCACATAGAATTCGGAATGGAAAAGTGTGCACTACTAGAAATAAAAAAGGAAAACTGGACACAACAGAGGGCATGGAACTCCCCAACACAGAGGAAATGAGGGTGGTAGGCGAGTAAGTTAGCTAGAAATATCTTAGAGTTCTGAAAACAGACACCATCAAATCTACAGAAATGAATGTGAAGATTGGAAAATAATATTTACATTAACACGAAAACTCCTAGAAACGAAATTATATAGCAGGAATCTAGTATAAAGAATAAAGACTGTGGCAGTAGCACTAACAAGATACTCCGGACCATTCATAGGCTAGACCAAAGAAGAACTCAGCCACTTTGAGTAAGGTGAGGAAAATCAATGACCATGCGCGCCGCACTACATCAAATAGACGATACGGACAGACTCTACATGAAAAGAAACGAAAGAGGAAGAGGACTGGTAAGTATAGAAGATTGCGTAGAAAACTAAAAAAAGAGCTGGAGAAATACATAACTCAAAACATGAAAAGGCTTATCACCGCAGCCAGAGACACCGTTCAAACAAGTAACTCTGGAAGCACCGAAAACAGAAACAGACATACAAGAAAAGAAAAGTGGGAAGAACACAACGAGATGGACGCTTCAGAAAACTGACAAGAGAAGAAACCAACGAAAAGAACACTTGAACAGAGAAACAGAAGTGTTACTGATTGCGGCACAGAACAATGCAATTACGATAAACTACATTACAGCAAAAATCAAAAACCCCGGCAACACAATAAATGCAGACTGTGTAGACTAAGAGACGGACTAAGAGACGACACAGTAAGGCATATAATAAGTGAATCTAGCGAACTAGCCCAAAGGGAATACAAGAACAGACATGACTGTGTGGAGAAAGCAGTACACCGGGAACTGTATGAACAATTGGATTTCGAATAGGCTGACAAATGGTTCAAACATCAACCAGAAACAGTACTGGAATACGAAAAATACAAAATCATTACGGATATGGATATACAAACAAACAAACTCAGGCAATCAAGGAGACCGGATGTTATAATAATTAGCAAGAAGGAAAAATCTTGAAAAATAGACTTTGCCGTTCCAGTAGACCACAAAGTGAAGATCAAAGAAACGGAAAAACGAAGCAAATACACAGAACCGATGAGAAAACTGAAAGGACTATGGAGCATGAAGAAAGTCAATATAATACCAAAAATCGTAGGAGAACTGGGAACAATGAAAAAAACTTGAAAGAAAAAACTGAGAGAAATTGGAATCAAATGAATCATTCAAACTATAAATGTAAAAACAAAAAAAAAGTTATAAGTGCCTAGGCTGACACCACACAAAATATTTGCATAGGATCAAGGAGGATGAGAAGACCGAGAAGGAACAACGCAAACCAGACCTCCACTTGAAGTGCAGAGAGTGTGGGGAGGTTGGAGAGGCTTATTGCTACCTAAATCTCAGAGAAGACCAATGGTCCTTCCTAGCGAGAAATCAATGGGGAACGGCTGTTCTGATACTGTAAGGTTATGTGCGATGGCCACCGAGAAGGGGTGGGGAATACTGAAAATCTGGGGAGACTTGCTGTCACTCAGACTCCAGAGAATAATACTAGTTTTCGGTGAGCAATCACTGATGACCTGTATGAGAACTTCCAGTGAGTAAAAATAATATTAATGATAATACAAATAATATTATTATTAATAATAATAATAATAATAATAATAATAATAATAATAATAATAATAATAATAATAATAATAATAATAATAATAATAATTTCTGTAATTAATTAAAGAGCAGATGAACATTTAAAGTCTCGAGTGTATCGAGTGCAGACGTCTATTTGGTAGATATAAGAATGTTATATCTATTGGGAAGTGTAATGTTAGCAATCTTCTGCGATGTAACTTCAGCATTCGGGAGATAATAGTGTTGCTTTTTGTTTCACTTGAAACTAATTGGAATAGAAAAAGTAATTAGTGAGGTGAGAGGACAAAAAGTTACCGTTATATTTCAAGGAGCCGATATACAATTAAAATATCGTACGTACCGACTGAATACGTCTTTTTGGTAGATATTCACATGTTATTTTTATTGTGAATTTTAATGTTAACAAATAACACTCTTCTTAGATTTAACTTCAGAGGTCGGGAGATAATATTGTTTACTTTAAACTTAAAAGTAAGTGAAATCACTCCCCAAAAACTAATTTGTAACGTGAGAGAAAAACAGTAGCCGTTATTTTTTTAAGGAGCTGATGAACATTTAAAGTCTCGAGCGTACCGATTGAAGAATCTTTTTGCTAGATATACAAATGTTATATTTATTGTGAATGTTAATGTAACTAATAGCAAGCTTCTGTGATTTCACTTCAGGTGCCAGGAGATAATATGTTTGCTTTTTGTTTATGTTGAAAGTTATTGAAATCCTCCTCCTAAAATATAGTAATTAGTCACGTGACAGAAACAAGTTTCAGTTATTTTTTGAAATTTCGACTAAACGTGTCATAACTTTGCATCAATTCATCAGACAAACATGGAAACGTAATGTATTATCATTTTTTATTTAATGTATTGTTTTTTATTTATTTATTCATTTTTATTCATTTTTTAAAAATATTAATCTATATATTTATTTATATTCGTATTGTCTCTATTATTTTGATTAATTTTTTTATTTAATTTTTTTCTTTTCGTAAATGTGTATTCATGTATGTGTGCTAGTGCACCGTGAACCTCAGGTAAATACGATAAACACTATCCCTGTGACAGGTAAACCGAGCCTTTAGATACTTGAATGCTTAAAAATGTACAAGATACTCAACAGCATTATTAATGCCATCAAGAAAGCAATGGGGGCATGGAAATTAGAACTGACAGCTGGAAGACAACACTCGACGGCGATCAAAATACAGAGAGGCATTTTCCAATGATACTCCCTATCACCACTACTGTTATATCCTAGCCATGATCCCACTCAACTACATACTCCGGAAATGTGATGCCGTATACAAGTTCGCAGGCAAAGAACAAATAATACACTAAATCATGTACATGGACGACCTTAAGCTATTTACAAAAAGGTTAAAGATAAAAAAGGGGAAGCTGGACACGATTGAGGGCATGCAACTACTGAACCAAAAGCAGATGAGGATGTTAGGCGAACAAGGCAGCTATAAATATTTTGGAGTTTTGGAAGCAGACACA
Source organism: Sepiola atlantica (assembly GCA_963556195.1). Classification (NCBI taxonomy): domain Eukaryota; kingdom Metazoa; phylum Mollusca; class Cephalopoda; order Sepiida; family Sepiolidae; genus Sepiola; species Sepiola atlantica. The sequence goes on along the minus strand of OY744523.1, from coordinate 36,956,401 downwards.
ACACATTCAACATAAATTAAAGAGACAATTGGAAAATAATATTTGAAGAAGAACGAGAAAGCTCTTCAAAACTTAATAATAATAATAACATAGCAGAAACCAAATAAAATTAATTTATATATGGACTGTATCACTAATAAGATATTCTAGACCATACATAAGCTGGACAAAAGAATAACTCAGACAACTGTATCAGAGTTCTAGACAATAAATGAGCATGTACAACGCATGATATCCAAAACACGATACATACATACTCTACGTAAAGAGAAACAAAGAGGGGGGACTGGTAAGTAGAGTAGAATGTGTGGACGACACTAAAAGAGAGGTGGGGAAATACATAAACCAGAACACAGAAAGGTCGATCATCGCAGCAAGATAAAGTGTTAAAATGAACAACGCAGGAACCACCGAAACTGGACACAAACAGACTAGAAAAAAGTGGGCAGAAAAACAACTACATGGGCGTTCATTAAGAATGACAAGAGAAGAGAGTAACGGAAATAGTTTGGCATGGCTGAGAAGAGGACACTTGCATATCTAACACGAGGACAAATGGTGCAAACATTAACCAGAGACAATACTCGAAAACTAAACCCACAAAATCGTCTGGGATATGGAGGTACAAATAGATAAAGACATTTCATAAACTACCCATATCTGAAAAAGTGATGGCACAAGCCCCGGCTAATACCACACAAAACAGTCGTGAAAGGTCAAGAAGGGTGGATGAACCGAGGATTGATAGCACTAACGCTATCTACACTGGAAGAGTGCGAAAGGCGCTGGGGAATTTGTGAGGATTTTGCCAAATCCCAAAGAAAGCCAATGGTCGTTGTCAACGAGAAAGCACTGGTAAGCGTCTGTTGTTATAACACACATGTATTTTCTAGCAGTTATCGAAAGAGGTGGAGAGCACTAGAAATTTAGGGGATACTTGTTGTCACTTTACCTCCATGGACCACCACTGGTGATTATCAGTCAGCATTCACGGATGACGGCCTGTGTGAGAACGATTAGTAAGTAAACATCACATTATTATTATTATTAATAATAATAATAATAATAATAATAATAATAATAATAATGAAATTAATAATAATCGTAATTAGTAAGTAAACATCATATTATTATTAATAATAATAGTAATAATAATAATAATAATGATAATAATAATAATATAATGAAATTAATAATAATCGTAGCATTACGAGGAACCGTCCATGAAACCTTGAAGAAAGACAAGTACATTAAGAAGCAAAGAAAATACTGATAGTATACAAGGTACGGTAATAATAACAGCAACCGGAAGGCGAAACCCTACAACCACAACAAACGCTAACCGGCCACATATAAGTGAAAGGAAAATGGATTCAACGCAAAATTGTTGTGAAGAATACAGGCGGCAAAAGAACGAAAAGGGGAGCCACAATTAGACCTCTACTGAAAAAGTGCGATTGTAATGGATCCTTGGGGAGGCTTAAATTCTTGAGAGGATCAACGTCATTGCTAGGGAAAATCGATGGTAAATGGCTGATATTATTATTTAAAAAATAAAAATTAGAATAGTTGCAAAAGTGGTTGAGAATGCTCAACATCTGAAGCGGTTTGTTGTCACCCGGACTTCAAGGGAGCACAATCAACTAATGTCAGTAAGAAATAACTGCTAATGAGGTGTGTAATTAAATAATACTTTAGTTTATAGATTGCTATAGAAACACTAGATTTACTTTTACTATTTTAGTAGATATAATATAATTAAGAAATATATACTACGAAAGCTATGTGGAGGTCGTGTAGTATAGTGAGCCTTGCTGGTCACTGTGCAGAATTTATATGTATATAGATGCTTCAGACGTTGGGAAGAAGGGTTAGGGTGAATAATGGTCAAATGATAATGTTTTCATAGTAATGGAAATATATGAATTAATAAAACAGAAATGCAAAGGGTTGAGAGAAGCACGAAAAGAAAGAGAAAGAGAGAGAGACAGGGAGAGAAGGAGAAATACAGTAAGAAGACAGAGAAACAGAATGAAGTGAGAGAGTGTTTCTAGTATCAGATAGTAAGTAATTATATTTTTTGATGTCAGAAAATAGAAGTAAGAGAGTGTTTTTATTATAAGATATTTAGGTATTCTATTTCTTGGATGTCTGCATATATGAGGGGTATTATGATATCACAATCTATTCTGACTATCAAATTCGTTGAATCCGTAATCCTTGTTTTAACATTGTCAAACAATTTCAAAATTAATAAATGTTACATCTAATAATATATATATATATATATATATATATATATATATATATATATATATATATATATATATAATACTTTATATATCATACTGATACAACTTTTACGCTTCTGTATTCAAAAGTGTATGTAAAAGCTCTATTATCATATTTTGAATATTGTAACGGGCAAAAGAAATCCGCCATATGTGATCTGTTTTGTTTACGAAGAGAATATATTCCAGCTGTGCGAAATAAAAAGTGGTTTTGAATTATTTCATGCAATAAAATGTAAACCAAATTATATATTTCATACCAACGGATCATCACTCAAAAACCCACATTAAGATAAAGTGTAGTGAGATTTTCAATCGGTAATAGAAAAGTAGTATGAAGAGATTGATAACTGTGATTCATTTACAAGAAGATTCGGCAAATATTTGTTGACATTGGACTTGCAAAGTACCATGATGTAGTATGTAGGGAATCGTTTTCTCAGTAACGTGTTACACAGTAGGGAGGTTCTTAATAAATAGGTTCTAAATAACATTTTGTCTTGGACTTACGTTTGATTTCAGTTACACAATGGAAGAAAAGAGAGGTGTATTTGCTGTGATGGTAGCAATATTATAATTACTGCACGCATTCACATAAACGCTCATAATCATTAATAATTCGTATCCATATTATCTTAACCCATACTTTGACTTCAGCTAAAACATCATCTCTGTCAATGAGATTCCGCACGTTATGTATATTATGTAAGATCAAATGAACAGAACCATACATTTTCATCCCTACAAAAAAAATAATTTAATTATATTTATATACACAACATTAGGTTAACACAATTATATTAAGTTAATTATCTCTATTGAACACGGGACCATTAAGTTGACACAGGGACTTCTTAGGTGACCGAAGTTAATACCAGATTGACGACCATATGAAAATATCAACCGCTGTATGTTCGACAACAACTAAACATCTTTAAAGAATGCAACGCCTTGAGAATGCCTTGAGCAAGGGCTTTAAGATATGCTGGCCAGGCAGATAAGCGTTGAGGCAACTGAACCGCCCTTGGCGGGTGGTATGTTCTAAATAATATAGCGAAGGTATCTAGAGAGACATGTTTGCGTTTTTAATCCTTCTTATAAAGTATACTTTTATGTTTGTTTCGCTTTTGTAACTATTTTCTTATTACCAAAGTATTATTTTATTTAAAGAATATTTGAAAAACAAAATTGCATTATAGTTACAGTTATTTAATAAGTAATTGAAAGACATTTTTATAAAATCATCGCCCATTTTGTTTGTTAAGATGATGCCAGTTTAAATATGTATTTATGATATATTTATGGTGTAAATAGTTTCTCAGGCATTCTATATTAAATAAATCGAAAAGTGCTTATAATTTTACACCCGGAAAGGGTTCTCTATAAGACAATTGAAATGCTTCCAGATTTCTTTCAAATTTGACAAGTCACGATATATTACTTTCTTTTAACTGTTAACATTTCTTTAAAGGTAGTATCGAGGGTTTACTTTCGTAATTAAATAATTGTTGTAATAATTACAAAATTGTTTTATTTTACGGTATTAGATTTTTGTTTTCACTAAATATACAATTAATTGTATATAACAATATAATGATATGGTAGCCGTTAGGGGCGATACACACGCGCATACATAGAGTTATTTTTTCGAGTTGATTGACCCCATCGAAAAGTACTGAGTTTGTTAAACCAAGTTCAAAGTTGATCACATCTACTTTGGTAATTTAGCAACTATTAATATTGTGAAGTCTATGAATACGCATACTCCCTCAAAAGTCATGTGGGAAACCCAACTTTTCTGGGTTTTTTAACAAAAATGTCATTTACAATAACCTAATATAGGCCTCTGCTTCACTAGTGTTTACTCCTTATTCATCAGTCTGTGGAAGTTCTAGAAAATGTCAAATGTAGATCAATCGTTATATTCAATATATCCGTGTCGCTTTTTGTCTTGTAGTATGATAAAAATAAGCTTAATATAGCTGAGAGTGTTGTTGTTGTCGTAATTACCGGCACATCTCTGTATAAGTGCCTTCCTATACCCAGTGTAGACTATCTGTGTAATACTTATGTTCTTTGAACCCATTTGCTATCATATGCATATATGTCAGTAGTCAGAACAATCACATTTGTAAATGTTGCCATCGTCTTCAATAAAACGTCTACACCGCATCGTTAACAGCAAGTGCTGCGTTTTGTCATCAAATACATGCGTTATCTGTTTAACACTGTTAAGACAGCTAACTATATTACCCGCTTAATATGAGATCAATATGATTTATGTTTCGATTTGTCGCATAGCTTTTTAAGTCGTCAATTTGTTGTCACACGTGTATTCATGTTAAAAATTGCTCCTGTTCGGGTGGTCGAATTGTGCGACCGGCTGAAAGATACTCCATACTAATGATTCCATTAAAATTCAACGTATACATATATGAGTAATATTTAAAGAATATCGAGTATCAAAGAATTATATATATATATATATAGATAGATAAATAGATAGATAGATACATAGATAGATAGATAGATAGATAGATAGACAGACAGACAGACAGACAGACAGACAGACCGACAGACAGACAGACAGACAGACAGACAGACAGATAGATAGATATATATTTTAAACACAATAAGCGTGTATTAATATAGAATATCGATGTTTTAAACTTTAATAGTATTTTGTATAGCCCGGTGTGCTGGCCGTCGACGAATGAAAGAAAACGAATTTAAAGATCTCTAAAAAAAAGGTTGGAAGGTTGTCTATTTAATTATTTCATGTTTCTGTAGAGATGCACAGTGTATCTGATATATGATGCATCAATTTGATATACACTCTTTACGAAGAGAATGTTATTTCAAACTGAAACAAGATAGAGAGACGAAACAATCGAAATAGAACACTAGTCATATGCAATTGAGGAATACATGTGTTTTATCTTAGAAAAAAGATGCATAATGCTATTTCGATGTAATGCTTCATCCTATCAAAATTCTAGGTGCAACTTAGAGGAAATGCGTCCCAACGAAAGCGGAGAAAATATAGCATCGCAAAAAAACATTACACGTCATTGGAACAAAAATCAAGTCCCTTACCCAAGAAAGATCACTCTTTCGCTGATCAGGGTCATAACATATACTACACCTTCCGCTAAGCCGGAAATATATTTAACATATTTACTACTGCTTTGAATTGCTTCGCGTTCTGGCGTAGACGGAGAAGCAAAAAGTTTAAACATATATGATGTTGTTTGTAGGATTTCTATGTACTCATTTTCTCTTTGTATAGAAATGCATAGTTGATATTAAATAAACCTCCCCAACTCAGTATGTCTGCTTAGCGATAAAATGTTATTTCAGATTAAAACGTTGTAGACACACCGACCAATCGAAATACGTGAACTCTCATCGAGAAACGAGGAAGACATTTATCTCAGCTCTTAATGGCTACACTATGTGTGTTATCTTTTATTCATATCCGTCTTCTTTTTCAATTTTAGATCACATTGAATATTCACGCATTAGCCTCTACGAGTTTATTGTCTTTATTTTCTGTTTAATGACTTCTAGTCTGAGTAAACGGTTTAATTACTTTTCGTTTATTTCCTCTTTGGTAACGAATTTTATATTATATCTCGAGTTGATGATATGGTAATTGGTTCATGAAAATAACCTTCCTTTTGGTTTTAGTAGTCGATTTAAAGGTTATCAACGTGCAATATATCATTGGAAAATTCACTTGGTCAACAATTTGAAAGTATATCCTAATAGCTGGTACATATTAAGAGGTGCTGCAGAGAGTAAAATGTTTTGTCGTTACAGAGTACAAGACCGACTGTAAAATCTTGTGGTGAATGATTTTTTTTTTACTTTGGACTCCACACTCTTTCTTACAGAAGAAACGTGTCAAACCTACCTCCACTTTATCGTTATGGCAATGGGCAGTGTTCGAATAAGCTTCACTTTATCGTTCTACCTTGAAAAAGATTCACCGCTAAAACACCTCCTTCCCCCACAACGAAATATATATATATATATATATATATATATATATATATATATATTAATTGAATTCAAATATTAACAAAAGTAACAAAAACAATACGTTTCAAAAGTGATCACTATGTATTAGAGCTTTTCATATTAAAATAAACATTGTTTCAGAACCTCTTCGGTTCCTCTTCAGGTATATACTGAGGAGCAAAGGTTAGATCCGCCAATACATAATAATAAAAATCAAAAAAACAAACAAACATATTATTTGCTGTTTTATTTTTATAATTATGGATAAGCGGATCTAATCTTCGTTCCTCAGTATATACCTGAAGAGGAACCGAACAGGTCCTGAAACAATTATCGGGTACTCAAACTATGTTTATTTTAACATACACACACACATATATATATATATATATTTATATATATATATATATTTATATATATATATATATATATATATATTTATATATATATATATTTATATATATACATATATATATATATTTATATATGTACATATATATATTTATATATATACATATATATATATTTATATATATATACATATATATATATATATATTTATATATATACATATATATATATATTTATATATACATATATATATATATTTATATATATATAAATATATATATATATATATTTATATATATACATATATATATATTTATATATATACATATATATATATATATTTATATATATACATATATATATATATTTATATATATACATATATATATATTTATATATATATACATATATATATATTTATATATATATATATATTTATATATATGTATATATATATATATATATATATATATATATATTTATATATACATATATATATATTTATATATATGAAGGTTTATAACTAAAAGATAACTTTTAGAGAATTATACCTATTGTGAGATCAGGAAAGCTCAATATACTGGATAGAGCAAACATAAGGTGAGTCAATGAAAAATAGTTAGACCTGTAAATGGAAACAGATCGATATCTTCAGTTTCAATGAGGTTTGGTTCGCTGCTTTCTCCCTCTGGATTTGTTTTCTTGAACACAGGAAGAAATACGTTTTCTTAATATGGCTAATTTCGTCTGATCTCCCCTCTAAGGACTAAGGACTTGGGTGGAATCTTCGCCGTTGGATTTTCCTGCAGATTCTTCTGGATTTACCAATTACATTTGAACCCTTTACAACTTGGATCTCCGTGTTTGGTGAATTTCATTTACACACCCGTTTGAACTTTTAAAAACTTTTTAATAAAGAACTTTTTTTAAAAAGAACTTTTTTTTTCTTTTTTTTTTAAACTTTTTCCAAATTTTGAATTTTGACTGTTCTTATTTGTCAACTTATCAATCACTACTTCCTCTGATGATAAGATTTTGATCTTTGGAAAGCCGTGCTTAAGGAATACAATTGAAAGAGAAGAAGAATAAATATGTTTATTTACTAAATGCTCCTTGTTCTGAACAACTGAAGATATCGATCTGTTTCCATTTACAGGTCTTACTATTTTTCATTGACTCACCTTATACGAATGAGCTTCACTTTATCGTTCTACCTTGAAAAACATTCACAGCTAAAACACCTCCTTCCCCACAACGAAATATATATATATATATATATATATATATATATATATATATATATATATATATATATATATATATATATATCCTTCGATATGCCTAACGTAGTGCGGATTTCCATATACGCGTTTTTTTTTGCAAGGGATCAGCTTATAACAACTTTGTCTTCTTCCAATCCAATCTTAACAAATTATTTTACTTGTTAAAAGTAATTAAAGGATAATCATAAAATATATAAATGATAACACTTTCATATTGGTCCTCATTAGTCGTCTAGCATTCATACAACTCATTAACTTTTAATTCCGAGTTGTTCTCGGACTAGATAATCATTGTTCTAAAAAACAAAAGACAAACAAACGAGGCGTACAGTTTTAGAAACGTATAATTTTTCTAAATTAGTATGGTATTAATTCATTGATTCCGTAATTCGCATCGGTTTCCCCGATTATTTCTAGAATCATATACTCACAGGAAGGAAGCCGTGTAGGTTGCCAACATCAACAAGAGTAAATGGTACTACGGAATCGACTGAGTTCGAACTGAGCATGTCCAGATAAGCATGCTGATTCTTATCCACTTCATCACAGCGTCTTAACTACACTATATGCGTTATATACTATATGCAGGCTTTGTTATTTAAAGATATTGAACTGATTTAATTACGTAATATTATTATAATAGAAAACTCGAGCAAAATAACATGTAAACTACACATATATTAAAGTTTTATTTCATGTCTTGAAAGTGTGTAATATGAACAATACCTGCAGCATGGGTAACATCAATTCGAGAAGATAATTATTCTACAACCCGTATCGGCATATCAGGTGCTAGAAAACTGTTGCCATTTAATACTAAAGAGGGTTGTGGTGGAACATAAACACGATGATCTGAAACTATTTAAAGATGATCGACAAACATAAATGTTTAAATGTGAGTAAATTTCGCTAATTAAATAAACTCTCAACGAGGCTTTTACTCCTTAAATTAAAACCTTTGTATTCTATAACTTCAGTGCATTTGCTCACTCTTTAGAACCTGTTTTTAACCTTATGTTGTCAAATTGGCATGTCGAGGGTGATAACATATCTCAACTTATTTTTAAATACCAAAATCTATCTCATTCAAAATATACGTGACGACAAAAGTGAATAAACAAAACTGGATTGAAAGTTATTTTTTTTCTCTTTTGTTGTCACGTATATTTTGAATGAGATAGGTTTTGGTATTTAAAAATAAGTTGAGATATGTTATCACCCTCAACATGACAATTTGGCAACGGTTTTAAAGTGTGAGCAAATACACTGAAGTTATAGAATACAAAGGGTTTTTTTTTTCAGAAAAAGTAGATTTAAAGACAATAAAGGCAGGGATATCACACTTGTATACAAATGTGTTAAAAATTGAAAACATTTCAATTATCAATTTCAAAAAATAAGAAAAATAGCCATTACAATAAGTAAACATTCCAGGAAAAATATGTATCAATTTATAGCTACTCGAACTCGTTGGTCTTTTGGCTAAGATCAAAGTGTAGTATCTGTTCCGATGGATACTGCACCCCATACTGGTATTGTCTTGTCCTTCGGGGCTTGACTTACGCCAGGCAATGGGTCTGTCCTGTGCAGTTCTAGGAGGTCCACCATCCCAGGCTTTGCCTCCCCTCTTTGGGGAGTAGTAAGTTTATTGCTTACTGTCTGAGGCGCCCCTACCGGCGAATGCCGACGGGGCTGCCCAGGCAATTCATAAAATGGCCAGAGTGCTCACCTCTTGGGCGTTGGCTTTTCAAACTCCACTTTCCCGACACGACCTTGGATCACATCTTACTTGTGGGAGTAGGATTAAAACTGGCCTTGTGCCTAACTTCTGGAGAGGAGTAAATAAAAACTCCTTGGCTTTTTGTCAAAGATCAAAGTGTAGTATCTGTTCCGATGGACACTGCACCCCATAGACTGGTATTGTCTTGGCCTTCGATGCTTGATTTACACCTGTCTATGGGTCTGTCCAGTGCAGTTCTAGAAGGTCCACCCTCCCAGGCTTCGCCTCCCCTCTTTAGGGAGGATAAAGTTTATTGATTACTGCCTGAGGCGCCCCTACCGGTGAATGCCGACTGGCTGCCCAGGCAATTTTTAAATCCCACTTTCCCGACCCGACCTTGGGTCACATCTTACTTTTGGGAGTAAGATAAAAACTGGCCTTGTGTCTAACTCCTGGAGAGGAGTAAATCAATACTTGAACTCCTTAGCCTTTTGGCTAAGATGAAAGTGTAGTATCTGTTCCGATAGATACTGCACCTCACAGACTGGTATTGTCTTGTCCCTCGGGGCTTGACTTACGCCAGTCAATGGGTCTGTCTTGTGCAGTTCTAGGAGGTCCACACCTCCAGGCCTTGCCTCCCCTCTTTGGTGAGGAGTAAGTTTATTGCTTACTGTCTGAGGCGCCCCTACCGGGGAATGCCGACGGGGCTGCCCAGGCAATGTTTAAATGGCCAGAGTGCTCACCTCTCAGGCGCTGGCTTTTTAAACCCCACTTTCCCGACCAAACCTTGGGTCACATCTTACTTGTGGGAGTAAGATAAAAACTGGCGTTGTGCCTAACTTCTGGAAAGGAGTAAATCAATACTCGAACTCAGGTTAATTGACAAAAAAATGATTAGCATTAATAAATACATATATTTCAGTTGAGATGTGTAATCTTTTTTAAATTACAATTTGGTAGATAAGGCCAAACTATTGAACATGTCAATACAGTTTGCATTGCTTTTATGCACTTTTGTATCTGGTCTATCGCTTTAGTAAATATCCTATGTCTTTTTTCTTGGTCTTATGTCTGAGATGAAAGTGTAGTATCTGTTCTGATGGATACTATACCCTATAGACCGGTATCGTCTGGGCGTTCGGGCGTTGATTCCGCCGGTCTGTGGGTTTGTCCTGTGTAGTTGCCTTCTCACCCTTTGAGAAGGGGTTTGTTTATTGCTAATCGCCTGAGGCGTCCCTACCGGGGAATGCCGACGGGGCTGCCCAGGCATTTTTTATAGGCCAGAGTGATCACCTTCTTTGGCGCTGGCTTTTCAAATCCCACATTCCCGACCTTGTGTCACATCTTACCGCTGTGGGAGAGAGATAAATAGATTAATCGAGTTTGTATTCTATGCAAATAGAAGAATACATAGGTGCATATCTGTGAATAATTGCAGACAATCTCTGATAAGAAAATACTAAGCGTCGGAAAGTATATTATTGGTGGAACCTGTGTTGATGGATATGACAAGTATGAAAATATATTCATTTAAAAAATGCCTACTATATTATCGGTGTTTTTCGTTTTTTCTTGAGCGGACAAACCCTAGAAAGTTTATATATGTAATTTGTTTAAATGAATTGATAGCATTTAAGATTTAATAACAGTGATAATTCATAATCAGCGTAGAAAAAAGGAGCATGCTAAATATTGAAGAAGATGAGAGTAAGTCTTGCGAATTTGAGTTGAAAAAGGCAGGAACATTCAGAAATATTCAATATGCGGAAGAGATTTTGGGCATTCGGCTCGATCATCCATTAAGATGTTCCTGGTGATCGAGTACAATTTTACCTTGCACAGACATCCTTGCTCTTTAAATGTATTATGTTGCGTTCAAGTCGGCATTTTCGTTACTAATCTTTTGGACAACGCCACTAAAAATGCACGCTAGACTTCTTCTTCGACTATGCGAAAGGCCGTAGCTCTCCAGTGAATGGCATTTCTCTAAGAATATATACAAATCGACCATCAAACATGATCTGTCACTTATTTGAATATATTCTGTTTTAAATCCATGTTATCTGAACGGAAACTGAATAAGTTATTAAATTGAAATAAAACAGTATAAGCATTTCTATTCTAAGTGGTAATCGGATAGTAATGATATCTATTTAAACATTGTATATATATATATATATATATATATATATATATATATATATGTGTGTGTATATTATTTGCCCTGAATCGACCCCCACTCCTTAATCTCACTCGCGATCTATTTTTTTTTATTTCCCTGTTATTTAGTACATATTTAACGCCCACATTCCTGGATTATACATGTTGTACATTACATTTGTCTACGTTAAATCAGAATTTGCACATGTCCTCCCAATATATTTTATTTAGATCCATATGTGTGTTTTCCTTTGGTAAATATCTCACAAGTAATTTAACATCATAAGCATACAGCTGAATTTATATTATTAACTAAGTTATTTATAAATATCAAATACAACAAAGAATATTACATTAATATCGGAAAGTGATCTTCCACCTGATAATTTAATTTATGTTTTATTTCCTTTTTTTGGGGGGGGGGGATATTTTTCGACTGTTTACATGTAATCGCAAAAAAGTATAACTTAAAGTTGTTGATGAGGTAAACAACGCCGCGTGTGTAAAATCATATTAAAATCATCTAACTTAATGACATTAGATTCATTTTCTGATTTTTTTAGAAGTAATTATCTAATAGTTTTTTTTTTCTATAAATATTTTGTTGTTGATGTTATCATCAAAATGTGTTGTTCATCGCCAACTAAGAATTTCATTAACCGTCATTCTTAGGGTGGACTCTGGCCTTTATAAGCAGACACACCGATATTAAAACGTTAATGGTATAATTTTTTTACATTCTTATGCAAACCGTCAAAGACCAAATAGTTAAAAGCATAAAGTGACGACGAAAGGAAAAAAAATATACAAATTATGCGAGAGAAAGAGTTAGAAAGAAGGAAATGTCAATTGTGGCATAGAAAAAGAATTTCATGGTTGTTGATTTTCTTTGACAATCTTCGAATAAAATCTACCTTATTTATAGAAGTTGTTTATATTTTGCTATGATTGTCGCCAAATATTTATCTTTGCTAAATGAAACTTTGAAAATAAATGGCAGAGACAATTCAACTTAAACAGCAATAACATGGGAAACGAAAATGCAAAGACCGTGTTCACTTTGTTTTATTTACTTGCTATTGTTTTCTCCATCTATTCTGTCCTCGGTCCGTGAAAAATAAATCTTAATAGACAGAGGCAATTTTAATCCAGTGGAAGAGCGGAAGTTGCCTCACAGTGCAATCATGGAAATGCTAAATAACAGTAAGAAAAGTGATTGCTTAAAAAAATAACCGAACACTTTTGCGTGTGAGTAAAAGTAACTCCGACTCCTCGTACGTATTACATGCTTGATAGAGTCAGGTATGGCGGAATAACTGGAGGAAGTTATGAAACTAAATGAACATTATAATTATCGAAAACACGCATCAATTATAGCTATAAATAGTGGCTATATAGGAATCTTATATAGCGCTTTTGTTTAACGTCCGATAGTGTTTCAAGTTGAAAAGGGTAGCATCAAGTTTACTTTATCAATATAGAGATCGATTTGAACAATAAAGATATATTTTAAATTGTGTGGGCGCAGACAAGGTTTCAGAAAAAATGATGATTTAATAAAAGCTTGCAAGATCACCTCATTTTTATTTCATGTGAATGTATTTAAATATTTTAACGCAAATGATATATATACTAGTGTTTCGGTAGCGTTCTGGAGGCCTTATTAGTTTACATTAATCTAACTTTAATTAATTCTTTGAAACTAAACTTTATACATAGTTGCGTTTTACAGGACCCATATATTTTCAGGGAGTAGCCCAACTCAAATTTATTCGTAAAAATGATTTTGTCATCGATCTAGATGACATGTTATTGTGTGTCACTGTTCTTTGATCATTGTAAAAAAAAACGATATATACAGTGGGATGTAACAGCGACACCATATCTTTACAGCATTATTTGTTGTCCTAAGAGATAATCATATAAAGTCGCTTTTCATAGCAACAACGTATTTTCGCAGGGTGAACTCAATCTTGCGTTATTCTGAATTTCTGATTTCAGCTCGGCTCTAGAAGGCTATTTAGTTGTATCTTGTGTTACAGTAGTAAGAATATGCCGTAAATAAATTGTGTACAGTAGCTTTTACAAGAACAACATATTTCACTGGGATCTCCGAAAATTATTGTTCTTGCTACGTTGTCCAGCACAAAAAGTATCATCATTCACAGCGTACTATGAATATTGTAAGAGAAATATAATATACAGCCGATGTTAACAGCAGAAATATATGTTCATAGAACAGACCTAAAACTTTTATTGAATAAAGACTATGTGTTATTAATGGACTAGTAAATATAATGTGTTGATAGAATAAAACGGGTTCTTCCGCTCGATTTCATACATGTTCGTATTTAGTCAGGATAAATATTTGACTCGGTATTTTAATAAATAAAGGAAGTGTGAGTACTTTACACTCTTTTGTTAGTATGTACTCGGCTATTCTTCACGTACACCGAGAATGATATTTAGCAGACGATACTTTTTAGCACATTTACCTAAAAATAATGGGAATAATGCGTTCGCACAAGTAAAATCTATCACTGGCTACTGCAGATGATTTTCACAAAATGATTCAATAAGCAAAATAACAGTATGTGTTCGATTATCAATTAATAAACAGCATTGAAACATCTGATTAGTTATCTTATATATCGAAGTTCGACTGAGTTGATTTCATCAATTATTTGTTAACGAAATATGTTAGAGATACATTGCATTATGTCATTATTAAACTTATCCCTTAGAGCAAATATGTTTGCAACTGCCCAATAAATTCAGAAATAAATTGGCGAGAAATTTCTTTATTTATCAAATATTAAAAAAATCCAACAAAAAGATAATAACAGTGTACATGTTTGGGCGCATGATTTTTACAGTTTACTCAACATTGCTGGACAACCCCGATTAACACGTACCGTTACAATTATCAATATAATACTATATGCAATATTAGTAGTAAAATCATGATTTTCTTAGAAGTAACATATATAACACTAACATAAATTATTAAAGTAGACACAAACAAACATATGAATATATATATAAATATATATTTGCTTTATTGAAGTGATTTTCAAACAAAATAAACATCATAAAAATAAGTGTATTAATAATGCATAAATATACAAATAGATAAAAAGACATGCATACAAGTATGCACGCTAAATTTTCATGATATTAATTTTTACATAAAAAAACAATAACTTTTTATGTGTAATTTTCCATATTTAACACAGAAAAAAAATTCAGAGATAGAAACACAATCCATATTTAAGAACACGCTTACGACGTACAAAGGAAAATGATCATGCCAACTTCTAGAAAAAAACGTTGTAATTGCTTACACGCAGATTTGTTGTATTTGCATTTAAATCTATGAGGACTTCAAAGATAATAATACACTTCTAATTATCGGGTATGCAATAGATTGTTCAAATAAAGACTGTTCATTATATAGTATCTTTATATATGTGCCGAAGATATCCGAATGTATACGAGAATTTTTTTTTTTTATATCCATGACGTTTGTTGATATTGTATACCATACATAGATACACCCATGCCACAAAATAATTGTTACACATCTATGATCACTATTGTGGAGTGTCTATACTCAGTCGTCTGAATTGCTGGTTACCTCACATTCAGAAAACTGGCACTACTTTACATGTAGGTGTACGTCATGTTTCTATGTGTTTTGTTATAAAACGTGTTTTATTTTTATTTTTCAGTTTCCGTTGCGCTATGATTTAATAATTGGTCGAACATTATAAATGATGGAATTATATATTCGAAACGACAACTGATCATCATATTCTATCAAATTTTCTTCTAAATCGTTTACGTTTAAAGAGCACAGGGAAACACACCATTCCTATCCTAGAAGATTTTCAAGTTCTACTCATAAAAAATAGTTCATATAGTTCATTTTAATATATATTACTATGGCTCGTTTTGTTTATTTTCAAATTAATATATTAGATTTTGTTTTTGCTACAAACTAACTGTAATAAAATACAACATACGATATTTTGAACAAAGATTGTATTCGTGACGTGTTTTTAAACAATAACAAAGACATCACCGGATTTTGTTGGTTTGTTTTAATATAGTTCACCCGAAACAAGGCAAGGTGCCACTGGAGACGTAAGAGGTTACTGAGAATTAATGAGAAAATGTAGATGGCCGTTTTAAATTGGGAGCTGCGCAGCGAGATGCTTGTTAATATTAGTTTTACATTTCTGCATGTGGGTACAGTAAAGGAAACACCATTCAGGGATGGAGTTTCAACGTCGGCAGCTATTGGAGTATAAATATATCCGGCATATGGGTCGTCCAGAGTGAATGAATGGGATTTAGCTTATTTTCGAGTAAGTCGAATGTATTTACGTCGAGGGGGCACACGCGGCTAGTTAATCAGACCACATCTCATTGAAGTACTTGGAAATAGAAGGACATGGATGCACCATTGATGTGATGGGATAAAGTCCCGAGCCTTTTCGATAGTTAAGGACCTATTAGATTAGCGACTCTTTCTTGGGGTTTGTCAAAGATGGAGAAACTAGTAGGTGTGCAGCAACCAAGATGTGACAACAATACGCCATTCATGGGCGAATGCTTGCTTTGTAGAGAATACTGCCAAGTGTGAGAAGTTGTCTAGCATGCTAAAGAGAGCCCACTTTCTTTGAATCAGACTTGGCAAGGTCTTATATGTATTTGTTCCAATTCATGTTACCTGCGAATGTTAGACCGAAGAATGTAAACTTCGGAGCTTACGATAGAGTTTCATTAAATTTTACAAATTACATTTAAACTCAGAGTTTCCTTTATTATCAACACGGACATATAGGTAATCTGACGACAAAAAATCTATTTTTTCGCAGCAGCGGATATTACGAATTCAATTACTGAATTTTAATATCCCCTACAAGTTCTTATTACAGTTCAATCTTATATGCCGATCATAACAAACTTGAATATTAAAAGTGGACTTATAAAAATAAGTTAGAATTCTACTTGAAATAGTACACAATACGGAAGATTCTATATTTAGATTTTTTTCTTATTTCCTAGAAAAACGGTTGAAATATATTTCTGAGTTAAAATGAATATTTTCTCAAGTATTTCGGGCGAGTAAAACTCATCATTTAATAATATCTATAATTCCGGCAATAATGTAATGTATGTTTGATAATACGTGACTGCGTATCAAGGCCAGGATAACAATCAATGCTAAAAGGTAAAGTAAGTGTTATTTAGACGTCGATCGCCAACATGAGTGGATTGGGTCGATAAGTGGATTACTTAATACTAATTGAGTATCAACGAAAACGGGTCAATAAGTATATGTTTGCATTAGACTTGAATACGCCTATGTTGTAGTCGGTTGGGAAACAGACTGGTGTTATTTTGTACAATTGATGAGATGTTATAGGAAATAAACTTACTTCATGGAATTTCCGTTTGTTTTTGGTACAGAGAGTGAGATTGTATCTAGACAAGTTATTTCTGTGAATGTTTTGGCACCTATGCCGTAAACGTAAATCAAAATTTGAAACGTTGTTTGTTACATTATCTTCACCTGGACATGTTAACTTATCTGCTTATTTTTAGGAATTACCACTAACAATTATTACAAGTTACGTTTACGGATTCTAATGTTAGTTATTGCTAAAAATAGCGATGTACAGATACCTCGCGACACACACTTGTCCTTTTAAAGTGTGTAAATATAAATTATTTTAAAGGATAATTATGTATTGATAGTGAGAACTTAGTTGTAATTTATAACATCACTAATAATAATTTTCGGTAGAATAAAAATTATCGACTTCATTATAGCCGCCATTTCTGAAATCGGAACTTGCAAAACGGTGTTAACCCAAACAATACCCAATCATTTTAGTTCGCATAGCATAAGGCGGAATTTTAATTGTCAATATTTATTAAAATGTTTTGAATGTATTAGTTGTAAATTGTTCTTTACTTTGTAATATAATTATATTTGGTAAATAAATAATAATTAAACTATATTTCAATACATTTAAAATAAAATAAATCCAATTTCATGAAACAATTTTATTTCATTATGTGTCAATTAAACAAATTGTTGATATATATTTTTTTTATTTGCCAGAGAAAATAGTTCACCCTAAAATTGAATTGGGAATTATGGGTTAACACCGATTCGCATTTTCCGATTTAAGATATGTCACCTCTTATGAAGTTGGCACTTTCTATGTTATCTATTTTTCTATATTTCTAGGACAAAAATGCATCAATTACTCTTCCGTGTTATGAATTATTTCAATAAATAACTAAGGTAAAATGTTATTTAAACAAACTGAAGTCAACGTTTGAACCATGTTATCGTATTTTAAGGACGTATCATTTTTTTTCAGTAGTATAGTTTGGTGTTTTTCCTAGTTGGCTGTAAACTAATACATTGTAATAGTTGTTGTGTCCAAGGCAAGTAAACTAATTGTTTTGTGAAGCGATCAAACTATAGTAAATATACAGTAATAAGAAGCCATCCACCGGTGTCGGTGAAAAGAGTACTAAGTGTCGCGTTAAGTGCCCACATTAGGTAAGATCATTTGACGGAACTATACATGTAAATCATTCCTATCTAGAGAAAAGGGTCATAGCAAAAAATTCTTATATAACTAAAAAACAATAATTCGAATGTTTGTCTAAATTTCTCTAAAGATGGGACCATATACAATTAAGAGTTTTCCTATAACTCTAAAATAATACAACACAAATGCTCATCAATTATCTGCGAAATCAAGATCTGACACCCAAATACACGCATAAGGACATGACACAGATAGATGTTAAAGACTCATTTATTACACATCATTCAAGCATTTCCTGGCCTGACATATACCTTGCGCCACTCATAAAAATACATATTATTTATATAAAGTACTAAATATTGAAACTGCACGTGTCAAAATTTAAATTCAATAAGAGTATTAGTTTACAACTTACAGTTATATAAATGTAGCTATTGTTGCGAATTTTCAAAACATGGCAAAAATGTAATTTTCATTCTCATGAGAAATATTATTCAAACCAGACAATTGTTTGTAAAGTCTGTTTTGGGTACTGTTTCGTCGAAATAAACAGTTTGAAATGTTAACATTAAACACGGTCTTACAAGCGGAAATCATGCTGAACGCCCAGGTTGCCCAAATTAAGCAGTTGTCATGGAAAGTATCAAAGGTATACGGACTTCTTTTTGCCCGATCATAAATGTAATTTGCCACACTAGAGGAGGATTTAAATATTTTAGAGGGCACTGTAATATGATTTTAATGAACAATTGTCAATGAGAAAACTGTGTTCAGAGTGGCTGCCGCATTTGCCTACAGTTAATCAAAAACAGCAACTCATTGACAATATATATGGTTGTTTGCAAACATGTTAATACAGAAAGACTTAATCACATCAATATGTTACAATGTATTAAACATGGATTCACTACTTTATTACAGGTGCAATCGAGAGGCAGCTGAGTAGACAGTAGTAACTGAAAGCTGTACAGAGAAACCAAAGATGTAATAATGAGCAGAGAAAATATTAAATCATTATCTTGGGGTATATTGTGAAACGCATGAACTGTTTCATCGATTAGTCTAAGGGAAAACCACCAAAGGCTTACATTGCATAGCATTATTATTACGTTCGAAGGAATAAATCGTCAGAAAAAAAACAGAAATGAAAAAAGTGTAGTTTCACGAACACAATGTACTGTATAACATGTCGATAGCCACTATGGCATAACTACATGAATTGCTCCGTCCCTATCGTATGTTAAAGATCTGACCCTCATTGATTACTGGTTAGTAGACTTCAAAAGATGCTCCAGTAAATGGTGCCTTCAATGATGAAGTGAAGTCGGAAACTGAGGCGCATTCTGAAGCCTTGGAAACCCACTTCTACAAAACAGGTATTTAATTGTTAAAGAAGTGTTTGAATGAATGTATCCCACAAGAAAGTGACTGTATTGATGGATAAAGTCCATTCCGAGACTTATTAACTGATGTGTTACGGCTTTTTGTAAAGAAAATGGCCTACGGTATAAAAGAGGAACTGGAACATAACAGACAATCACCCTGTATAATGTCAAACAATATTGACCAGTGATTTACAAATTGATGCTAATAATCGTATTGATAAAGATGTATACGTGTTGTGACAAAGTACTTCAGCTAAGTAAGTTTCGATCCACGCTGATTACCTGAGATATTTGGTAAAAATAATGGCGTTTGAGCTGAAATAAATATTGGTTGACATTTCATTTGGCGAATATTTAACTAACTATACGCTTACTTAAGAGTGTTCGTACAGTAGCAACTCAAGGTGAAAAATGTGCTTACCGTCTGTTGGCAAGTTGATTCTATTTTAGGAGAGTTTGAATGCGTCATGATTATAGACTACGAGAAAAATGTGATTAGGTAATCTTATTCATCAGAATTACAGTATGTGAACAAATTAATCAAGTTAAAACTTATAGACAGCTGTTCTCTTTTTCCAGTAGGATGCGCTCGTAAACATCAGCTGAAACTGCCAGCTAGTATAGAATGTATACTTACTCTTATACTCACAAGATTAGATTCATCTGAATCCGTCCTGTTTCCTAAAATTAAATAACATATGCATATTCGATATTAGGTAAACACTGATTAAGGCGATATGCAGTGCAATTTTTGATGAACAATGGTGCCTCCTCCTTCTACCATGAAATGGTATTCATTGAGCCTCGTTATTAGAATTAAATTAATCTCAAGTGGTCAAAACTGAAAAAATGTTACAAACATTAAGTTCATGATGATTTAACTATTCCTGTACATATACATGCACACTTGTAACTAAATGCATACACAAATAAATCTCTCTATATATAGGACACATTATTACTATTTTTATATCCATATATATATATATATATATATATATATATATATATATATGTCTAGAAGAGCACTGTAAGTATAGTATTAACACAGCATAACGTCGCTAGATATGAATTCATCGTCCCTTTCATTAAGTAGAACGCTATTATTACGTCAAGCCGCCACATAAAGTGTTAACATTATCACCGTTTATTCGCTGTTCAACTGGTTTGGTTGTCGGGATTTGAATTGCAAAAAAACTCGTAATCCGTGGTTTCGAATCGCATGACCGGTAGTGAATAGTCATCTTTCTATGCTTATGAGTCCTGATCATAAAGGACGAAACGTATACGTACATAGATAATAAACAATAACAAATATGTATTATATATATATATATATATATATATATATATATATTTATATATATATATATATTGGCTTACATGAATGAAAGTGCGATTTACCCTATGTCATTGAACGGTATATCTCCAGGAGTATGCGTGACATTTCTTGTAGTAAGAGTATTTATATGTTTTTTCAAATTCTCCCAGTTTTGTTATATGTAACAATACTCGAAAAAAGCGGAACAAGTAATTACATGGGAGTCTTCATTCGAGCAACAACTTGATAAATTATTTTTTTCAGAGTTGCATTAAATTCGATCCATTTTCATTAAACACTAACTAAGCAAGTCTCTCAAAATTTCAATTCCTTAAGTCATTGTTTTAGAATCAAAATGAGATAATAGATTTTGATCAACATTGGAAGAAATATTCGAGAGAAATTTTAGTATGATTATATATTTATTTAATCTTAAGTAAATAGGCATAAACAAGTTAAACACTACTCTACGTTGAATGGATTTTACCAATTCTGGGATTTATATCCATATTTTTTTAACTGAGTTCACGCCCAAAAAGGCAAGTTGCCACTGTAGACATAAGAGACTACTGAGAAAGAGGATTCATTTTTTAGGAGATCACACTACATTGAGATCTGTGCAGCTAGATCTTTGTTGAGATTAGTTTTAATTTTCTGCATGTTCGTACAGTCAGGGAAACAAGGAGTAAGTATGGGATTTCCATAAAACCAGCAACTCAATGAAAATAAGCTATTGGTGTAGAAGGTTGTTCACCATGTCAATTAATATATGTATATTCGCTGATTGTCGGGTTGATCGAGTGTATTACGCCAAGGGGGCACTAGAGCAACACGTTCATTAGAGCGCATACTAATCTTATATTTTACAATTACCTCGATACTATGTATGAAAATGTTTTAAAATGGTCAGAACACTAATCAACAATCGTCTAGTTTTAAGTCAAAGAATGTTGTCCAGGAGTCTTATTTAGTTTGTCCAAATTATTGTTACTGAAACATAAAAAATATTGTGATAGGTTTCACATAAGGTTGATGGTTGTTACTTTTACTATATAACCACACTAAGTCTATTTGTGCACATTCCCTGAAAATACTTGTAAAAAAGACACAGAGATACAACACTGCAAGTATTCAACAAAGAGTGCGGAACCTCTTGTGTTAGAAATTCACTCCATTCAATAGGGAGAGAAAATTAGCTGGTACAAAGAGGTCATAGGTAGCATGAATTTACTTTCATGTCCTTATCCATTTCCTTCCTCACGAAAGCAGAGTGAGACTTAAGGGCTGATGTTAATGTATATGATATTGAGCTCTCGGAAACGTTACCCTCGAGATTCGCAGAAAAATAAAAGTAGTCTCAGTACAGAAGAGTGTCTCCTTCATTGACGAAGCACAGAAAATTGAATTACGGTATATAAACCGAAACTACACATTAATCACAGCGATGCCTCTATTTACTTGCTTCTCTTTGATGTCATAGTTTGATATTAGACAGTTATTAATGTGGGAAAAATCCAGCTGCTCAAAAAGTGGAACTCGGTATCAGGACAAACATTAAAAATGCTTTATTCAAGAAATACCCCCACTTCACCGACAGAGGACGAAACACATGAAGTGTACTATCTAAACAGATACTAAAACATGATTTTAGCCATGCTTTTTAATTTAAAATAGTATTTCCAGCGCCACACTAACGACATTAATAGCTGCATCCTAAAATGGCTGTACAATTTATTAATAAGCATATCATGATCTATAGACCTGCTTTTTATTTTGGTTTCAGAATTGACATTTCAAGTTTAAAATAGATGTCTCCTATTTCTATTACGTTTGAAACAGCATTTTCAGATGGGGCGTGGCATCGCTGTAAGCAACTGTGTGTATCCGTCAGTCGGTGCGTCAGTTTCACAGTTATGTTTGAACTAGCATTTTCCACATGTTAAAATTGTCTCCCTCCGCGGCTCGCTAACGCCTCGCATTTTGATTCTTATTTACTATGTGTAACTACCGAAACAAACTAATCAATGACTAAAAAAGACTAAATAAATCGATCAGTAGATAAATAATAATCGATAAATAAAAGAAGATAAGCTTAAATTATTAAATAAAAAGTAATCTCAAAATTATTTGAATGTAACAAAATGAAAGTTGTTTTGTTTCAACAGAAAAACAGTCAACCCATCGAGATGCTATTATTTGATTCTCTTTCCAAACGTGTAAATATTTGTACATGCTTTTTTATAATCAGTTATTAGGAACATTACACCTGTCTAACTTTGTTCATGAAAATTAAGTTTGTATAGGTAATCATTTTTCTATGTTGTGAAGTTGTAAATTAAGCTACACATTTACTAGTGTACTTTCACTGCTAGCTATACTTAAGGGCATACTTAAATAGAACTAAAGTATGTATATAAGTCGGCCTATATCACCGCATCTCCCTGAAACGTATAGGATTTATACCTCTTGTACATCTTGAACTTCTTATAATGATCGTTTCATTTTCGATATTACTTTGCTCTTCTCTCTCTCCTTTATTTCTTTATGTGAGAGATATCGACTTATCTCGCACTAAACTGTAATAAGGGTCGTCCCGTTTTATACTTTGATCCGAATCCGACTCCGAATTCTAATTGTGACTTGCTTGATGTCGTATTGTTTAATCTTCTTACGTTTCATTATGTATAGGTTGTTCTAACTCAATAACGGAAGGAATCGTAGCTATTTGTTCATTTTATTCTTCGTATCTACCTTCCGATCTCATTTGATCTTCATGGATCAACACGCTGTTTCCGTTTTCTTTATTGGCTCAAAACATAGGTCCCCCAATTTTATGAATCGGGGGGATTCATAAAATTGGGGGACCTATGTTTTGAGGCATTTCCGTCTGTCCGGATTTTACTCCGCAACCATCCATTGAATTTCTCTGAAATTTTACATGAAGTTGTAACTTTGGTCAGGTTAGAAAGTGACATTCTCCGATTAAAAAAAAACGAACTGGTTAGCCTTGAAATGGCAAAAACATGACATTTTTTGCCCAATAACTTTGCATCCATCCATTCAATTTCTCTGAAACTTGGCCTAAATGTGGAGGCAATTGTTCCTAATAGAAAATAAGTATCGTTGACGTTGGGAAAAGTCTGGTTCACGCCCCGAGGGGGTCAAAAGCCCCCAAAATTGCCAAAAAATACCGTTTTCTCCCATAACGTTTGATCCATCTATTCAATTTTTTAAAACCTTAGCCAAAATGTAGAGGCAATTGTTCTGGATATAAAATGAGCATCCTTGACCTCAGAAAAATTCTGGTTCGCGCCCCCAGGGGATCAAAGGGGTGGGGGGTGGGGAAATGCCCCAAATTGCCCAAATGTATTGCATTTTACACTCGCGACATCGAGTCACGTACAGAGTGGGTACCACGCATGCGCGGCTTGTCATAGCTGTGTTGTGGTCTTTTTGCACGATCAATTTTGTCCTTTCTGAAGTTTAATGTTTGTTCTTTTTCTAGCAGATATTTTCATTTGTAGAATACGACATAGTTAACGGAGCACTCATTTGTTTCATCATTTAAGCTGCTGAGATTTTTTTATGTTCCCGCATGTGCTATTGTTCGACAGCTTAAAAGTTGCATTTTAGAAAAACACTTTTTGTTTAATGGGAACATGTGCTAAGTCCCGTTTTTACGGTCTGCACCATTCTTTCCGCAAACCCATTTGATTGAATGTGATATGGGTGTGTCTTATTCGGTTTACATCCTATTTTTCCAACATTAATTTAAGACTGTCATCAGAAAACGCTGGAGCATTGTCAGATACCAGGGTGTTTGCGATACCTATCCCAGAGTATATGACCCCTAGAATCTGTTTTGTTGTAGAACCTTTCTTGTCTGGCATAAGGGCTACTACAGGTGAGGCTGAAAAAGAGTCTACTAATATAAATGAGTCCCACTCAAGAAATGTACGCACGATCAATATGCAGACGACTTCATGTCTCTACTTCTCGTGGCCATGAATGTAAAGTATTCTGTGTAATATTTATTAATTCTCTACATTAGTTGCATCTTTTTATATATCCTTCGTTATCTCGTGAATATCCCGGTCACAATGATTCGGGTTTTATTTTTTTTGTTTGTGACAGTTATTCCACAGTGTATATAATCATGTACGCTTGTTATAACTATATTTCTTTGTGTTTATAGGGTAATTACCAGATCTCCATTATAAATCACTCCATTTTCTATCGTTAATCTGTGCCTTAATTGTTTGATAAGTACTTCTACCTTGATACAATTTCCCCATATGTTTTCCTATTTTCGGTGTTTTCCTACTTAGTACATGGTCATGTCTAGTTTCCATAGACATTCGATCTTAAGCTAAAACATCAAATTTTATCCAATGTAATAATGCATCTTGAAATTCTTCTGTTTTATCTTTTGACTACTTATAACATCGCAACCTTGGTAGTGAATCAACGTGTGGAATAAATTTGCTTTAACATAGTTATTATTAAAGCCAAATGTTATTTACTTTATTGCCCACCTTAATATTCTCGGCGTCGTAACTTTGAGCAACTATTTTCTTTAATTGAATATCACTTCTCAAGAGAATTAACTTTGTTCCAATTAGAAATGTTCTAGTCTTAGTGGTACACCATGCCATGGCCAATGCGGCTTTTCTCTATATGTCTTGTGATAATATTGCAGATATCGAATGTTCACTTGCATCTGTGGTTAACGTAATGTCCTTTTAAAAAAACCCTGTTTACTAGTGTTTTCTTTCCATAACCAATTCCAATCTTTCAAAAACTGTTTCTTGTATTTCTGACCAAATAAATATGATAAAAATGCATATTTTGGTAAATAACGCCATTAGAAATCGATAACTTCCACACAAGATTCAAGTTTTGTTTGTTTGTACGTATAGGCATGTTTTATATTATTCTATTAAGGCTTGATATGGTGATATACTTCGTTGGAAATGGAATACCCTAAAAAATATATATTACTACTATTTTTTACGTATTTTTTAAAATGTATAGTGATTTCCACACTCTTAATTTGTTCAAGACTATTGGCGTATTTATCGTTGTTACTTCTTTTAAATTATCATCTATTGAAATTTGGTGGTATCATGTCTTCAAATATACTTTTGTAAACACGTTGATTTTTGCCAGTCTTTTTAATGCAAATACTTCCCTATTGGTTTCATTTTCTTCAACTATTTTTACGTTTTTTTCTTTTTGAACTTGCTTGCTGCTTGAAAATGGTTCATGGTTAAGCAATGTGTACAAGTTTTCCCAAATGCTGGGCATTTTCCTGTTTTTATTTCGTGTTCACCTCAACAATACCTACATTCTTTTCTTATTAAACATGTACGTATCGGCGACTCTTTTACGCCGGTTTGACTTTTATGATCGTTGTATTTCTGTATTAATTATTGTTACTGTATAATTCCATGCAAGTATTTAAGGAAATGTTTCTTATTTGTAGCTGTTTGATTATTATCTTCTTGTGTGACGCATTTCACATACCTTCAATTCATTGTAATGTAATTAAATCTTCTTCGATAGTGTTTTCTTGCCCGTGTTTTTCAAACGCACAATATGTACTTGCATTTCGTAGATAGTGTATATATTTTATGAATGGTTCATCAACTTCTTGTTTCATAGACATAAACTTCGTTCTTTCTGCAAAGACCCACTTTTTTAGGTCTCATATTTCTTTTTAATATCTTCCGAAATCTAGGTATTCTAGGTTCATGGGATACACCATGGATGAGCCTTTCATGATTGCCTCACATCCAGCTGTAGCTAAAAATCAATCTGTTATTTTATTTTATCCTCCAGTTTTCTTATTGCGTTTAACTGTTTAACTATTGCCCTCACAGCGAAGCATCTTTTGCATGTGGCCATGAAGTCGGGGTCATCGAATGACAGTTGAGATCCTATCGGCGACCCTATTGTTGATAAGTTGTAAATTTCCTATTCAGTTTCTAGTGTAATTTCACTGCTAGCTATACTTGAGGATATACTTTAATAGTAGTATAGTTCTACTTATGTTGTTTATGCATATCAATTAGCCAATACCGCTGTGATATTGTGTCTTGTTTGGCCTCACCAAAGACTTTTGGTTCTCGTAAAACTTCGCTGTTGATTCAAAGGGGGGGGGGTATTTCGTATTTACTAAGATCCGATTCTTGATCGCCGTCGCCCTATACTGACTACTCCTGCGCGCTTTTCAGTCGCTGTGGTCGCTAATATTCGTACTGCCTTTTCTCGCCTGCAACCATTGTGTCGCACTGTGATGTTGTCTTTGTCATCGCCGACGCCGTCGCCATCACTGTGGTCGGACTTCTTAATCGCGCTTTAACATTTTCGGGCTGTTGTCTTCACTCTCTGAAATCAATTTTTTAAAGTACAAGTCTTTTTTATGTTTTAAAGATCCGCTTTTATTTAACTACTTTAATTGGCCGACCTGAACGAGTTCGCTGCGATCGAGAAGGAGGTTTACGCTAACTAGTGCACTAGTTAATATTCTTAATTACCTGAGAAGGAGGAATATGGAAGATTCTGTTTTAAAGGCTCTTAGATTTCCGTCATTCGGAATCTTTCTCGTACTGCTAGATATTTGGCGTTGTCGACTCTTCGCTCCCAAGCCAATGACTGATTCAATCTCGATTTAATTCTCCAACGCAGGTGTGATGTCAACCTTTTGTCCTCATGTAACGCTAAGGTTACGTCAGTTGTCACCGTGCATGCGTGGGAACACATCGAACCGAACTGCACGGGATGACTCCGCTACAACCGCGTAAGTCAAACCCGTCTCGAATAGATGCGTCCAAGCTATTATCTAACACCGCCACCTTTTATTATTATCAGTTATTATTAAACTTCTCTACTTTGCTAAAAATATAATTTGTATACGTGATATTTTGTTTATTTTTACTCATAGAACTTATTATTAAGTTGAAGCTCCAACTGTATTTACACTTGAATTAGTATTTCTGATAATTGACGCAAGCCTGACACATGTACACGCAGATATACGGTCTTGTTCAACCAATGGTACCAATACTTAATTTTAATATATAAAATATTGGCTGATAACAAACAACTATAATGACTAACTTTTTATCCTATGCATCTAGTGTAATACAACTTAACACAGAAAGCAAAGAGACCTAATCAGAAAGTTCGGAGATGTTTTAGTAAGATTTTTCTTCGTTGTATTGGTTTAAGGTTCTTACGGCAGGAACTATGTTAAGCTTATATACATCCCTAATGTAATTGGTTATATGGACCCGACAGAGCACGAACATGGAAAGCTGAATCGAGAGTTCGTGCAGGTATCAACATCCCTATAGTAAGGCGCCGGTATACTCGCTGTTTTATAGGATAACACCATACATGTAAATACTGGAATATTTTACAACTATCACAACGTTTATTGTAATCCAACTATGGTTGGTACAAAACAACGTATCTATATGCCTGCTTTGTCCACTAAGTTTCAATCATCAATATCCAAAAATCTGTATTATCGCCGTTAAATGATATACGGTGACACTTTTCTATGCCTCTCGTTAATACGAAATTGAATGACTATTGTATATATAGAGTAGCAAACTAGCGACCTATGAACACTTTACGATACAAAGAGTTTTCTGGAATCTAAGTTCTTCATAAGTTAGGGGGAAGTCTGTATTTGTAATTTTCCGAACATATCCATTTTGTGTAATATTTCAATTGATATAACTTAATTAATGTGTTTTATCCTTCAGTGTAGCATCAGTATTAGCACTCCCGAAAAATGAGATGGGTTATCCCGACTTTGTTTTAACTCATACATTTGCATCATGATCGGCCCCCAGTAGGCGGTGTGATCATGAATGGGTTTCATAATTACCATACAATTTTTTTTCTTAAAGATAATATCTATCAAAACAACATGCAGACGATTCTTGAACTGGAATATTACATCACAGTCAAAACTAAGGCAGTATAAAAAGAGGAATATGTCAGAGTAATTGACACTTTTGCACGTTCTATTAATAATTGCATGGGTTGAATTGTTGGGAGGGGTCGCCATCTTGAATGCGTTATTAAATGAAATCGTGTACGTAAAACAGAAACGTAGCTAAGCATAGAAACATAAATATTAAATAATATATACGTCTAATAAAAATGTAAAAGATGATTCAATTATCTAAACTAATAGGCAAATATAAAAGAATAAACATTTATGCTTTTCGTATTTTTTAGTAAAATTTGGAAACATAATTAAATAAAACCTTTATTCTTTTTACGTCAGGAGGAAAGAGGAATGCAATAAAATCTCTGTGAGGCAACATAAACATGAATTTTACAAATAAACTAATCTCCTTTTCTATAGATTTTGTAAAACATAGCAATAATACTTATTTTAATACCTGCAATAATAATATTATATGTATGTGCAGCTATCAACTTAATTTAAACATAAATATTTATAAATAAATATTAATTATATATAGACATCGATGTTTGATGCTTACGCAATCTTCACGGCAGGAAGTTATTTCAGCGGGCGCGAACTCCGATCACAAATCTCTACTGATTCGCAGTCAAGAGCGTTTCCCATTGGCTACCACAAATTAGCTTATAATAAAGGAGGAATTTAAATTTGTAAAAACCCAGTCGACGGGTATTTTACAGGAGCAGCGACCAGTGATCTACAACAAAAAACTGTGTTGGTCTCTCAATGAAGCTAGTAGTACTGCTTGTTATTCAAATCACTCAGAGTGCCCGGCCTTAGTAAAGGGGCTTTTAATAATATTTATAAATAAATATGAATTATTTATTACCTACATATATCGATATTACATGGTTACGAATTCTTCAGTGCAGGAAGTTAATTTCCGACGGTGAGCGGGCGCGAACTTTCTTTATACACACACACACACACACACACACACACACACATATATATATATATATATATATATATATATATTATATATATATATATATTATTTATTAATTTAAAAAAATCCTACACTACGCCACAAATGTAAAAAGACATAAAGACCAGAAGCCCTAAAATAAACAACATTAATTACGACACAAATCAAACTATTAAAAGTGTCAATGTACTATAATAAAATATCCTTTTTAAATATTGTAAATGTAAAATTTTAAATATTGTAAATTTTAATCAGCCACGCGCCTAACATGTTATCACGTCTCAAATACGGGATTTCATCATAGATATGAGCTTTTAAAAGGTTAAAAATTTACCCCAAAGCTCGATCTTAGCAGGCATGACTATGCATGTATATCGCTTGCCCCACGATCCACTGGTTACGCCATTCTGACCTCAAATAACTCGTGGCCAGTTTGGAAGTAGAAAATAGAACACATAACTTAGCTGTGTACTAGAAGTTAAATACCTCTTGACTGGAGATATATGACTTCCGGGGCAAGCTAACACTTCCTATTCAAAAGCGATTAGTGGGGGCGGTAACCGAGAGTAAGGATGTGTGTGTTTGTGTGTGTGTGTGTGTGTGTGGGAGGGGGGTTAAATCCAAATGGGGCATTAGACGTTTTCTGTCAAATATAGCCAACATCTCGCCTTAAATAAGGCTGAAGCAGATTTCCGCGTATGCCGATTATGTTTCCGTTTCCGTCTCGATCCGTCGGGACATTTCCACTTAACTAAGGCAATTAAAAAGTATCAAAAAGTCACAGAAGCCGTGGTTAACCGTTACAAATTCAATGAGTTACGGTTGGCTGCCCGAAGCGGCGCGGTTGCGCTGCCGGACCTTTTAAACTCGTCAGATGGCCCGGGTCGGTTCCTCAGCGTGTGGATCTCCACCTTGAAAAGAATTGATCGGAAGTACAGTCTAAGGTCGAAGCGTCTGTAAGGATTTGGCTTCGACGGGGCTTTTCCTCAAACATCGAGCTGAGACGTGCGATATTTACGTCTTTACCGATTGGCTGTACTACCTCTACCTGTAGACCGCTTGGCGACTGTGACGCGTACGGTTTTCTTGCATTTGTGGGAGAAGAAGAAGCCGCAAGTGCGTAGACGGATCTGAACTGAACGTTCTGATCTTGTGGCTTGGGAATGCCCGACTTAGCGAGCCATTTAAATACCGAGACGTCAGCAGTCCCTGGTAGAACTTTGACAGAGGCGTCCGCGTGCGCCCTGCCGTTGGGGATTTTTTCCCAACCATCATCCCTGACCACTTGGCTGAATGCCGTCGTAAGCCAAGCGGTTAATTGCGGTTCTTCAACGAACGCCGAATGCGCTCAAAGTGCTGCCGTAGTCTAGTGATCTCGCCTGGTCTAGGAAAACACTATATCATCAACTATTGGTAGGGACCGCATCTGATCCATTTGGAGACGACTTGGATTGTCAGAGAAGGAGAAGGTCCGCTCTCAGTTGAATTGGGCGCCAAGCCGGAGTTATCTTAACAATACTGAGTTTGTTTTGACCTGGCAATTTGTTCGTAATGTGGTACACCTAAATCGCATATGCTTCAGTATTGGTTTGGACATTTACTTGTTTTGTCCACGTTGCGAGGAAGATGAAATTAAAACGCGCCTTTTTAAACTGCTCTACACTTCGTGAATACTGAGCGTATGTCTAAGAGGTGTCGGCTCGCATTGTTCCCAAACAGATGGCGTGCCTGGATGTAGCATCTGTATTCTTCAACATAGACCCATTTTGACTCAGTGAATAACAAATGGTGTTTCGTGTGAGTTTAGTCATAGCTAGAATTATAGGGTGGTCTTCACGCTTAGACATATGGAGTGGTGGGCGCCGCCTTCTCATAAAGATTTCATTTCTTATTATATGCACCAGCTTAAAATCGAAATTAATTGTGATAAATAGAGGTTGCCTACCTCACTGTTTAGACTTAGGTTGATAGATACCGCTGCGTTATGTGTGTTCGTACGGAATTGCATTCAGTGTATATTCTCTACTTAGGCACTGCACACGTCCACCGTAAGTCTTTTTTTTACAAGTATTTCACAAATATCAAGTGTTGCATCAGTCTCTCTAGCTAATAGTACAAATGAGTTATGTACCCCTGTCATTTTAGGTGTTAGAACTCTTCCAGGATGCCCGCTACCCGAGGTACTGAATCCTTGATCCGTCCATATGGTGTTTATCTTAGAGAGCAGCGAACATCATATAAAAAACTCTACCCAGTATTTATTGTGTCCCCCTAGTTAACCTCCAATCCACTCAAAAGCTATCTTTCTTGCTTTCGGTTGTTCAAAGAAGACAGCGAGCAGTTTATACCTTACATATTGTGGTAAGGTTCTACTATTTTATCATAATTAGCATTTTATTGTGTTCTTTATGTTTATATCCCTTTTATTTTTATTTATTTTAGGGGGAATGTTTACAGGCTTATTTGTGTTCCCACTTCCTATCATCAACATTGTAAATACCTTTGCTAATAAAAATCAGGAAACCATTTTAGAATATTTTAAGTTGATTAGTCCGTAGAGTGAATGTGGTATTGTTGTGATTGGACTTGGTTGTAAGGGAAGAAACCACTGGACGACCTCCGACCCCTATTTCCCCCATATCTGTGTTTTCCTTGTGGCAATCATTTTATATTTTATATTTTATTCAATGTAAAAGGAAAAAAATAAAGTTATGAACATTCATTTCCAAATCTCCGTCTTAAGATGATTAAAAGAGTCAGTCGAAAGTATCTGCAAAAAGAATTGAATAAAACACCTACGGAACGTACATCAGACACTGGGGCAGGAAATATCGTAGATATCAATTAAGATTAATAAGACAAGATCATTCTGGAATACACAATAATGTATGTCTAAATCAAAACATGCTGCCTAAATACACAACATTTAAATTACACGATGCAGCGGCTAAAAATAAAACAGATACGTTGAACTTCAGTATTAACTTAATTAAGCAACACATTGCCATTAACTAACTAGTTATTTACCTCTGAAATTCATGAACATAAAAACACTGCTCATTAATGCACTATCTAGTCGAAACATATAACTTTGAACTTGTACATATAACGAATATAAAACAAATGAACTCCTTATGCCAAGGCTCTATCTTACTCCCTAACAAAATACAGAACTTTATTAATTTCTCCGAACCACATCTCACTGAACACTGAATAACATTATTTAACCTCGGATTTCATTGTGCCCTATTTGACTCATACAACCACAAAAATAAAACAAACCGAAACTGAACTATTATATTAAACCGTTTTAAAATTGGAAAACGGAGTGAAATCATAGCACATGCTGAAATTAAAGATCTACTCAAAGCTAAAGCTATAAAATAGGTTCGATTAAAAACAACGATACACCACAATACCTACACACAATCTACAAAACTGCTAACAAACTTCGACACCATCACACTATTGTTATCAGAAAAAGTGATAAAATCAACATATATGTCGTACCTAATAAATCGGATTGTTCTAAAGAATTAAAAACATTTAGATGACCATGCGACACTTTTAAAAGTTTTGAAAACACTATCAATCAACTAGAGATTCGGTTTGATAAACTATTCCAGTCAACAATACGGTAATTGATTGCCATATACTCTCCTAAATACTTGGAGATTACTATCACGATTATATATATATATATATATATATATATATATATATATATATATAGTAACGGAACTCACATAAGCCTAATAACCTCTTTTGTCAAATGATTCCGCAAGTTACAACTTATATCTATTAACAAAAAACAACAACGAATTAATAACTCCGCATTTATCAAGCAACTATAGCGTAAAGTCTACCCAATAACTTATACAGATTCTCAAAACTATATAAGTTTATAAAAAAATCACTGATCTACTGGTTATTGATGGCGTCTGTATGGGTTCCGTACTTGGACCAACATTCAGTATTTTTATATGTATAATCTCGAAAAAAATTATACAATCAGTTAACCACTACATTTGTCAGGAACGTGGACAGTATCCTTATCTCAGTAGACAACAATAATGAAATTAAAGAACTACAAAACATCTCCGACACAAACTCTGTACCTACATGCATCTCTGAACTAAACATTTATAAGATATACTTTTCTAGATGTACATATCGACACAAATAATTGTTAACTCATCACCTATCTTTTTGAAAAAATACCTCCATTAATTCTTGCCTATTCGACCAAAAAAGCGAGTGTCGATACCGCTATAAAATAGATATTACAAAAAATCGAAGAAACCGGGCCAACTTAGTCTCTTCAACCATAAATAGTTTTCAATGAATTTTAAAAAAAATAAACAAGTCTTAATTAACAACACATGCCCCAATTTCCTTGGTAGAAGAACACAAAGATAAAACATTAGAAATCTAGATAAAACTAATACCCAACAAAACAATTCAGACCATTAACATATTCTACCGTAACCATTTGCATCCCAACATTAATCTAGACAAAAAAAGTTATTAAAAATATAATACACATACATATATCTTTTGTTAATTCTAATAATATAATTATATTTATTATTTACTACAACGATTTATAAACTTCTAAACTAATAATAAACAAAAACACGTTTAAGGCAAACAAAACTATAGTAAAACGAACCAACGTCATGTATCAGTTTCAGTGCCCTCTTGGGAAGGTGTAACTACTCCGATAGTTATAGTAAAACTGACTGTTACATCGGTTATACAACTACTCTTTCCCGATATATAACTATGCATATTTCCGACGCAAGTTAAATCTGAAAACATTTGAAGTTACACAACCTCCTCCATTCTCAATCCATGCAAACTTTACTTAGTAACACGAAAATGTAAAAAAGACTCAAAATCCTAGAGGTCTCGTTAATAAAGACCAGACGCCCCACAATAAATCACATTAATTGCAAATCGAGTAAAAATATGTTAAAGTGCCTAGGTTAGAAATGTACTATAATAAAAAAAAAATACATTTAACCTTCTTGAATATTGTAAACTTAAAATGTTAAATATTGTAAT
Organism: Sepiola atlantica; assembly: GCA_963556195.1. Classification (NCBI taxonomy): domain Eukaryota; kingdom Metazoa; phylum Mollusca; class Cephalopoda; order Sepiida; family Sepiolidae; genus Sepiola; species Sepiola atlantica. The sequence goes on along the minus strand of OY744523.1, from coordinate 36,921,286 downwards.
TAGCCGCGCCTAACATGTGATCACGCTTCCAATACGAATTTAGATCACACATACGTACTTTTAAAACGTTATAGATATTCTGCACCGCTCGAACTCAGCAATCATGAACATGCAAATCCAATCATCCGCCGGAAGACTGCTGAGAGAGTCAGTCGAAAGTACTCGTAAAAAAAAATGGAATAAAACACTTACGGAGCCTACATGCGGGAATTAGACAGAAATAGAAGGAGGATTATCCGAATTCGACAAAAGCAAAAATAATTAAACACAAAACATTCTGGGATATAAAATAACGTGTATCCAAATGAAAACACGATGCCGAAATACATATATATATATATATATATATATATATATATATATATATATACATATATATATATATACATATATATATATATATATATATATATATATATATATATATATATATATATGAGAGAGAGAGAGAGAGAGAGAAAGTAGCTATAACATATAACCATACGTCGTTTCACAGTAGTATTCGGCACTACTCCTGTGTAATATTATTGCATCAACGGTTAAAGATGCGTATATGTATACTTGTATGAGGTGTCGGGTAATAAATATCGACTTGATCAGACGACCTAGACGTGCAAAGTTTGAATCAGTAGTGGTAAATAGCATCATATTCACTATGGATAGTAGCTACCGGACGACTTCAAAAATGCCATCCGTGGAATTTTTATACAATTACCAACCCTAGCTGCAATCCAATCGCATTTGATACCAATACACTTCACAGTATGATTCACTTGTACACCAAGTTTTATTTATGAATATCCAACTGTTTTATAGGCGTTTCATGATAAGCACTCCTAGGAATAACTTGGAAAATACTCAATTAATCTAACACCACCTTCTCTTGTCACTGCCGTAATGATTGCTGTGATAACAGACTTCAGTTCAAGAATGGTCTGCGATAGTTACGATAACCCAATATATGTAAATATTGGCGCTAAATCCTTGGTGAGGTGTACGCTAATTCCAGATCACACTACGTATGAGATTATTACAAAAATACCCCCGACATGAAGTGTATACTTTCTAAAATAAATCCTCTCGTTTACACCTGGAAAGAAGAGCACAGCGTCGTTTTACTGAATCACCAATGGATTATCAATAAATACGAGAATAAAAATGTAAAACTGAGTCTATTTCATATTTTTACATTTACTATCTACATTTTTAAACACAATAGAATGGAGAAGGACAGTGTAAACAGACAAAATTAAAAAAAAAAACATAGATAAACATACATGTTGTTTCAATGCGTATCATTTATCGTTAGATTCTGTTTAATATTCTTACCGAATTAATAGAAACATTAGAAAGTGTTGATCATTTCGAAGGTTTTTATGAATTAAAATAAACCAAACATTTGCTTTGGTCCTCTTCAAATTAGTAGAAAACTTGTAAAACACAAACACATAGTAAATGTTAGTAGCGTATTGGCTACCTCAGTAATCTAAGGCGACCAGCAATACGATTGGCGAAAGTCAACTTATATTTCTATAGCTTAGCCTCGTGTTAGCAATCATACTCTTTTAAATTAATCACCGTTTTCCTAAATATCATATTCCATTTATATTGTATCCTTACTACCAATACAAATCTCCACTCAATATTTGCTTGGTAGCAGAACTACCTTAATCAGTGGAAGTTCAACGGCCGTTATTTTCAATTGAAATAAAACATTTCAAAATGTTCTAAAACTATGATAAAATGTGAAGTGATGATTGTATTTTTAACTTCATATTTTATTATTTGGCTAAAACATATCTCTGTGTGGCGAAACGTTCACATATAATGCCTTTCTTCGTACATGCGATATAATACTCTTTAAATCTACTGTGCTTTAAGTTTCATCGTATGTGGTGGTCTGTCTCTTTAGATTGTGTAACCTGTAAGTACCCTGTGACTTCTGACATCTAAAATGCGATTACAATTCTTCCTTCGCTTCCGCTTTCTTTAGCTTTCAGGGCAGGTGGTTTGATCCAACTCAACTTACTATAGCTTCAAGCTGAACGCATTGATCGGTGTTGCGTGTGTGAAGAAGATATATATATATATATATATATATATATATATATATATATATATATATATATATATATATATATATATATATAGTGAAGGAGATAGAGAAAGACAAATAGGGAAGGGGATTAAAAAAAAGAGAAACACACACATATTATGTATTTTTGTAATTGTCTGTCCTGGATTTTTACAAAGTTTTCTCTTTATAGCGACACATCCATCTGGTAAAAAGTTATCAGGTATTCTCTTGTATTGTATAAAGTATAGTATACCTTTCTCACCAAAACCTGCTTCGGTAGCTATTTTGGTTAATTTATTATGTGTTTATTGAAAATATGCGCTTGTCTGCCTCGCATTCAATATGTTTTTACATTTTCATCTAAATAGACAAATGTGAACAATGTAAATATTGCATTTTCTTCGCTTTTATATATTCTCAATCTAAATAATGAACTCTCACGTCAACTACACGTTTTTTAAATTTTTTTTTTATTTTTCCATGCATATACTTTCTTTCACATCCTAACACTGGGTAACAAAAAAATATGTTTTGAAAATCGTCCTGGGTTTTCCAGATGAATTAGACTAATTTTGATGCTCTGAGTCCGAAAATGACCTTGGTTTTGCTCAATCAGGTCAGGTTTTATTGCTACAGAATTTTTTAAAAATTCGATTTTTCGTAAAAAAAAATAATTTCTGCGGATCATCAGCTGAGAAACCCCTGATGATTTTTTCCGTTTTCCTCAAGAAATAAAAGTCAACGTATCCAAATTCATTCACTTTTTATTTAGTCCATCAAATTATCATAATATTAGTATACGTATGAGCGTTACATGACACAAAATTTAAGAATTCACGGCATAAATCGGCGTTTCTTCGATTCCCAAGTGAGAGCAGCTACTTGGTTGTCTCTCTTCAGCGACCAGCGGTAGTCCACCATCATGACTGTGTCCTACCTCCCCTGGTACCTCTCCTCTATTTGGCGCATGTCCTGATGGAACCTTTCTCCCTGCTCGTCGCTCATCGCCCCAAGGTTTTCAGGAAACTTCTACATGTGTGAGAACAGGAAGTGCATCTTTATACTCAGCAAACACCCGAGTTTTTGGAAGGCCTCTATCATGCTGCTGATAAGTCTGGCGTGGTTTGCTGCCTTCGTGTTCCCCGGGAAGTTGTTCACCAACTGCACAAACGATTTCCACGCGGCGTACTCTAGGGTGTTCATGGAGTTTTGGAACTCTGTGTCTTTTATGAGCTGCCGTATCTGTGGGCCATCGAAAATGCCGGCCTTCAGTTTCTCAATGGTCAATCGAGGAAAGGCCAGGCACATATAGTTGGAACACCTCCCATCCTTGTCCAGAGCGCGCGCGAACTGTCTCATTAACCCAAGCTTCATGTGTAGCGGTGGGATCAATATCTTCTTCCGGTCAACAAGAGGTTCGTTTATGATGTTTCTAGCCCCAGCTACTAACTGCTCTCGCGCCGGCCACTCTTTATTTACGTAGTGCTTGGCTCTGTCTCGACTGTCCCACATACATATAAAGCATGGGTACTTTGTGAACCCGGACTGCTGACCAAGTAGAAATTTCACCATCTTTAAGTCGACGCAGATGATCCATTTGTGCTGCTCATATTAGAGTTTGTCGAGCACGTACTTCACTGCTTCATATTTCTCTTTGAGAGTTGTGGAGTGCGCAAGAGGGATTGAGGCGAACTGGTTCCCGTTGTGGAGGAGCACACCCTTCAAAGCGCGCATGCAGCTGTTAATGAAGAGTCGCCAATCTCCCGGATCGTATTGAGGAGCGCCGAGTTTAACAAGACCGGCGATATCTCGGCAGTACACGAGGTCTTCCTCCTGGCAGAAGTAGCCCATGTAGTCCTCATGCCTTCTACGAAAGAAAGTGACCCGCGCGTCCTTGCCAAGTAGATTTTTCTCTTTGAGTCTGGAGGCCAACAGCTCGGAGGAAGTCGTCGACAAGCTGAGATCCCGAACCAGATCATTAAGCTCATATTGTGAAAAGAGCTGCGGACCATCTTGTGCTTCATACTCGAACTCTTCTGTATATCCTTGCTCGTCTGTAGTGGTGGCCTCGTCATCGCAGTCGGGAAGCTGTATGAACGCTGGTACAGGAATGTCTTCGCAGTGAACCACTGGACGGCGGGCAGATAGAATGTCGGGGTACTGGAGGCTGTGCCGATTCTTCTTGTTGATGCCGGTAGTATTGATGGCGCAGAAGTAATAATCCGATGCATGGTCAAACGGCTCCCTCCAAACCATCGGAATTCCAAACTTCAGTGAAGTTTTCGCTCCCTTCGTCCATCGCCGGAGGTATTCCATGCACGTCATGCACACCGTGTGCGGTGCCCAGGACTTATATTGGTCACCCAGCTTGACTTTAAAGTAAGCCACGTAGGCGCGCTTCACAAATATTGTGATGTTGTTCCTGTCCCCTGACAGCGTGTATTCTCCGCAGATGTAGCAGAACACGTCAGGATTATTCCTGCATGACCGTCGCGCCGAAGCCATCACAATAAACTGAAAGAAAAAAGAAAGATGAAGCTGAGTGTCAGACAATGAAATTTAGAATCAATTTGATTGGCTAAGGTTCAATTAAGTAAATTTTGAATTATATTTTATTTGTATATTCCTATAGAGTAATGGTGAGACACATATTGATTTGATTGGCTAATTGTGGAATCCCCTTTATTGTTCTAAAATCCCGATGAATTCGAAAAAGGAAAATAAACAAATATAAGCTGAATCCCCCGTTTACTGCTCTTTAAATACGCTCATACTGAAACATAGAAATTTAATACATTATTACTAGGATTTATAGCCACTGAATATGCCATAATTGTACTATTTTCTCAGAGACACGAACCCGCATAACAAAACCGGCGTGCACCAACTTCCACGTCTAAACACGCACTGAGCTCACAATGAGTTAATTTAAGGCAAAGGCAAGGAATGTTAAGGTAATGACCCAACTTTGCTAAAGTATAACCCTCGTTAGCCTAAATTCACACAAAAATATATTAAATATTAAATAAATTCTATACATATTTATACACATAAATTTATGATAAACACAAATATATTAATTATTTATAATATTATTCGTGTATGTGCATTGTACTTCGATATATTCTTCAAGAAATATATGATTGAACTCAAAACCCCTGATAGTAGCTCGTCAGGTAGGCCTATGGCTGTATCTCAAAAAGTGGACCTGATAGAGCAAAATCAATGTGATATTCGGACTCAGAACACCAAAATTAGTCTAAATCATCTGAGAAACCCCGGACGTTTTTTTGGCTGTTACCCAGTGTAATCGACGGAATAAAAGAATAGTAGGTTATATTCACAGAAGACATGACAATATTATTCATACTTTTAAATATTAATTTATTTTTACTTCATTTATTTTCAGATATTTTAAATATCATGATTGATATAAGAAGCAATTCGTTCCCGGGTTACGCCGAAAACACTAAGCTATATATTTGTAAGGGTATTACCTTAGCTAATGCAATGCCGCCGTGATACTTCTACAAAATGTACAAATATGACACTCAACAGTCATTCCCATTATTCTAACAGCATAATCTTATTCTTTTCAATGTTTGATTTTTAACATTTTATTTGATAACTTCTGCATCAGAAATTCCAGCTTTCCGGACAATATCGGTTACATTTAAATATTACTTTTTATCGAATGGTTAAATTCTAAGCATATATTTTCTAAATCCAAAGCAGATGGAATACCGATTTACAATTGATAACATGTTCGCCAATTGGCCTACTGATTAGTAGTTTATGTGTTCATGAGAACGAAGTGTCGCGGCAGGTTTTATAAAAAATATACACTGTGTGGATGTCTTTCCCTGACAGAGAACTTCGTTATTTTTCATTCGAGAATGAATTATTTCTTTTTCCGCATAAATATATATTGTGTGTGAGAGAATGCTTCTGTGTATGTGTTTCGTATTTTTATTTCAATAAATACAGTAAACACTCTTATAAAAATACTAAACAGCAAATGTTGTTGTAGAAGAATAATACAATTTTTGTTCGCGTGTGTTTATGATGGAGGTGGTAGTCGTTACTTTCTTTTTTTGAAAACTATCGTAAAAGTCCGAGAGACCTAAACTGTGTGTGTGTGTATTTGTGTGTTGATATGTTACTGGCGGTCACAATCCTTTGGAATATTCCACGCGTAGATTTGAAATAGAAGTGCATGGCCCACAATCAGTGACATCACTTACTAGATTTATTCTTGTTATAAAACACACACACATATATCTATATATATATATATATATATATATATATATATATATATATATATAAAAAAGGGTAGTGCAGTATTAGTGCAGTTCCAACGAGATATGTAAAGGAGTAAGGCTACCAACATTTGTAGAATGTTTTTTTCAACATTTATTTATTATTTTGTTGTTTTACCATTTTATAATTTTATATGACGCGTTTCATTTGTGGATTTTCATATCTGATAGAAGCGGACCACCGCTTGAAACGCGTTATATACAATTATAAAATGGTAAAACAACAAAATAATAAATAAATGTTGAAAAAAACAACAAAATTATAAATAAATGTTGAAAAAAACATTCTACAAATGTTGGTAGCCTTACTCGTTTACACACACACACATATATATATATATATATATATATATATATATTAAGTATAATTTGTTTTTATTCATGTAAACATTCTGTGGATACACATTTGCAAACATAGTTCATTCAGTATGGCCATGAATAGCTATATTTTGTCAGGCCAACTTCTTTTGCTTACAGCTTTATGATGTGGAATGAGACAACATTTATTTCTGAAAGTAGAACCAATGAAAAACCCATACCATACTTTTATTTTTATTTAATGTTTGTATTATTTATATTGCTTTTCTTTACTTTAAACAAAAGCGCCGACCAAACGTTATGACCTTAATTATCGGCACATTCTTCTGTAAATCTTAAAAATATCGTAACATCTAACGTCTACAGATCCACAACATGGAAATTAATGCAACAACTCACTTAAAAGATTCAGAAATATTTGTTCATTCCATCACATGCACTTGTAAGAAAAAAGTGTGCTCTTGAAAGGGTATAGCTATCCATTGCTCTAACAAAATTATATTTAGAAAAGTGTAGTTGAATAATGTTTTTTTCAAATAAGTAAAATTAACAGATCAATTTAAAATTGAGCAGAATTACATAAATACAGTAAAAATTCACTAGACGTTTCTCTGTGGATATATACACATTTAGATTACTCTTACTCTTTCCCTCTCTCTCTCTCTTTCTCTCTCTCTCTCTCTGTATATATATATATATATATATATATATATATATATATATATATATATATTTGGATTTTTCACTTAGAAAATAGATTATTCAGTGAAGACCGGGATTAGGCCAATAAAAACAAGCTCGATGATATTCCATTACAGGGTACAGAGCATTTATATGTGATTTAGTGAAGGCTTACCAAAGCATTCCGTTCAGGAGCCCAATCAACACTACAGAAGACTTTTTCATTCAAAGATGATTTATTTATCATTTTCAAATTCAAGAGTGGGCTCCTGAATGGAATGCGTTGGTAAGCCTTCAATAAAAATCACACACACACACACACACACATATATATATATATATATATATATATATATATATATATATATATATTTGAAATAAGGTAATAAGCTTGGGGCACACATACTTAGAATATTGAAATTTTGATGTGCACTGAAAACAGTAAGATTGAAAACGTGTTTTCAAGAATGTCTTGTTTACTGAATTTCTTACGTTCTATTTTCATAGACCTCATGCAAAATAGACGGCACGCCATAGTCCCCCCTCTTTTTTAAATAGTTTTAAAAAGCTTACTATTTAGTGCATTTAATATAGCTTGATGCAAAAACAGGGTTGTAATAATTTCGAGATCACTCAGTTTCGTGCGTTCATATTTATACAAGCTTATGTAAAAGAAATGGTAGAACACGGTAACCTAGACAAATAATAATACTAAGTATTAAAGAAGAAGCTGGATATGTCTTGTTAAAATAAGTCGGCATTTTCAAATATCTTTTTGGGGTTTATTATTATAAATTCGAAGTTATTTATGTCGAAAAATCGATTTGCTTTAAGAACTTTCTCATTGTTCATGTAACAGTGGGCACGATGGAAACCGAAGTGCAGCGATTTGACGCTGCAAAAGTTTACATTAATATTAAGTTAGAATATGGCTTATTTGAAACTGAGAACGCTAATGCGTCTTTAGCCAGTGTTATAATTACATTCTTATACAGAGATACACATTTAGACATAAATGGATTATTATTGTTTGGGTTTCTATCTGTGTCTTTAATATATATATATATATATATATATATATATATATATATATATATATATATATATATATATATATATATATATATATATATAGGGTGGGCAAAAATAAGGGTCCTATTTTTAAAAATTCATAACTTTTTTTATTTATTGATTTAAAAAATTTTTTTTTTTTAGAATAAGTAAAGGACCCCTACCGAAGTAAGCATGAGCCGTATTAGCCCTAAGGAACGTACGCTCATTTAGAAAACATTATTTTTGCTTAAAAAACTCAAAACAGTGTAAAAAACAATACTTTAGTTTTTGTAAGTTTTAAGAAGTGTTTTTCGGCTAAAATTTGTTTTGTTTATTTCAAAAAATCTCGGAAGGGTCAGTCTACACACACATAAAGTTTGGTGAGTTTAACTTTTATTTTGTGGAAGTTATTCAAATTCAAGTTATTCAAATTTAAAGATAGGACCCTTATTTTGGCCCACCCTGTATTACGCGTTACTTTAAGATTAATAGAGTAAGTATCCCCAGTTTCTGCTGTAATATACGGTATTATTCAAAAAGTGGTGATCAAAATAACATATTTATACAATTAAATAAGGCAATAACTCGCCATTTTGACGCGTTAACGCTATATCAAATCAATCAAAGTAGATTGATTTAGCAAATCCAAAACTTTTTAAGAAATTCAGTAGAAGATGTAAAAACGTATATATATATATATATATATATATATATATATATATATATATATATATATATATATATATATATATATATATATATATATATATATATCCATATGTATATGAAAGAGAGATGGAGAGAGAGAGAGGGGAAGAGGTAGAGATTTACTTTTAAATGAAACTAAATATAAATAATAATATAAACACATCAAATAGAAATAACAAAATAAGTTCTATGATAGATTCGTCAGTACACTATAAAATACAGCAAAGTAACTCACGAATACATGTTGCTTGGACATAGACGACCAACATAGGCAAGGAGAGCATTATTTGTTATAACAAAATAGGTTAGCAAAAATTAATCTGGAACAAAAATCGTTATCTAATATCCGGAACGTATTTGTTCTTGCTTTTTTTAAGGGAAGTGGTTTCTGAAAAACTCTGCTGCTAAGCCATGAGATAAAATAATGTTTTTTTTTTAATTCCCGAAAGAGTTTATCATCGTAAACAACTAATAATCCCTTAAATTATATGAAGAATTACGTAAATTCTTGGAAGCAAACTAATGTAGTTATTGTAAAAGATTAATTTCCTTACAAGCAAAGTACTTTTCGAACTAAGGACTTAGATTAAAAATGTTTTTTTTCCTTATAGGTTTTATGGTTGAAAAACTTCGAAGACTATTTATATATATTTACATTGTCATTTACAAACATACTGTGTCGCTATATCATGAATAAGCCCTGATAAAACTTACGACTAATTAATTGATAGTTGGCTACACTACTCAAACTATTACGAGGCGTATGTTGTTATTAAATGACCTATCGATATATTTATATCATTACTTATTACTATTAAACAATACTCGATTCATTTACAAACCTTTTTATATTGTCACTAATAGTAGTTGGCGATACCCATTACCAGAGCTATTGAGAAGAGAAGGAGGTAGTATATAGTTATTCACATACTGTTACAGTGAACCACAGTTTCCAGTGTGGCTGAATTAGAACCCGTCACAATATATGATTGAACTTATGAACATATAGTTTATAGTCGGCGACTCTAACCACTCGGTTATGTATATACCTTTTAAAATGTGTGTAACTATTTTTATTAGGCCTGCAATATTCGAAAGGTTGTATCAATGACCACATGGAGTGACCACGATTTATGAAGATCTATGTAACCATGTAATCTGACTAAACGGTTTGAAAAAACATTTTTTTTTAGTTTTCATCTTTTTATCTAATGCCCGGAAAAGAATTGAAACTATCAATCTTTTACAAGGCCACCAACAATTGTTGTTCTTTTTTCCCCCTAGCCTGGGTCACAGTTTGACAAATCACAGATTCGCTTGCAGTTAGAAATTCACATATCGCTGTGTCCTTCGAACGTGGGCAATTACCCCACCCTCAATTTCCCTTTAGTTTCATTTCACTCAATCTTGCTCTACACAGAAAAAAACAAATGCACTCCTTCCTAGAATACAAGAAACGGCATTGTCGATATGGACAGTTTTTTTTTAAAGTTATACCCGTTGCAATGTCCATTTATTTGCAACAGTTAATTTCCTATATCTTCCGGCTTCTTTACGTATGATGACACTTTCCCTTCCACATACGTTCGAGCATTGTTCGCAGAGAAAATGTAATCCGATCACGAATATGGTGCCCTGATTTTGGTTTGATAGCACCGATTTCCATTGTGCGAGAAAAATAAAGTATACGTATCCATCTAGTATAATGTTTACTCTGATGCTCTATTCTTTGTTTAAATTCACACGGAAACATTAATTATGAGAAGTACTATGCCAAACTAGCTGTTCCTACGCGGATCTACCAAGCAGTGTTATTATAATTTATGTTATGCTTTAGGCTAGGTGTACTTTTTTATATAGCGATAGATTTTTTATGAGATCAATTTATTATCTTTCTAAGTACAATTATAAAACGGACATGCACGTATTCTGGTATCGTGTTCTCATTAAGTTATTAACTGCACACATCATTTTAAAACTAAAACTAATTATGTCAAGGTAAATATCAGGTAGTTTTAATATTTAAATATAATTCGCTGTTCATAGCTTAAAAGTATTTCTTATTTAATAATGATTTTTCCAATCATTTGTAAGACAAAACTTTCTTTTAATTATAGAGATAAAATTCTTGAGAAAACAAAACATTCTTGTGTTGTATTGTAAAACTATTCACATAAGATTCATATTTTAAACGAAGAACCCGAAAATCATTCTGGTGTATATTACTTCGTAAACATATAATTTAGTAAGTATTTTTTTAAACATGATTTTTCAAATGGCGTTATTTTCTGCTGTAGCATTATTGATTTCAAATATATACGCAAAATATGAAAAAGACGAAAACATATACACACGTGAAGTACACTATTTTTATGAACAAAGGAAGGGCATAGAACAGGTGTTTAATAAGAGCAGAAATAACGAACACAAATTAGTGTGGTGTCAAGCGAAAGCCGTGAAAAAGAGAATGGAAAGATATAGGGAGAAAAAGAAAGAGAGAGATACAGAGCGACTTCTCTCTTTTAAAAAAATTGTCTTATTTTTTTGGTTTTGCTAGAGATGGGGCATCTTACCGAATGCCAGACATTCACCGGCTTTTTAGACACTCTAGCTGAGAGATATTTTTAAGATTCTAACCGTCCCTTTAAGTGCCATAGTTTGTATCTCTCTTGTACTTTCGTAAAGAGGGTATATTCGCCAGGTAGTTTTTAAAATTATTGTTCATTAGTCCGGTTGCTCCTACATATACTGGGATGATGGAGATCTTCCTGAGATTCTAGTTTCTTTTTATGTTGGACAGACTACCTTGGTATTTCGTAATCTTTTCCCTTTTAGCTCTGTGTAAGCCAGCATCATTAGAGACACTGACTTCAGCTAGGTTTGCTACTTTCTCCCTTTGTTCCTATATCGCTATGTCAGGTTTAACAACTCTGTTTTCTAGATATTTAGCTGTAGAGATTGAACAGTCATAGTTGGTGCTGTATAATTTATTTCCAATTATTCCTCCTAGTTTATGCTCCCAGGACTTGTTGCTGCATTGGATATTTAACTTTTTACATATAGTTCAGTCCGTTGCGTCGCATTGATAGTAGGCATTCCTCAGCAGAACCTTACAACTGGATCTCAACTTCTGTGTGGCAGAACCTGCACTTGTTATTGTTGATGAGACCACTAATCCTTTTAAAGGCATCGGGCATCAAGCATTGATTTGGGGCAGCCATTATCATTCTTTCCTGATAATAGTGTAGCGATCATCTTTTTCAGCCAGTCTTAAGAGCCTTCCTTATCTATATATTCCTGGGATAGTTCATCTAGAAAATACTTAACACGTTGTCGGTTGGCCTATTCTTCAAGTTTACTGCAATGGAAGGTATTGGTGTATTTCTGCCGGCTCATCCGGACTATTTTCGTAGCAGACTTGTTGTCTGTTTCTGCCTCATTTGTAAAACAGCCCTGTCCGAAATGCTAGGGCAGTTTTGTAATAGAGGTTGTTTAGTTTGTTCTGATTTCTTGGTGTTAACGTATCGTCATAAGATTTTGGTTCTGAGAGCCCATCAGATATTGGGCGGTGCTTACAATAGTGGCTCGATGCTGATGGTCAATTTCTGAGAGACCCACACCCCTTTCTCCTCTTGATAGGGAGAGCCTTGGTAGACACTAGTTCTTGTATATTACTCTGTACATTGTCAATATTTTTCTCGTTTAAGTGTCCAATAAAAATTCCAACGTTGTATGTTATCACTGGCATAGCTAATTGATTAACGGCAGTTACTTTGTGTTTGTTTGTAAGCTGTATTTTGAAAACTTTTCTAACACGTTGTATATAGTCTCTGCTAATCTTATTTCTTATTGTGGCATGTTGAATTGAATCGTTTCTCCTCAGGTAAGGTATATGTACTGTTCTTGTTCGTCAAGGTCTTTGATGGTCATAGAGCTGTATGTCTTCTGTTTGGATTTTCGACCCAATTCAAAGGGAACACTTGGCACAGTTGTTCATGCGGAACTAAATTCCAATATCTTAAGAGAAGGTATGGACAAATTGCAGGAGTCGGCTTTAGTCAGCATCTGAACTATCATATAGCTAGAGGTCATCCATGAAGAGTATAGGGTTGACTCTTTAGTGTGGGTCTTGTTGACGGCTCTGGCTCGGATTGTAGGCACTCCGACTTTTGTTTACTAATTTATTCAGCGGATGAATTTCCAGACGAAAGAGTAGAGATAAGCCATCTCTTTGAAAGATTCCTCTTCGTATATTGACGTAAGGGAATGTTATTGTTCCATTAGTGTGTCTCAATGTCATGGTTGTTTGCCACATATGTATATGTACTGCCATGGGCGTCTTTATGACCGGATGAATATTATATAGATCGAAGCAGCGCGGGAGCTATGTGTGGAGCACGCTATTGTATGCCTTTTGGTAATTGATCCACACCATGCTTAGATTTATCTGCATATTCCTACAGGCCTCAAGGATGGTTTTATTGATCAATAACTGGGCAGTGGCACCTAAACGTTTCCTCCTGCACCTTGCTTTTTCTATTTCAGGTACGCTCCAGAAAAAAAAGGTATCTGTAGATGCTGTTTGCGACTAGGCCAGTAACGAGTGTTTAAGTCAGGAGATCGACATGTATTTAGTAGTGTTTTGTGTCTCACTCGTTTTGGGTATGAGGGTCGTATCATTTTTTACTTACCATGCTGATGTGGCCTTCTCACCTCTCAACAGTCTGGTGACGCAGCTACTCTAATGGCTATGATGTGCTGGTAGTTTCTTCAGCCGGAAATTGGGTATATTGTCCATGACAGTTTTTTTGTTGTGATTTTGAAATTGATGTGACTTTCGTTTTATCATTCCATTTCTGGCTAGCTTTTATGACTCCGAGCTATATCTAAGATTAACTTGGCCTCTTGGTTGCATGGTCTGTCATTCTCAAACACAGGCTTCCATTAGTCTTCTAGCTCTTTTTGTTCCGGTTGCTTTGCCACCGTTATATTCTCACCTACATAATTTTGGTAGAATAATCCTGTGTTCTTTTTGAACTGTCTGTTCTCAACTTTCCTGCTTTCTATCCTTTGCTTGAAATCTTGTGGCAAGTGTTTGAAGCATGATTTCAAGTTATATCGCAACGTTTTCAATTTCTTCTACAATTATGTTGTATTTAAAACACGGCTGTGTCAACTGAAATCAAAGAGAAATGGAAAAGAGATCCACAGAAAGAGAAAAAAAGGAGAAACTTCCTCGTCAAGATAGAGAAGTGTGTTTATTGTAAACACTTGAATAATTCATAGAGTCCGAGGTTTTTAACCTAAGATATGTATTAAATCTTGTTTTTATATAATTTCGGTTTGTAATCCTTGTAAAATCAAGATTATAAACTAGTGTTAAATCCTGGTTGAACCAAGTGCAGATTAAATAAATAATATATTTAATGATATACACAGATCAGAATAAATAATGTCACCATTACATCTATCCACCTTTCAGAGACAATGTATACCGTATGTAGGGGTGGATGTGTGTGTAATCGTGAAGCAAGTTTGGCGCAATTACCAACCACAACTCTCCTGAATCGGCATTGCTTGATTCCAGTGGCAAGGAGAAATCGAGGTCGACTGGCAACAATGATGAAATAAGCCGAAAGCGTATGTAGCATATGGTATTCTCAAATGGTCACCCCTTTTACAACGGACCAGACTCAATGTTGCTTAATCTCGATCACTTAACAGGAATAAGTGTGTCAACGTGATTATGCCGTCTCTAGTATATGTTACCTTAATGTATGAATATAAATTATAACAATGTTCTTATGTTTATATATTTGTGGGTTCGGGATTAATCCTAAACTAATTAACTGATCTTTATGGATCTTGGAGCACATCTGATCGACGTCAGATGTCCAAATATGAGCTTCATATAAGTTTATGTACATGAGGTGAAAAAGAGAGCGGAAATAATATACCCACATATTCCATGTATGTAAACACTGTCGTGCAATTCAATCTTGCCATGGAATGGGTGTTTCTTTAGAAACTCTTCTTTGACATTTCTGTTATATTGTGAAAGGTGACAAAGAGAGCGAACCTTGTCACTGACCTTTCGCCTTTACCTCAGGTGTTGGGTGTATTTTGCTTAAAGATGTAATTCTCAATTCAGTGAAATCTAACCGTTAAGCGATGTCGTAGTTTGAAAATGTAAATATTTATATGAATGTAAATATGATCAGGAAAATATTTAGCTTGGGAGCGGGCAGATCGCGTTCAACAAGCGTACGTTCTGCTGGCTTATTTTCATATATTAGATGCGTTTGCTGACGTGTCATAATTCACCAATGAGTAAAATGTAAAATATTAGGTTAAGACGCGTGACTGGGATCACGTGTTAATGTATCACTTTAATTAGAATAGACGTAGTTGCGATTATAATGAAACGCAACTGGTGCATGTAAAAGAATTGATACCTTCAACAATGATTAGATCACTAAGATAAGCACATAAGATTTTGCAAATTAATCTTTATTTTGAAATCTTAGAAACGAACATAACTATTCGGTATACAGTATAAGAGGATAAATAACTGTATGACTGCGTAGTGCATTGTACCTTAAATTAATTTAAAAAATCAATAATAACTATAGACAAACAAATACAAATGATAGTTCAAATGTAAAAGGAAGTAAGTAAAAATTCAAATATAAATGAGAACATTTTGAGATACATAGCAGGACTTGACCTCAAAGCTTAACTGTTCAAACATTTTAGGAAAGATAACAAAATGTATAATGTCACCATCAAAAGTATATAGTTTTTTTCGAGATAAACAATGTATTAAAATACAATGTACACAATACGTAAGACCTGACTGAAACATTAGTACGTTTCTTTTCGTAGAATTAGAAATATATTGATTTTGCTACTTTGAACCACTCAGAATAATAGTGTGGAACGTTGCTTGTCAATAAGCAGTGTGTTTAGCATTAATAAGGAATATTACAAAAAAACTAATTGCGCCCTGTTGTCTGCCATTTGATAGTAAACAAGTGTGCCCATTATTGTACGTATCTGGCTTACTCACACTATTTAGAGAAATGTTACTTTTTAATTGTTTTAAGGCGTCGCTGTACTGGGCAAGTTCTATCAGCAAACGTGTATGCGTTGTCTTATTTCCTACGCTTCTGTTATGAGGTAACAATCTATATTAAATGTATATTAAATGCTGTAATTATTTTTGATGTGTTATTCATTTTGAGATGTATCAATTTAAGACAGCAATCGAAGTCAGAGTTTCAAAAAAGCGTCGAAACACTGTAAGATTTTTTTCTTTTCCTCGTAACGTTCCACGTCTGACTTTCTATCTATGACGTCAAATCCTGTCACCTACCGTAATTGTAATATTTAACTACTAAGAGAATTGTCCACTTCTCTGTTTTATTTAACCTTACCTGAGTAATAGCGTTGTAATAATATTTTGCAAACTCACCGTCAATCTTGCAATATGCGGACCGAGGGCTGATATTTTACTATTAGCACAACCGGAAATCAGCTGTGTCTTACTCATTCGCAACATAAATATGTATATTATCTCAAAATGTGCGTCTTCAGAAAGGGAAACAGTGTATTTTAATCTGTAGGGCTTTCAAATAAAATACCAAACACAGAATTCAAGTACGTGTTAGCACATACACTATCATGATGTTACTTTACTCAATGCGCACAGTCCATGACTTTAACCGATTTTGATGGCGAGCATATATACATCGGAAACAAGTACTACGATAATATTACCAAACATGCTAGCTATATTTGTCCTACAACGACTCTACCATACCATAAATGGTGTCAACCACGTGCATCTTTCATCTAAATAATAATCGCTGTTTCTCATATTTCTATTCAACTCATGTTCAAATAGTTTACACTGTTTTACCAAAGGTAAGTGTACATCATCTTAAATGAATTGTAATCCACCAAAACAAACATAATTTTAATAATTCTTTAAATTGGCATTTAGTTGACCAGATTTTAGATGGGTATGTGATTTACAATAAATGTCTCAGATCTGCCAGAACCGTCGTAGACAAACAAAGTATTTATACAATTGAACAATGTGTTGACCCGTAATTATGATGGCATTATTATATACAAAGGATACCATTCACAATTTTAACCGCTTGGATGGCGAGCATAAACGTCATGTAATCTAAGACGTGTATGAAAATATTGTCAAAACATTCTACTCATCCTTGTCCTATTAAGCCAATAGCATATCATAAATATTTTTAATCAGTGTGTTCAATAAATCTGTTTTGATGGCAGGTCCTCTCCAGCTTGTTCATATTGGGCAAGTATTCATTTGATCTGAATATCAATTGCTGACTTTCAGACGTCCATTCAACTCATGTTTAAATATTTTAAATGGTGTATCCCAATGGAAAGTGAACATCATCTCAAATAATTGCTATTCGCCAAAACAAACTGAAATTTGAAAATGTTTGAAGTGCAGGCATTCTGACTTCTTCAGCGTGTAGTTTAGTCGGTAATAATGCGCATACATGTTATAGCTAATGTATCAGATACCACCGAGCCGGCATAGGCACATTTATCAAGAATATTCAGACATCGTACGACAGTAATTATTTTACTCGGACATTTATAACTTTCGGAAATAAAAATATTAAACTATCAGCTACGTTCTGCTAGTTTACCTTTTATTCATTCCTCTTATTTTAATATCCAATTAGTAGGGGAACACGTTACAATATATACTATTAGAAACTTCAATTACTAGACTACTTACGACAAGATGAATTTATAATATTGAGATATTCAATAAACTTTAATTACAGCAAGATATCAGATCACCAAATAATTTAAAGCTCTCAGAATAATGTTAAAATACATAACCAATGCAGGTATAGGGACACATTTTTTTTAACATGATTCACCCCAAACAAGGCAGGCCGCCACTGTAAACGTAAGGGGCTACTGAGAAAAAAAGAAAAGGGAAGAAGGTTTGGGGGTTCAGCTTAAATTGGGATCTGAGCAGCGTGATGTCTGTTTACATTAGTTTTAAATTTCTGCATGTCAGTACTGTCGGGGAAACAGGGGGAAGGGAGGGAGTTCCACAGGCCAGCAGCATGAGAAAAGAAGCTATTTGAGTAGAATGCTGTCCGGCATCTGGGGACCTCCACAGTGAATGAATGAGATTTAGTAGAATGTTGAGTTAGTCTAGTGAATTTACGTAGAGGGGGCACCACAGTAGCCAACTCATCGGAGCATAATCCATTGAAGTATTTGTAAAACAAACATGAGGATGCTACATTGCGGCGATGGGACAGGGAATGGAGTTTAGCTGACAGGAGGGACCTATTAGGTTGGCGATTCTTTTTTGGACTTTGTCAAGGAGGGAGAGACTAGTAGATGACGCACCAGCCCAGATGTGGCAACAATACTCCATGCATGGGGGAATGGTTGCTTTGTAGAGCTACGAGATGATGTCAGGTATAAGGAGTTTACTAGCACGGTAGAGGGGGCTAACCTACTTTGCGGCAGCCTTGGCAATGTCTTTAATGTATGTGTTCAAATGCATGTTACCTGTGAAGGTTAGGCCGAATAGTTTGAATGATGAACTCTCAGGTATGGTGTTATTAGCCATGACAATCGGTGGTTGGAGAGGCTTCTTGTAGTTATTGAAGGAAAGGAGCTTTGTCTTTGCGGCATTAAAAGTTACAAACCATTTATGACCCCAATCCACTACAGCATGGATGTCATTTTCTAAGATTCAGCCATTGCCTCAGATATGATCGCGTCTGTTTTTCCAACATGGCGAGGGTAAAGCGTGGTGTCGTCAGCAAATAAACACATTTCAGACACTATGTTATCAGGGAGATCGTTTATATAGATTAGGACCAACAAAGGTCCAAGAATAGATCCCTGTGGTACATCAGCATTTATTTCATGTTGCTTAGATGAACGGCCATCGAGGACAACCTGGATGTTTCTTTTGTTTAGGAAGGATCTAATTATATTAAGTAGTTACTCAGTAATACCGTATGAGCGTATTTTCAGGAGAAGCCCTTTATGCCATATCTTGTCAAAGGCCTTAGATATATCAAGCGCTACTGCCCTAGCTTCACCTGCCTTGTCGAGTGTATGATACATGCGTTCAGAGATGACCGTTAGGATGTCTGCAGTAGATCGTGTTTGTCTAAATCCATACTGGCGGTCAGATAGAAGTTTAGCATTAAGTAAGCTCCGTACTATCACTAGATTGATTAAGGATTCAAAGATTTTGGCAAAGATCGGCAGTAGACTGATTGGGCGGTAGTTTTGAAGGTCGGTTCTATTCCCATAACTCTTGTAGACTGGTACCACAGAGGCAATTTTCCAGCAATCGGGGAAGCAATATTCGGCTAGGCATTTATTGTAGAGTTTGCAGAGGACAGGGGCCAGTTCAGCAGAGCATTTCTTTATTACTATTACAGGTATAAGATCAGGCCCACAAGCTTTAGGGGTGTCAAGGTTTTTTATGATGTCTCTGACCTGAAGTGGGGTGATGACCAGGTTATCAAGTGTAGCTTCAGTCCGCAAAGGTAATTCAGGGAGAGGGTGGTTATCTGAGTCTAAAGTAGAGTTAGAAGCGTAACGCTGTGCAAGTAGTTCAGCCTTATCAGTGGCCGTGCAAACGACATCATTGTGGTTTGAAAGTAAGGGAATCGTAGATTGACCATTATTCACTACACTATTGTAGATTTTCCAGAAATCGCGAGTTCCTAGTTTCTGTGACTTGATGCGTTTTTTTGTTAACTCATTATACCTTCTCTTCGTTTCGCCTATCACGGCCTTGCAATTATTTCTTGACTCTATAAATTCATTCCTATTAGTAGCTGACTTATGGCGACCGAATTTACGGAATGCTTGTTGCCTCTCAGGAATGGCAGCTGCACATTCCGAAGTGACATTCTTCAGACTGTGCAAAATAGAGCTCGCACGACTGGAGTCATGGGTTATAAATTATTATTGTAAATCATTTGCACACATCTTAAACATATGTATAATTAACAAAGTAAATGCACGTCCGTTGCAAAACAACCCAAGGTCTTGCACTAATATGCAGAGCATGCTTAAACTGTTTATATTAATAATACACATAATCCAACGTGTAATTAATACTGAAACATAAAATAAAAACTGTGCTACAAAAGTAGGTGGCCTACAATATATTTTCGATATATGTGAGTTGCAGTTTTAGTAAATTAGAGTGTGATATCGAGTAAGGCATGGCATAAAATCGATGGAAGTTGACTAAGGAAATATAGTTTTAAAACTCGCTGAAATGTAACCGAAGTAGATTTGGATATGTATTTTTCTTATGAAGACATACATATTTATTGTACAGAATATATATCACTACTTTACATATAATGTGTACACTCGTTTAGAATGGGGTAAATATTGTTACAATCAAAGAGAATAGTACTTTGGTTATAATTTCTTGTTCCCTACGATAACCCTTTATGAATAAAAAAGTGTATATGAATTAAGTGCCATCTGTCAAGGTTGTGTATAATCGGTATCTAATTAGAAAGGTTTACTAACTTAAAAGTTGTTATTCGTTATACAAACATTCATACGCATGTCTCGGATTTGTATATGATAATCTTATAATTAATCATTAACAATAGTGTTTAATATCCTACTGATACATTATCTGAATTTATTGCCTAATCTACGGGTGAATTTGAGACGCTCTCAAACATATTGCTTTTCAATCTATAGGCGATAACATGTAAGCGATGTTGCATTTAAAAAAAAAATACAGACGAGTGAAATCTATAAATCAATGTTACTGGGTAAAAAGGCAAAGTGAAGCAAGCAATCTAAAAAGACAACATATACTATCTATATACCGTCTGGACGTTTGTCCATGGCGATTACCAACTTGGATATGATAGGCATCATCACGAATACCTCTGGTAAGCTGTCCCAGGAACTAGTAACATGGACACAGTATGTTGCTATTTTGTTTTGATAAAAGCGACGATGATAAATCTTCTGCAGATGTTCTCCAAGTATATTCAACAACCACTAGTAAAGATTCATTTAATTTTACTGACTATATACGTAACTGTCATTTGTCTCTGCTGAGAATAAGTGTATGTGTTCTTCTGAACTAAGTAGTATGTTTACTTACCTTCTGTTTCAAGCAACCATGGATGTGTGTGGCAATGTAATATGTGGTAGCTTATCAGTTTGTCTTACCATCTCCGAAAATGTATTCTTTGAACTCATGTTGTGTGCTACCATGTCTGTCCAATTCAGTTTCAATGACCCCATGTACCATCAGACGGATGGAATCACTATGGGGCCACCTCTTGGTACGCTGTTGGCCAATATTTTTGTTGATTTTTATTGACATAATATGTTGGCTCATGTCAATAGACAGCTAACCTATTCTCGATACGTCGCTGATACTCTGTGTTTAATCAACGATGAGTCAGATTTCCTAGTAATTATTCATGCACTTAATCGAGTACACCTATCCTTTCAATTTACCTGTTTGACCAACATAATTCTATTTTTTTCCTGAATGTACTAGTGGATGAATTTGATGCGTCGTTTAACACATCTGTTTAGCGCAAACCAAAATTCACTGGCTTATACTACAATTGAGACTCCTTCTGTCACAAACAAATACAAATAAATCTAATCAAATGGTTGAGCATATCGTGCTTAATGATTTGCTGTGAATACCTGATTCATTCAAGATTCAGTTCACCAAAAAGTTTTTTATTGATAATGGTTACGCTCTCGATATTGTAAGTTCAAATATCGCTGCCATAATCACTTATTTTTATATGCCTGAAATGTTTCCTTCTCTGAAATGCCCAATCTACCTTAGATTATTTTGGTTAAGTAATGTCAGCATAACATTTGCTAACAAATTCCATGCAGCTGTATGTTACAGTTGACAGGGTTCGGACTCTAGTATCGTGTTTTCTGCTCGACCCTTAGTAAACACCGGGCATAAGGATGTTCTACCTTACCATATTAGTAATAGTATACATACATGTTACTGTAAATGCAATGCTGAATACGTGGGTATGACTGTGCAAAGGTTCGAATCAAGTATGAAACAACATATCTCCCTGCAATACACCAGGACCGATGAAACCATTTAAATCGTTTAGGCAACGCATCCAAGTCAGCAATTTCCCAACACATTAAAACAAGCGCCAAGTTACTATGGCATAAGTAGATCATATTCGTTATTCAGTTGTAAAGTCCTGTATGCACTTAATATAACTTGTTAAGACCCTGATAATGTCAGAAAGATTTGATATATTTGGGAACCATCTCCAATTTTTATTCGCTAAATATTTCACTAGTTTTCATTTCACTACGATATGTTATGTTTTAATCACGGTACATGAACTTTACCACCACGTAATCAGTTTAGCTTAATAAATTAATGTAATTTTACCTTTTCTCTAAGTTATAACACTTTTTAATGTCTCCCCCACCAAATGTCACACATGTCAATATTTCGTGCCGTAATAAAATATTTGTCACGAAAAACCTTTATATATATCCTTCATCTTTCTTTAAAATTTGTACAATTTTTTATCTTCATCTTTCTTTCTTTAAAATTGATTGCTCTACTCAACGTATTGAGCTTTATTTTATCGACATAGATCACTCTACGATATTTCACTTATCGTTAATTCTATTATCATTGGTATATATATATATATATATATATATATATATATATATATATATATATATATATATGTATTTATTTATTTATATAGATCAAGCTCTTGCAATATAGAGCACTTTACAACAAGCCGCCATTCCGCGTAATAGACCATGTGTAGGCGTCTAAGCAACTGAATCAAACATAACTTTCGTATCAGGGTTGGACCCGTGTGGCCAACAAGGATTGTAACCTCTCTTCCTGACCATTGTAAGTTTGGCATAAAACACATGTGTATGTGTGTTTTTTTAATGATATTTATTTATGAATAATTATTTAAAGATCTCGCTCGATAGAGCACTTTAAATTTACAACAAGCCATCATTTTGCGTCATGCATAACGTTTGGCCCGCCGATTGAGTCTTCTAGACTGCTTGCTAGATAGCCGCCGTGCCTGTTCTTTAGATGTGTATTTACTTCACATTTCTAGGCAATGCGTAGTGGGGCATTGGTACGAGCCTCGGCTACTGAGTAATACATGACTTTTGTAGCGAACTTCAGATCGTGTAGCCGGCATGGATTTTCTTCGATACTGACGATTGTAGGTTTGACATGGAACACATGTTTATATGGGTTCATTTTGAAACTAATAGTCATTTACAATAAATGATATATATATATATATATATATATATATATATATATATATATATATATATATATATATATAACTAGCTGTATCTATACTGTTTTTAATATAGATGATTAATACAAAGTCAAAAAATTACAATTTTATGAAGTAATTACTCAAAATCGCTTAAATCGCTTTAATGATATCTTTAATAATTTGTTGGGGTAATTATTGTTTTTCCATAACGTAATTCAGTAATATAACTGACTTGTTCTCTAAAAGACAATGTATTATGTCAGAGGTAATAGTATCAACCAGTAAAGTTTGTTAATCAGGCATCGTTTCTGAATACAGATAGCTGACGTGTTTTCCAATTAAAAGCAATGCATTATAAAAAGTGTTTTCTCTCTGAGCGACAACGGAGAATATACTACGGTGGTATTACAACCAAAATGGCGGAAGATTATTTCAGTGAACAGTTAGAACTGCTCAGTAATAAATAAAAACAGTTTACAGTATCTTTTTAAGAAAATATTATGGACATTTTTTGGGAAAATGTATTTTCTATCTGCGTAGTATGTATTGAGATTGTTTTTGTTTTACTTGTGTTTAACTAAAGTTGTACAATATTTCGTTTAATTACTTTCCGTATAACTCACAATAGCTACAATGTAGATATGTATTACTGATGATCTAGTTGCACGAAATACGTTGGAATATAATTTGAATTGCCTCTTATTCGCAGCGAACCAGGAAATATATATATAACTTTGAGACAAACACGAAATGAAGCATAACTCTAGTTTACAATAAACATTTTACCTGTACAAACAAATCATTATGTCGCTTACACTTATCGTTCTTAAAAATAATGTGTGTAAATAGTTGATGACAATAATCTATGTTTTTATTTATTGTGTTGTCCATTTTTGTAAATCTTCTAATAATTTATTTTGACTTGTTTTTAATCAAACGAAGACACAAGTGTCCGTTCGCTTTGGCGTGATATATAACAAGTAATAGTTACAGAATGGGATATATTTTCACATGACACCGATGCTAGCACAACAAAATAATGCTACCCACATAATAAATTACAAACAACGCTAGTTTCTATTCAAAACAACCCTAAACTTATTGGCTGATACCGACTACATAGCAAGCACTTACGTACAGTAAGATATCCACTGGTCTAACTTTATTGCTTCATCTTCAATGATTTTCTCACGTAACTGTCCAATAGTAATAGTATCTGATTTCGTTCAAACTTTTGGGGAATTATCTAAAAGATTATGACGAAACTAATTGTATATATTTTTACAGATGACTGTATATTAATTTTTCTTCTGGCTGACAGAAAATTGAATTTAACGTACGATAAGAGTTAGCTAATATTCACGACTTCGAAGAAATTTTCTCACTATTTATGTAAGATCGCATTGTAGATACACTCTAGAAAGTACTCTACATATTAATATGATATTTAAGTACTTGTAACAAACTTAAGACGTTTATATTTAAGTAAAAGTAATATACTTTGTCTTTCGAAAGCTAGTATAGATAGAATGAGAAATGTAATGATACACTTATTATGTTACCCCCGCTAACATACATAGACTCGGACAAGCCGACAATCTCATTATTTTACTGTGGAAATCCACATATGCCGGAAAGTCTTCTACTGCAATAGTTGATTTCCTCGTGCTGCCGACATTTGCGAGCTCCTTCCCTGCTCAAGCGACTGTGCTGATATGCAGGCATTTAAAACTACTGTGAACAAGCCTATCGCTGCACAACTCCCAATTCAGGATGATCCCCAAAAGTGTCAACCTAATTATCAGTAGCCTATTACGTTTACAGTGGCAACTAGCTTTGTTCTGGGTGAAGTAAGTTTTTTTTAAATAGCGGAAAGATGTAAAAGAGAAGGAAAGAGACAAAGGTAAAGAGAAAGAGAGAACAGAAAATGAGGAGGAAAAGAGAAAAGTAAAAGAAAGACTAAAAAGAAAAACTAAATTGAAGAGAGGGATAACAATAGAGTGGCGAATATTTTATAATATATCTATCTATCTATCTATCTATCTATATATATATATATATATATATATATATATATATATATAAATATATATATAAATTGCTGCTTAAGGAACTACTAACGGTCCGGCTAGTCCGTATATATATACACACACACACACATATATATATATATATATATATATATATATATATATATATATATATATATATATATATATATATATATACTATGTAAATGTTGAATTAAATTAAATATAATTGAATTTTTGGGACTTTTATGTATAACGTGTCGATGCAGGCGCTTATGAAGGCCTTTGGGCCATCTTTAAAAATTATTTTTCAAAGTATAAACAAAATAAAGTGTTTCTAAAATGTTTTGGAAACGATTGTACCCCAGAAATTACTTGTTTGAACTCTAGGAACGCAAAATGTAATGACTTGATCCTTTATCTTTCATATATATATATATATATATATATATATATATATATATATATATATATATATATATTTATATATATATATATATAGCATGATATAAAATGAAATAATAAAATAAGGTGCGACTGGATAACCTTTTCGGTTTTTAAGTTCCTTCAATTTTTGCGCCTTTGGACTGTTATTCAATACGTGGATCAATCTTCAATCAGCCTCCTGGATACCTTTCCTGAATATGTTTTAATTCGTATTACTTTGATGTAGTTTATAACTTTAACAAATAAGTATGTTTTGGGCTTGATATATTTGATGTGTTATGTGCTCTTATGTATTTTTGTATATATTTCTATGTATTTTCAAAGTGTAATTATATAACCTGCAGTAACGTCACTGCGGTAATGGTCCTCTGAGGAGAAGAATTATCTTTGAAAACTCATGAGTTATGAATTTGATTCGCACCTTATTGTATTATTTCATTTTATATTTTGCGATTAATGCTCTATCCAGTATATTGAGCTTCAGTCTTTATCCAGATGTTCACTAATTAAAGATATTAGTTGCCTCTTATATATTTTGTTGGATTAACTTCATGTATATATATATATATATATATATATATATATATATATATATATATATAAGGTTGGATATGCTTTATTTCGATAAAACTGCATTACATTAAAATGGAACATACATTTATGGCTTGTATCATTCGCTTCTTATGCGGCACGTTCGCCTTTACATTTTAAGCGAAGCTTGTAATTTGTTGCTTTTTGCCATAAACAGTTGTTTTAATAGAATAGGAGTCTTAAATCATTTTTTATATTGTTTTTATTAAGATTTATTAAAAATAATATCTCAGTTTCCAGACGACTATAACCAAGAAGCATAAATTACATTTAATTAGCAACGACTTATTTTTTTTAAAGAAACGAAAGAAGAGACGCCGGATTTTCGCCGTGGGAATATTTTTTGCGGAAAATATTTTTAACATTTATTTTATATTGCAGCAGCTTAGCTAATTAGCTGGAAACATAAATTCTGTAATTATAATAATGAGCTAAACCATCGGGAAACACAAAATACGCATTTTATTTTCTAAGATGGCGGCGGAATTATTTTTAATTGAAAAAAATTAGGTTTCTTTCGGAATAAAAGAATCGAGGACACAAAAAGCGAAGAATATTTTTGTAATTTAATGTTGATCTATTTCTTTTTCCCGCGATTTATTTGTTCTTCCTCGAGTTGTAATTTAAACAGAAAGTCAAGTTTAAACGATGTCTCTGCGACTCTTTTTGAACAAACACTTTAGATTAGAAATAAGACTATAATCTTTCCTGAATCTTGGGAGATGTATTCTCTGTTGAATGAAGACAAATCAGTGTCATTTGTTTTTGTTATCTTGTTTTCTTTCTTGCTTCCTTTTCATTACTTTTTATAAGTATATGTATTTCATTATTAATCCCATGAATTGCCATTTTTATACTGTTCACCAATATCTCAATTTTTGTTTTTCTATTTTTTTTTGTCTTTCTTTATCATTTTTTAAATTTATTTTCTCTATTATTTAATCTTAATTTTCTTTTGTGTGTTTCAATGCATCAATGTATGTGACTCACTCTGTTCTTTTTTAAGTTTATTTAATCACTAATCCCTGTAATGACACTTACCTTCAATAATAATGAAATTCGTGTCTGTATATATATATATATATATATATATATATATATATATATATATATATATATATATATATATATATATATAGTTTAAAGAAGTTTTAAGTCATTTTAACAAACAAAAAAAGAACAAAAAGTAAAATGCAGTTTAAATTCTCAGAGAAACTAACTAAATCAAAGATATTGCAGACTTAAAATTCGTTGGAAACTCTATAAATAAAATAAAAAATAAGTAAAAAAAAATGTTTAAAGTATCTAACAGTGAAACAAAAACAGGAGACCTTAAGCGTCTAATATTAACACGGGATTATCAGCTGTTTACCATGTAACTGTCAATTTTTATCTTTCTTATATATATATATATATATATATATATATATATATATATATATATATATATATATATAATTTTTATTTTATTATCGGTAGCGCCCCATTGTTTTTAGCTAAAATTAATTTAAAACATTAAAATAAAACCGAAATTAACAAAAAAAATTAAATTAAATCGATTGAAAGGTAAAAATGAACCTAATTATGTCTAAATGACTTAACCACTATCGCTAGCCCACCCATCACCTCGAATAAAGCCAGGCGGGCGACAGTTCTTTGTCTTCTCTTTCCTACATTCTTCATAAAGTCGACGTAGAATTAAGTCACTGTTCACCAATATCTCATTTTTTTGTCTTTCTTTATCATTTTTTCAATTTCTTTTGTCTATTATTTAATCTTTATTTTCTATTATTTCATCTTTAGTTTCAAAGCATCACTGTATGTGGCTCATTCTCTTCTTTGTTTAAGTTTATTTAATCATTAATCCCGGTAATGACACTTACCTTCAATAATAATTAAATTCGTGTATATATATATATATATATATATATATATATATATATATATATATATAATGTTTATTTTATTATCGGTAGTGGCCCATTGTTTTTAGCTAAAATTATTTTAAACATATAAAATTAAAACCGAAATTAACCAAAAAATTAAAATTAAAAAAATAGAAATGTAAAAATCAACCTACTTATGTCTAAATGACTAACCGCCATCGCTAGCCCACACATCACCTCGAATAAAGCAAGGCGGGTGACATTTCTTTGTCTTCTCTTTCCTACATTCTGCATAAAGTCGACGTAGAATTAAGTCTTAATACATATCGACAGCTTGCCGGATATCATCTAGACATAAGAAAGCCGTGAACATGTGCCACGGGAAATTTACCTTTTTATTTTATGTTTACGTAATAAACATAGTATAATAAAAATGGCATATGCACATTGATGCAAATTACATGTAAATGAAACAGTTACGTTGAGGGTAGGTATTTTTCAGTTTTCCTCAAACTTAGATAGACGTCATGGCCAGCTATTTGCGCTGAAACAGTTTATTCTTTCTGCGACTCACCTTCTCTCACATACAAGTCTAATTCCTGTAAATATAGGAGCAGCCAGACTCATTATAAAGAATGTCGAAAAGTATCTTGCGAAGATACCCGGTGAACAAAGTGCAAGAGATATACAAACAAATTAACTCAACGGGACGGTTAGAATCTTAAAAAAGATCACTCGGCTGGAGTATCTAGAAATTGTCGACATAAAGGAAGTAGACTCGTACGATTTCATCTGCATATTGAATTGTTGCTTTAATGATATTTGCCCTTTCCCATTTTGGGTGTCCTTAGACTTTCTACTTCCATTCTCAGAAGCAGTATTGTAAACATTTAAGTTCAGTTACACATGACAGTTATGTTATATATCCAACTAGCGGACCCGTCTCCCGGCGTTGCCCGAGAAAAATAGGAAACACAGAAACTCGTGCTTCCACTTCTAAACTAGGCATAACGCTTTTATACTAGTATTAAGTTTGTATAACTAATAGGCTATAGGATATATTTAAATCTAAAACAGTACTTTGAATTGAAAAAATAGCAAATACTTAATAAATAAGACACACATTTAGAAAAATAGGTTAATCAGAAAATATTACTACATCGATTACATTAACATAATCACTATATAATCAAGATGCTCACATGCAATTGCGTGAATATGAAATCTAACTGTTATAATGTAAGCAATTCCATAAATATACAGAGGAATTATTTAAGACCTGTTTTATTTTTTAAATATTTAAACGTTATTAAAAGGATCTGTCAGCAAATTAAGTCAGGAATAAAACATTATTAAGTCATTTATAATTATACATATATTATAATACTATAAATAAAAACACCAAATGTTGGAGTGAAGCGTGACTAAACCACAACATTTCGATAGAAGTAATCTATGGAACCGTGTAAGGAGATGATGTAACAAAATGCTAGCGTTATCACTCAACGAGAAAAAGAAATGAGGATACGTTCTCTTATCACGTTTAGCTTGAACACACGTTCTAAAACTGTTTGGTTCGGGAATTAATCTCAGCCCTCCTGGGAAAAGAATTTTACACACACACATACACAAACACACACACACGCCCCCCCCATATATATATATATATATATATATATATATATATATATATATATATATATATATATATATATATATATATATATATTATATAGGATTTTAGTCATGGTATAATCACTACATAGACATACCTAAATCTAAAACCATAAAATACATCCACGATATCAAACTACGACGCTTCATTGAATTTCAGTTTGATTCTACGATGCACCAATCACATCATACAAAGACCGTTTTTTTTACAATTATTCCACTACGATACTAAAATCATTCTCTCAGAACACAATTTAAGAGAATCTGACAATGGATAATTGACGTAATTTTCATGCCTTCCCTATTTATACTTTTCTTAATCTTTTTTCTCCCTTTTTTTGTGTTTCCCTTTTTTCTTCATTTTTATTTCTTTATTATTTTTATCTTATTTTCGTTTTTTTTTTCATATTTTTCTTATTAAATTTTTATTTTTATTTTTATTCTGTATTTTATTACATTTGTCTCTTCCTTTTTTTCTTCTTCTTCTTCTTCTTCTTCTTATTTTATTTACTCCCCTTTCTTCTTCTTTTTTTCTTCTTTTTCTGCTTCTTCTTCTTTTTGTTCCTCTTCTTCTACTTCTACTTTTATTTCCATTCCCTTTCTTCTTCTTCTTCTTCTTCTTCTTCTTCTTCTTCTTCTTCTTTTATTTCCTCCCCTTTCTTTTTAATCTTCTCCTTCTTCTTTTATTTCCATCCCCTTACTTCTTCTTTTTTTTTCTTTTTCTTCTTTTTCTTTTTCTTTTAATACCTCCCCTTTCTTCTTCTTCTTCTTCTTCTTCTTTTATTTCTATCCCCTTTCTTCTTTTTCTTCTTCTTTTTTCTTCTTCTTCTTATTTTTCTTCTTCTTCATCTTCTTCTTCTTCTTCTTTCATTTCCATCCCCGTTCTTCTTCTTCATCTTCTCCTTTTTCTTCTTCTTTTATTTCCTCTCTTTCTTCTTCTTCTTCTTGTTCTTTTTTTCTTTCCCTTTCTTCTTCTTATTTTTCTTCTTCTTCTTTTATTTCTTCCCCTTTCTTCTTCTTTCTTCTTCTTCTTCTTCTTCTTCTTCTTTTTCTTCTCCTCCTTCTTCTTCTTTTATTTCCTCCCCGTTTCGTCTTCTTTTTTACTCATTCTTCTTTTTCTTCTTCTTCTTCTTCTTCTTCTTCTTCTTCTTCTTCTTCTTCTTCTTCTTATTATTATTATTATTATTATTATTATTATCATAATTATTACATATTTTTTGTATTTTCTACTTGTTTTCTATTCCCTTTTTTTTTTTCAAGCTTCGTATTTTCATTTTTCTTTTAACACTTCCAATTATAAGTGTCACCCCTACACGTGTTTATTTTAATTCTATTCAATCCAATATTGTTTCTTACATCATACTCCTAATTTGTCAGACCTCGCATATATTTTCATCCTTATCTAATCTCCCGCCAACATATTATTTTCTTCACCGAACCTATTCTCCCTCACCCACTGTAGTCTGTCCTACATGCAGTGGCCCACTTCTTTTCCTCTAATGTTGTTTCTCCTTGTTTAATGCACGTGTGACACCAACTTCCTCTTCATCCCCACACTATCTCACTGCTTATATCCACTCCCTTTACCACCCTCACATGTTCTCTATTTTCCCTTACATACACTACTACCTCATCCTATCCATTTTGTTATATTCATTTTTTTCTTATTCCTTGTCTCTCCTTTTCTCTGTGTCTCCCTATTTTTGTATAAATTGCTTGTGGTTTTACTAACTGACGATCGAAGTATGTTTGATTTGCCTTAATGATGCGTTAGCATCCTTATTTTTATTAGTATGCTACTCCGTTTTTTCACATTT
Source organism: Sepiola atlantica (assembly GCA_963556195.1). Lineage (NCBI taxonomy): Eukaryota > Metazoa > Mollusca > Cephalopoda > Sepiida > Sepiolidae > Sepiola > Sepiola atlantica. Next base: position 36,889,322 of record OY744523.1, on the reverse strand, counting down.
CATAAAACCATTCCCCATGTTGTCTCTCGTTTCATGTTACATTCCATCATATATATATATATATATATATATATATATATATATATATATATATATATATATATAGGCAAACATTATTAAATAACACGGAGTGGTTTTGTTTGATGCGACTTTTTTTTTTTCAATTTTCCGAATTGTCCATCTAATGTTTCGGTCAAATTGATGTAAATATGATCCATGGGTTTCTTGTTCCATTCTTTTTTCGTTTTTGCAAGTACTTTCGATTTGAATCGTCAAATGATCTTCAGGCGGTATTAGTTTTAGTGTCTTTACTGTTGTGCGTATTTTTTAATTATAACGGCAAGTAGTTTTAGGGCTATTTTTAATTTTTTGAATACTCGATACCCTCTACATAAAAACTAAACATCCCACAATTAATAATGTCAATTATGAAACTAGTCGCAACATTTTAAAGTGTCTAGCATAATAATTAACATTACCGAATTCTTAGCCATTAGGTAGTTATGCATTTGAATTGTATGCACTTTAGTTTACGTCATCAATTTCTTAACGGTTTAAACAGTCACACTTTAAATCTCTCATATGTGTAGAACGCCATCACGCTCTCATGTACATTTCAACTTTACAGACGCGTTTTCAAGTATAAACTACTTGCCGTTATAATTCGAAAATGAGCACAACAGTAAAGACACAAAAACTAATACCGCCTGAAGATGATTTGACGATTCAAATCGAAAGTACTTGCAAAAAAGAAAAAAGAATGGAACAAGAAACTCATGGATCATATTTACATCAATTTGACCGAAACATTAGATGGACAATTCGGAAACTTGAAAAAATAAAAAAAAGTCGCATCAAACAAAACCATTCCGTGTTATTTAATAATGTTCGCCTAAATGAAAATATACTGCCTAAATACACACAATTTGTATATATATATATATATATATATATATATATATATATATATATATATATATATATATATATATATGTATATATATATATATATATATATGTATATATATATGTATATATATATATATATATATATATATATATATATATATATATATATATATATATGTATATATATATATATATGTGTATATATATAATGTATATATATATATATATATATATATATATATATATATGTATATATATATATATGTATATAGATACATATATATATATAACATCTAAATGAACATTCTAAAATAAAAAAAAGATCTTAATAAAGTCAGAAAATGTTGCACCATAAAAAAGTACTTTATCTTCTTATGTATGACTATAATTAACACTAAATACGGATTAACGTAAGTGGGTTATTTATATTGAAATTCACTGAGTTTTACTTTATATAAACCTTCATAGTATATGGCTAATGTTATTTCACAGAGTTTGTTTTATTTAAAGCAAGCCTATGCGCACATAAAAGATAGAGCTCATTGACACAAAGAAATATATTCTCGATTGAAAAATTATCAAAAGGTAATTATTTTCCTTCAATCCTCTTGATCTCGTTCTTTTTTCAGTCATGTATGATAAAGAGTTGACTTAATGTGAAAGAGACGTACACCAACTATAGTCTTTTCTATTGTTATCTTGCTACGGAACGTCTGCTTTTTAATTTAGAGATGACTCTTTTGAAGATGATTCATTGCTAAGTATTGATATCGCGTTAAATATGTTTGATCAGGTTATCTTTTGAATACAACTGAGTACTGACACCTGAAATAGTTTATTATTCACTAGTGCACATGCACTGACTACAAATTCACTTTTCTAAGCAAACTCTTAAGAGGTAATGTAGCATACTGCTTACCGTAGCAAGTGTATATCATTTACACACCGTTGCATCCTCTGTTATAACTGAGAACGTTGCCAATGCTCGTGCTGTTTTACTAGACAGTATATAGAAAACAACGTTGACACTGGTTTGGTTTTTAAATATTTTTTTTTTTTTTAAAGACAGAAAACTCAATTGAGGGTGTATAAGATAGTGAGAGAATAAGAGAGTGAAAGAAATAGAAATATAGAGAGAGTTACCAATAACATACATAAGGTAAGTTGTATTTGAGCTACCTGTTTGCCACTGTTCACTGGCTGGACACGACGGCCCCGTCTCGCGTCTGTTCGGTGGGCTGTCAGAAGCTAAGAGACAGACCAACTATTTATCAAAGTAACAGGATTTTTAAATTTCAGCTTCTAGGTTCTCTACCTCTTATTGTTCTCTTCCTCCGAGCCCCCTTCATTATCTAACATTAAGAGTGTAATAGATTTACACTTTGAATACTTTCTCAATATCTGGAGTAAAAAAAGGAATATAAGTACATGGACGCTAGGATAATGAGGCAGTTATATTTCAGAAGAGAAACACTTGCGCATTGAGATATAATGCCGGTAGCAAATATATTTAGGAATATGGTCATCCCGAGACAAGTATAATAAAGAGTAAAAGCATTAGTTTAAAATGTTATTTTTTGTTATTGTATCGTTGGAGGAATAGTAAGGTTTATTTAAATGGTGGACTTTACAAATAAGTAAATAACGTGAATATGTTATTTACCCTGTAACCTGGAATACATATTCCATAATTCTTAATAAGGGGTCCTATATTAAAGGATTTTACCAACAACCTACATAGCGTTAACGGTAACGGTAACGCTTGCACCGATCTTTTTAACGTAACTCAATATTGTTTGTATCTTACTCATTTTAAGTTTTTGTGGTACAACGTGAGTATAGTTGGTCACACTCCCTGATTAAAGAAAAAGTGTTTAAACATAATCCTGTATCCATGTAACTCACCGTGTAGCAGAGAATATATATTTCGAAATATATGATGATTGAGTCATACGTTAAGGTGTTTATCTCGTACAAGGAAATATATATATATTGTAATGAATAACTACGAGTAACTTTCCTTACTCTGACTTATCTTCCCTTTGGAGAACTCTCTTGCTTCTACTAACCGCTATAAATTGTAGCACTAATACTGAACCGACATTGTGTGCTGAATAAAGCTTTCCCAAGTCACGTCTGTTCTCGTTAGTCATTACAATTTATTCAGCACACAATCAACATGGAACAATGAATGCGCCCACAACGGTTCGACGTGGAACCTGACACTTCTAACGCTGAACAACGTTAGACTCATTGGAGAGCGACATTTGAAAACTTTTTGCAAACGTTGCATGCAGAAAATCCACTACGACCGATAAACAAATTCGGACTACTAACTATTTATCCCACACGATACACGAAATTAGTATGGACTGCAGCACTTATTAAGAGGCTATAGAAACCTCACACACCACTTACCGAAAGCCCAAAAATGAAATATGTTCGCGATATTTACTTGTTACACGGCGACAACAAAATGACGAATCTTTAGAGCAGTTTTTAAAGGAATTACGAACTCTTAGCAAGGACTGTAACTTCCGGGTAATGTCTGCCGAAGACATTCGAGACGAGCACATCATCGATGCTATTATTAGCGGACTCTAAAATGTGCAGGTAAGACAAAGACTGCTCAAAAACAAATGTCTGGACCTCAGAACAGCTTACGAACAGGCTTATACGTTCGAAATTGCCCCAAAACAGTCGGTGTTCTACCTGCAGTCGGATACGGTCGGTGCTGCTTTGAACAACACACATTCTTGTTATTCGGCCCACTCTTATGTGCATTTTTCTCCGGACCCCTCCTATGTGACTTCTGTCCCTAACCAAGAAATTCCGGACACTGCAAACCTTTCAGAGTTGCCTATTACCGCTGCTTCCACAGTTCGTAAATGCCACTTTCGTGGGTTAAATACACACCCTCGTTTTTCTTGTCCTGCCAGAGATGCTAGGTGTCACAAGTGTGGGAAATTGGGATATTTTTCTAAGGTGTGTAGGTCTACCAAAAATAATGTTTTAAAAAATGCTATCACCTCTCTCATGGTAGCTACTATAACAGCTGCGTCTTCAGACTCCCTCTCGAAAAGTATAATGCGGGTTAAAATTAATGGCGTTTCTACTGATGCATTAATTGACAGCGGCAGTTCTAGTAATTATATTAATTTTAATATTGTAACAGATAATAACTGGAAAATATTTTCTTGTTCTACTCGGGTGTCTATGGCGAATGCTTCTTTATCATCACAAGTAATTGGATATTGTCTGGTTTATTTACTTTTAAAAATATTTCATACAAAAACATCAAACTTTTGATAATGAAAAACCTTTGCAGTGACGTGATACTGGGGCACGATTTTCTTCAGCATCATTCTCGTATTGAGATTCCCTTCGGAGACAACAAACCAGCCGTTAGCATTTGTGGTTTAACAACAGTCAATGTTCAGTATCCATCTCTCTTTAATAATTTATCTCAAAACTGCAAACCTGTAGCGATGACATCTAGACGCTACTCACTTGAGGATAAACAGTTAATAAAAACCGAGATTACGAGAATGCTTGGTGAAGGAATCATTGAAATGAGTGAGTCTCCATGAAGGGCACAAGTAGGTATAACATCTTCCGAAAACCAAAAAAAAACTAGTAATTGATTACACTCAAACAATAAATAGGTTTATTCTACTGGATGCGTACCCACTACCACGGATAGATGAAATTATAAGCGAAATTGCTAAATATAAACTGTATAGCACACTAGACCTTAGAAGTGCCTATCACCAAGTGGCTATCAAACCAGTCGATCGACCCTACATGACTTTTGAGGCAAATGGCCGCCTCTACCAGTTTAAATGAATACTATTTGGAGTAACGAATGGTGTTGCCAGTTTTCAGCGAATTATGGATAAAATAATTAGCGATGAAAAATTGGAGGGCACTTTTGCCTACATTGATAATGTAACAATATGTGGACACAACCATGCAGACCATGATCGTAATCTGAAACGATTTATGGCGACGATAAAAAAATAAAACCTCACACTAAATAACGATAAATATACTTTTAGCGTAGACACCATTAATTTACTAGGATATACCGTAAGCAAAGAATCTATGTCACCAGACCCAGAACGATTGAAGCCGCTGCTAAAACTGCCAATACCTAATAATATGCGTGCCCTAAAACGAGCCCTTGGTGTGTTTGCACTTTACTCACAGGGGATTGCTTCTTTTTCAAGCAAAATTCACCCATTGGTACAATGGGACACTTTCCTCCTCTCGCACACAGCAATGGAGGCCTTTAAGAATATAAAAAAGATATAGCCAATGCAGCAATTACGGTTATAGACCCCACTATTCCTCTGGTGGTGGTGACAGATGTATCTGATTATGCAATTGCTGCCACTCTAAGACAATCCGGGCGTCCGGTCGCTTTTTTTCAAGGACCTTGTCGCGTTCAGAAAAGCGACACTCAGCGATCGAAAAAAAGGCTTATACTATAGTGGAATAACTTAGAAAGGGGAGACACTATTTGATCGGACGACATTTTAGACTGATTACTGATCAAAAATCCCTCGCATGTATGTTTAACACCAGGACAACAAGCAAAATCAAAAACGATAAAATAGCGGGGTGGAAAATAGAACTCACCTGTTGTTCTTTTGATGGTATCTACCGACCCGGTTAAGAGAATGCTGCCGTTGACGCACTATCGAGAGTATGTTGCTCGATACCCAACACGGATGAGCTTCGGACCTTACACAATGAACTGTGCCACCCAGGAATAACACGAATGACACACGTTGTACGAACCAGAAATCTAC
>OY744523.1:36871099-36878599 GCA_963556195.1 Sepiola atlantica | reverse complement strand
TACGAAATTTATTTATATGGTTCCTAAGGCTTTTGGCTGAGATCAAAGTATAGCTTTTGTCTTCGGAATTATATTGTCATTAAATGTGTTACTAATGTCGAGACTATTGCGCATGTATAAGAATGTATGACAATGCAAAATTACAACTCTATATTACAGAGTATTAATTCATTAAAGACTGTGTATAAAAGAAATATGGAAAAAAAACACTTAAATGTGTTTGAGGGGATTTGCATTTTTTAATATATACGGTACTTCAAAATCTTATTACATATCAAAGAATAAAATCATCAAAACCTGTTTTGATGGTAACATAATTATGATCAGTAAATAAACATTCGCATTTGTTAATTTAGATAAATATGTATGTATAAATATATATTACTAAACTTATATTTAGAATGTTCATCGTTTACATCTGTCTATGTAAATTTCCATAGATTTATAGATGTTAATATTTTTTTCGTATTTAGCATGTTACTCTGTTTAACTATCATTCACCTACACTTCTTCAAACTTGATACACACGATAAACACACTCTAAATCCCATCAGGTACACATCATTAAATAAGTTATACATAAACATAGTTTCAACCAAACTAAGTAAGATTACAGGACAAGCATATATACATGTTGATTTGTTGACAATAAGCATAAATCGCCAGTAGAATGGTAAATCAAAACAGAAACAATTTTTTGTTAGCGACCATTTAATCAAATTAAACAAATATAATAAACATATTGCTACAAAAATAATAAAGAAAGTTTCCGACAACGAATAAACTACTAATGAATTTTACAGAAATAAGCTCAAAATTAAGTAGAGTTGCACAAAAATAATGTTTCAAATTATAAAATCGCTTAAGAATTGGTTGAATGCGTCACACACGCCAAAAGAAACTCCAGGAGAAACGCCATGTATCTGCAAAACCAATCATTGTTCGCTTTAAACTGTAAATGAATAAGTATAAACGTAGCATACACACATCACTGTAACAGAGAAATGCAAACGCACTACCTATGTACTAAATCGATCATTTCAAGAAAATGTCTAACCCAATATGCAAGTATAGACACATTTTATTGTTAGCCATTTAAACATCAATATTCGTAAGTAAAAACAAATAGAAGTAACCAAAATAGAAACAAAAACTCAATGTGAAATTAAATGAACAATAAATAAAGTAAAGAACAACAACTGAAATGTCATCAATATATAATCTATCTTGTAGACTGGATGTCCGTTCAAACGCTAAACAATACCTGGCAAGTAGCTTTACCATCGTTGTTAGCGTGGCACTGAGCGCCAGCCATGTCTACCTTCTAATGTTGTCTTACCACCTCTTTCTTTGTGTATCCCTCCTATTTTCTCCATAAACAGTTAATTGCATGATTGTATTTGCGAAACCGGGGGTACCACTTCATTTTCTTCTTTTCAATAATTGTCAGTAGATTGTAACATGACCGCGCCTGTTCTTACCTTCTCGTTATGTGCTCCCTGTATAAGATGTTTAAGATCTTGCGAAAGCATCTTATATGTGTAGACTGTATGCTTCTCATCAGTTCTGAAGTTGGGGTCCTCGACTTACACGCTTACATAAATATGGGGATTATCAGGGAGTTTATCAATATAGTTTTTAGTTAAATGTTACGTGCCTGTGTTAAAATATAAGTCTTAGTTTGGCCAGTGGTGCTGCTGTCTTTGAAATGTGTACAATGATTCGAGGCTTCGATCCGTCCGAAAGTATTTAAAGATGTTTACAGTTTTCTATTCTCTCGCCTCTAACATGTATGTCATTGCTGATGCTACTAGTGGTTTAATTAAATATAAAGAATAAAAAAAGAATAATGTCATAAAAGTAGGCAACCAAATAATTTCATTATAGTAAGTTCAATCTTTTATTTCTAAATATTATTTCGAAACCTTATGTCACATTTTTCTCAATATTATTCATAAACATTTATAAATATGTGGTATCTACATCATTTCTCCTACTTTGGAAATAATGCTTACGAATAGTTAGCATTATTTCTAAAGATTGTTTTGTATAATATTTCTTAATATTATTTACAAACATTTCTCAAGCATTATTACTGAACCCTGTTTGATAAATTATTTCCAGAATTGTATTCAAACCCTATTTCTAATCATAATCTCTAAACATATTTAGAAATATTATTTCTAAAGTATTATTTAAAACATAATCCTAAAACCTGGTTTAAATCATAATTCCCAACCAGGATTTCCAAATATTATTATCAAAGGTAATTTCCATGCATTAGTTTTGAACTTTATTTGCAAAAATAATTTAGAAAAAAAATGTAAACAGTATTACTATACAGTATTTCGATTCTATTTATCTTCCTCCCACAAAGTAAGATGTGACACAAGGTCGGAAAAGTGAGAAAAAACCAGGGCTCGAGAATCTGAGCACTCTGGCTGTTTAAAAATCGCCTGAACAGCCCCGTCGACATTCCCCGGTAGGGGCGCTTCAGACGATTATCAATAAACTAACTCCTTTTCAAAGAGTGAGAAGGCAAATCCTGGGAGGGTACACCTCCTAGAACTGCACAGGACGGACAACCGGGATACCAGCGTAAATCCAGACACGAAGGCCCGGACAATACCGGTTTATTGGGCGGAGTAAAAACAGTTTTTCGATATATCATGTGTAAACATTAATTCAAATAGTATTCCCAAGGATTGTATCTAAACTTTATGTTAACAATTATTTTTTTAAATATTAAAATACATTATTTCAAATCATTATTTCTAAACGTCATATTTAAACATGATATCATAATATTTTATCAGAAATTGTCAAATATATTTTCTAAATATCATATTTATATATTATTAATAAGAAAATATCCCGATACAGCATTTTCAAACATTGTATCTTAACATTAGTTTACCCATAATCTCACATAAGAAACCAAAGATGTCAAGCTTTCCAGTATTTCCTTAATACTACCTTACATCTTGATGATGACAGCTAAATCACATCAACGTAGATATTGATATGTAACACATAACCAGAAACACCAATATGATTTGAATTTGAATTCGATATTACATTACGAAGAGTTGAAACTACGTCTACATCTTAAGGGCTCGGACAGAAGGGTGGCTTATAAGTATGATGTCACTCCCCCGTTTAAATTTGTGTATTTTGTTTGTTTGGAGAAATATAAAAACAACGTATACTTATTATTACGTTACCGACTTATATGGAATCCTCCGTAGGAGAGTAATGAGAGGTGTCTATTATACAATGTGGCGAACATAAAACTACATTCGTGTTTTTCTTAAAATATCCGATGTAACAGTTATAGAATTTAAACATTATAAATGCTTAGATCAAATAAGGAAGAAGTTTAAACAATAATTTCTGAACATTAATTTCATTTTTTATAACTTAAGATTATTTAGAATATTATATATATGCATTGTTTAACATTACTTCTATATTTACGTTTTTAATATTATGACATTTTTTTTGTAAACATTTAAACATTTAGTTCGATATTTTATTTCTTGATATTATTTAAAACATTATTTCGAAACATTAATATCATGTGTAAAAATGTATTCAAATATTATTTTCAAGGAGTATATCTAAACTTTATGTTAACAATTATTTGTCACAATATTAAAATACATTATTTCAAATCATTAATTATAAACGTCATATTGAAACATGATTTCATAATATTTCGTCAGAAATTGGCAAATATATTTTGTAAACATTACGTTTATATATTATTGAGAAAAAATATCCCGATACAGTATTTTCAAACATTGTATCTTAACATCATTTTACCCATTATCTCACATAATTGTTTCCAACCAGTTTAAACAATCATTTCTGAAAATTATTTTAATTTTTCATAACTTAATATTATTTAAAAGATTATTTAGTTGTATTGATAAACATTATTTTCATATTTTATTTAAAAGATTATTTAGATGCATTGTTAAACATTATTTTCATATTTTATTTAAAATATTATTTAGATGCAGTGTTAAACATTATTTTCATATTTTATTTAAAAGATTATTTAGATGCATTGTTAAACATTATTTTCATATGTTATTTAAAATATTATTTAGATGCAGTGTTAAACATTATTTTCATATTTTATTTAAAAGATTATTTAGATGCATTGTTAAACATTATTTACATATTTTATTTAAAAGATTATTTAGATGCATTGTTAAACATAATTTTCATATTTTATTTAAAATATTATTTAGATGCAGTGTTAAACATTATTTTCATATTTTATTTAACTATTATTTAGATGCAGTGTTAAACATTATTTTCATATTTTATTTAAAAGATTATTTAGATGCATTGTTAAACATTATTTTCATATTTTATTTAAAAGATTATTTAGATGCATTTTTAAACATTATTTGCATATTTAATGTTTTGATAGAATCTCAATTTTGGGAGGGAAACATTTACAAATTAATTTCGATATTTAAAAAAAAATATTATTTCAAACATTCTTTCGAAACATTTAAATATATTCTTTATATATGTTATTTATTTGCATTATTTAAAAAATTATTTCGAAATATTCTAGAAATAAGTTTATAATTGTATTTCTTAATAGTATATTAACGATTATTTAAAAGATGTTTAAACATTATTTCTATATTTGATTTCTGAATAAAATTTAAAACAACATTTTAAATATATTGTAATACATAATTTCCTAATGTTATTTATTAATACATTAACACATGTGATTTTGAAACTTTTTACAACAGTATTTTAATATTTTCATTCTTAATATTATTTTGAACATAAGAAAAAATAAAAAATAAACACATTATTTCAATATTTTTCTCTTAAAATGTTTTCAAAAAGCATTTTACTATTATTTTCATATTTTATTTATTATGTTATTTATAGTATGATTTATACACATTTTAAAACAGTATTTCCAATATTTTATGTCTTAAAATCATTTCGAAAAATGTTTAAACAGTATTTATATATTTTAATTTCTTAATATTGTTTCAAACATTATTCCGAAACATCTTAAAACGTTATTTTTTTTATTATATTCCTTAATATTATTCATTAACATTATTTCAAATATTTAAAAACATTATTTCCATATTTTATTTCATATATTATTTCACATATTCTTACGAAACATTTTGAAACATGATGTCTATATTTTATTTCTTAATATTATTACAAATATTATTTCAAAATATCCTTAAACATGATTTTTATATTTAATGTATTCATATAATTTAAATGTTATTTTTAAAAAAATTGTTAAACATCATTTCCATACTTTATTTCTTAATATTATTTCGAAGATTATTTCAAAACATTTTAAAACCTTTATTCCCATATTATATGTTTTAATATTATTGAAACATTATTTCTAAACATTTTAAAACATTATATTCTTGTTTAATTGTTTAATAACATTTGAAACATTATTTGAAAACATTTTAAAACATTATTTCTACATTTTATTTTGTGATATTATTTCAAAAATAATTTCCTTTACTTTTTTCTAAAGTTAATTTCAAATCATTATGTTTGAACATTATTTCATAACATTATAATCATATGTCTTTCAAACATTATTTCTTTCATTTTGTCTAAACATTACTGATACGCATTTTTAATCATCATTTCTAAACATTATTTACATATTTTATTTCTTAATATTATTTCGAACAATTTTATAACATCACGAAAGCCGTTGTCTGCATAGATAAGGTGGGGGATACCACGTGACTGCAAGATACATATGTGTAGTCTCTTGGCTGGCGGAACACTGAGTAGGGTAGACGTGTCCGGGGTTCAGTCCATAATTCGTGGACGGGCTCGCACAATGTAAGTAGGTGTTGCGGTATGAGCTATCCGTCTATTTATCTGTCGACATTGTTCTCTCTTTCCTACACGTAAAAAGTAACAAGTCCCATTGATGTATTCTGTAGCTGTTCTTCGTTTTTATAACCGGTGTTAATAAACATCGGCGTCCGAGCAGGTTCATAAGCAGTCGAAAAGAACATGCGTTCCCGACGACGACGTGGGTACGTAACATTTCATACACGATTATATAGGTGAACATACAACATCATTTATTGATATTACTTGAAGAGTTCGAACGCAAAACGCGATAAATCTAATTCGTTTAAATTGATACCTTAAACAATAAAAACACGAATATATCAAATCTAGACTTCGAATACAAGCTGATTTAATTGAAATAAAAAGGAAATTACTTCCGTGTCATATTATGTAACACATAGTGTTGGAGTATAATCAAGTGTTGAAGTGCACCACTTTTTGTAGGGACAGTTTCGTGATTTGGAAAATGGCGTTCATCGCGTTTTGCATTCGAACTCTTCTTTTACATTAAGTTCCAGCGAGATGTATAAACGATACACCACACGAGTTTCTTCATTATCTAACTAGTTATCGAATGTTTATTAAATATAAATTCACATAAAAAAGCGCTGAATTATATTCGAATTTCAAAAAAAAAATTCTATAACTTTTTTTACTCATCTGTTATTTATTTAATACAGAATTAAGGATATTTTAATATTTTTTGCTGCTGAGTTTCGATATTTTCATCGTTGAAGCGTAAAATAGAATGAGGGAAGTTTTTTAAAAATTCGCTCTTGTTGGGTTCCTGTCTTATAAGATATGTAATGTTAACAATTGGAACGTCTAGTGTCTAAAAATGCAGATCTAATATTAAGCTGTCTTGGTATTCTTCTTTTTCCTTCTCGATTCAAATAGAAAAACAGACGAAAGTAGATGTGATATGTTTATGATTGTATCCATAATTATCATTTCCCTGCTAAAAGACAACAAGCTCTACGATTCCATGTGTTTTCAGCAAAAAGATACCTGCATAAGCAGTCAACGGAGTCAGGACACACACATCTCAACTTTTCTAAACGAATGCACACAAAAACTTAAATAAACAACCAATCAATACGAACATATGACAGCATGTAAAACAGACGTTAAACTAAATATGATGAAACAACTTGGCTTTACATGCATAAATGAGAAATCCAAAATGTCAATATTTTGTAATATTGTAAATATATATCTATGTTGTGTTTAATTAACTGTGTTTTCATTTTTCTCTTTTCATACGAAATTTCATTCTTAACCGTGTTTAGCCTTCACGTGACAAGCAGTAGTAAATCATTTCTGGAGTTAACCAGATATGTAATAGTGTTACTACGTTTCGGCAATCTTTATTGGAATATAGGTTTACTCTCTAGATGCCGCTTTCTAGAACAATGCCAATTCAATCCAAACTGTCTAAATAGACCGATTCCATCAGGAATAAAAATACTGATGTAATTGATTTGGCTTGAAATCTGCCGAAAGCTATGTGTTTAATCAATAACATAAATCCCGAGTCGACATTCTGGAAAATATGTTATATCTCGTGAGTTAAGTTACTTCAAATATTCTATTGTTACCGTTGGTTAA
>OY744523.1:36856099-36866099 GCA_963556195.1 Sepiola atlantica | reverse complement strand
TATTGCAATGGACTCTCTCGTCGATTTCGACGTATGAGTGTCCAAAAGCAAAACCAGCTTTTTAAGTGAGACTGATAGAACTGGGTGTATTGTGCAGCACAATATATATTTTTTCAGTCGCACATTCGGAAACTGCTGATAACACACATTCGCTGCAAAAGTGTGCCACACATATTCAGAACATCAGGCTTCAGGTTTACATCAACATTCCTTCTCTAATATACCTGTCTTAAAAAATACTCAGGTGTCAACCAATCAGATATTCCGCGCTTCCAGATCCCAACATTGGCATCTACACACGCCGGCGCATATTATATATATATATATATATATATATATATATATATATATATATATATATATATATATATATATATATATATATATATACACCATATCGAAAAGTCAAACAATAATGAACAGTTATTAATCATTGAGCACATATTAATACCGTTGTAACAACGCGTTTCGAATACATTATATATACTGGCAAATATATGCTTCCTCCGGTCGCATATTTTTGCTAGGCTGCTGCGTCAGAAATGAACGCTCACCCTAAACCGATCGAGCCCCAGTCATATTCTAGATGTTCTTTGTTTCTAACCGAGAATATTTTTAGTTAAAAAAAGAGAAAAAAAAACATTTTTACCTACCTCAATGTTTTTACCTTCCCCATTCAGTTAAAAAAATTTTTTTAAATTCCTCTCTCAAAATTTGTGTTATACTCTCATATGAATACTAATGTTTTCAGTTAAAAAATGACAAAAAACTGTTACCCTCCCCCCAAAAAAATTTGTTTTCCCTTCCCCATAAATACTAATATTTTCAGTTAGAAGAAAACAAAATCTTAACCCCTTCCCAATTTTTGTTTACCCTTCCCCAATGAATAGTAATATTTTTAGTTAAAAAAAAAATGTTTACACCCCCCCCAAAAATGTTTTTTTTCACCCTCCCCCATGAATAGTAATATTTTCAGTTTAAAAAAGAAAAAAAAAATTCCCTCCCCACCAAAGAAAATTTTTTTTTTTACCCTTCCCCATGAATAGTAATATTTTCAGTTAGAAAAAGAAAATATAAAGAAAGAAATTTGCCCCGCCCCCAATTTTATTTTTACCCTTCCTATGAACATTTATATTTTCAGTTAGGAAAAGTAAAATAAAAGCAATAAAAAAGTATCCCCCCCCCCTATTTTTTTTTACCCTCCCCCATTCATAGTTAAAAAATTTAAAAAAATTAGGAGGTGTCTCGGTCATATCAATGCACTCATGTTTAAATATGCTATTGAAGGCGCATACGTCATATCAAAGAACCAGTTTTGTTATTCTTCCAAAATGGTTACCCATTTAGTAATGGCCGAGATATTTGTTGCTTAAATTCAACTTACAATAAAACACCTAGTCTTATGCACGTAATGAATATGAAGAATGAAAACTTTGAGAAAATCCTCTCACGATGACGTCAATACCGGAAAGAACCGCACGGATGAGTCAGCAATTTAGTTTTCCAAAATGGTCACCCATTGACAAATGGCTGGGATATGCCTTGGTTAATTTTAATTTACAGCAAAATACCTCATCTTTGCAATGTAATGAAAATGAAGAATTATAATGTGAAAAGAAATGCTCTCAAAATGACGTCACTTTCGAAAGGATGACTTTGCAATTTTAACAGAATTCGCCATTGAAAGTGTGGTTTAGAAAACACACCGGTTATAAAGAAAATGGCTTTAATTAATTGTATGGATGATTTTTATTAATATCACCTTATCGGAAAATATTGTAAATACATATGTAATAGCAGTTATAAGTGTATATTTGAAAATATGAATTTAATTGAAAGTTAAAAGGAATAACTTATGTAAATGACAAAACCCGTCTAATGTCTGAACGACTTTTAGTAACAGTATATAAGTAATTTAGAAAAGTATTACTTTACGTAAGATTCTTGACACGTCTTCCGTTCTAATCGCAACCTCGTCTTGTAAATTTCGCTCTTCAAGGTTTATTATCATATGTTATCAGATGTTATTTAATGTTATCTGATCTAAATCAATAGATTAATACTTTCCTAATTCGAAAGGTATACCAATATTATGAACGCTGGCGGACTTAGTAAATAGTCATACTGGAGTTTCGGCTTAATATATATATGTATATATATATATATATATATATATATATATATATATATATTGTTGTGGGTGAACCTACCTACCCTTTAATAATAAGTAAATGGTAGCAACCGGCGACCATAAATACAGTTTTTGCCGGGAGAACATTTGGAGGCACATTTCGGCACTAGCACTGCCAACACTGACTTGTGTATAATTTCTCTGTTCAATACAGTTCATTATTATTATCTCTAAACTTGTTGTTCTTTTATTTCATTGTTGGTACCCGGGTCCACAACACATATATATATATATATATATATATATATATATATATATTAATGTATATATATATATATATATATATATATATATATATATATATATAATATTATAACAGGTGTTAACCCCACCATTAATAATAGGATTACAACGAATAATAAAATTTATTTATCTATACCACTGAAATTAATCGATATATAAATTCCATTAAAAATAAAAGCAATTACCAGTATGTTTTATTAATCCATCACTAACTATTATTTATAATCGAAATACATTTATTTATACTCCAAAATAATTAAAACTTAATATAATAGTATAATCCATCAATATCAATGTCATAAACTTATATCCGACCATTACCAAGAATAATTCCCAATATATCTTAACTCATTAGTACCTAGAACTAAATCTACTAATATTACTGCCACTAATCCATATATGAATCTTACTAAAAATAAAGACAATTACCATTATGTTTTATTAATTAACTGATAAATACTATTTAAAATACATTTAACTATCCATCAAAATAATCAAAATTAAATGCCAATTGATCAAAATATAACAACATCATTTATTAAGGCCATACATCCATCAATGAGTTAAACTAAAATATCCCCGTAAGCTGGGTGTCATGTAATTGTTATATGTCTGCATTGACAGGAAGCAGACACAACAAATCTGAAACCTCCCCTCCCCCTCTTACTTCATCTTCCCTTTCGCTCTTGTTTCATCTCCCCCCGACCCCCCTCTTTATCCAGCCCAGCGCTGAATAAAAATAAATATGAATTTAACTCAAATCTTACATTAACCATTCCCGCAACAAATCCTAAATGGCTATAGACATCCACCCCTAACACCCCTCCACCCCTTTCTCTTTCTTTTTCTTCCAACCCCCCACCCCACCCTAACAAGCGTTGGATAAAAATAAAAAATAAAAATATAAATAGCTGTAAATTAAACTTTTCTAACAGCAATTGTATCTTTCTTCCTTTCCCTTCTCTTTTCTTTTTCTTTTCCTCGCCCCCCCCTTTCTACCCCAGCTCAGCGTTGGATATATAAAATATATAAAAGATAAAAATAAAAAAATGAAAATAGTAATTTCTAACGGCAATCATGTTTTAAAATCGGTCACATGACTTTTATTTCTTTCTCCTCTTTTTTTGCTTGACTTGCTCCCTGGAATTCAGCAACCAGTTGAATCAAAAAATAATTTTCTCCCTGATGAGACCTCAGCTCTTGAGAGCTGTAGATCGATAACATCGACATGCCAGTGTAGCAGACCTTGTACATGTTTGAATAAAGGCATTCACTATATATATATATATATATATAATTTAATATATGTTTTTTTGTTGTTTGATGATAACCAGCTGTATTGCAGTTAATGTAGTATTTGGTTTTCAGAAGCCGCGTATGTATGTATATATATATATATATATATATATATATATATATATATATGTTTATTTATTTTATTTCATAGATATAATAGTTCTTCGCTTACACGTGATTTGTTTTACCGCGACTCCTTAGAGGGAACCTACCATCACAGGCTTCGAAACCTGACCACAGCAACCGTGGTCGAATGCTTGACCATTAAGCTTTGAGGCCTGCTTGAAATGCATGATTATTTTTTATCGTTTTTAAAAAAATGATTGAGTCTTTTTTTGTTGTTGTTTTAACGATAACTAGATGTAGTGCAGCCACGAGTCAATTTGGCTTTTCTAAAGCCGTGTAGATTTTATTCTCTGTTTCTTTTCACCAGATTGCCCGATCGTTAGAGGCATATTCATTAAGTGTCGGATGATAGCGTAGTGGTAGGGACGCCGACTGTCAGCTGCACGGTTGAGTTTAAATCCCGGCTTGATACACAAGCTTATCTAGCCGTACTGAAGAACTGTGATACAGCGAAACAGCCGGTATGTAGATCTATATATATATATATATATATATATATATATATATATATATATATATATATATATATATTATAGATAAAATAGTCATCGCTGACACGTGTTTCGCCGTACCACGACTCTTGACAGGTCTCGAAACCCGACCACGTAGTCGAGTGCTCGAGCATAAAGCTATGAAGCTTTCTGAAACACGTAATTATTTTTAATCGTTTTTATAAGTAACAACAACTTAAAATATTAAATCATACTTATGAAAACGATTACAAAAAGTATTTCAAAGAGGCCTCATAGCTTATGGTAGAGTACTCGACCACAGTTTCCGTGGTCGGATTTCGAGATCTATCATCGTCGCTTTGCTCTGCAAAGTCGCGAACCTGTTTTCCGTTTGTCTTTTTTCAAACATCTTGTCTACCACGACATTTCATTTTCATGACTTATCGTTACCTTATATATATATATATATATATATATATATATATATATATATATATATATATATATATATATATATATATATATATATAGGATATAGGATATATATATATATATATATATATATATATATATAAATAATAATATATATATATATATATAAATAAAAGGACTCAACAAATTAGATCATTACCATTGTTCCGAAAATTAGAACATCAAGTCTAGTATGGTGTACGATCATTTTCAATACATTTATTTCATTTTATTTTATGAATTAACAAAACTACTCCAAAACGTCTTTCATAAGCACCTTTAGCACCACGTCTTACGGAAATTAAAAGAAAAAATAACAAGCTCGTTGTAGAGAAACATCTATTGACAGAAAGAGCCACAGAGACAAATATTAGAAAAAGTTACAAATATAAAATGAAAAATTAAAAGATAAAATGATAATAATAATAAAACATTATAAAAATAAAAATAAAATATAAAAAATAAAAAAATATGAAAGGAAACAAAAATAAAAATAAAAGGATACAAAATGAAATTAAAATAAACTTAAAATAGAATTAAAATCATAAAAAATATATAAAAGTTTTTTTTAATTAATTAATAAAAATAACGAATAAAATAGTAAACTAATAAAATGCAGGATAAAAATAAAAATAAATCATAAAAATAACAAAAAGAAGATGATAATAAAAATAATAAATACAAATAAAAATATAAGATAAATATAAAAGAAATAATTGATATTAAAATAAAATGAAATATATACAAATAAAATTAACAATTAAACACAACATACAAAATATAAATACAATAGAAACAAAAATACGTTTAGAAAACCAAGGTTGGATATTATCAAGGCTTTTTTTATGAATGTCTTTTTTATGCAACATCCTGCAAGAGGGATGGGGGAGGAAAAGCACAAGGGAATGTATGGGCAAAGGTAATTTTAGGGGGAGCAATACACCTTATAAAAAATTATTATAGCAAAAGGGGCAGGGTTGACAATGAAATAAGGGATGTAATAGAATAGGAGTTTAGTTAGGACTATATCAACAGGACTGCATACATAAGTGCATTAACACCTATGAGATATGAGGTAGAGAACACGTTTCTTATTAATTGCACTCGTTCTGTTAGGAGGAGAGAACAAGCTTTACAGGAAATAAATAGTATCTATTTCCCATTGTTCTCCTATACCAATTCCGCATTCAAACCATACAAACTCAAACTGGAATGATATTAGATGTGGGAGGGTGAGGTATTTCAGGAAATATTGTAAATAGAGTCCGGCCGTTAATGCCGTGTCTTTGGAGAAAATCAAAGCAAACATAATCTGTCTTTTGATGATCGAAGATATTTCCTGGATGAATTGGAGGAGATCCGTTATGGTTGGAGGAGATTAAATATTGTTTTTTAATCTACATTCCATTGGGAAATAATGTAGTCATACCTCCGAGGCTTGAGTCCTTTCAACCTTATAATTCCTTTTACATATGTCTATATGTATGTAATCCAGTATGTTGGGAGAGTCTTAAAGGTCATAAGTAGTTGTTCGTCCACAGTAGAGTTTCTCATGGAAATCAACAGAATGCGACTGCTTAAGTAATAAAAGGAGTGTGCCTCACGTTTGCGGCCGTGGCAACTATTTCGGGTTGTGGGTTTTAATTTATAGGAAAATAGTTTTCTAATTTGACATTACTTTTTTCACCATCATATGAGGGACTTTCATAGGTCTTTTAGAGTTACACTAATGTGTAAACATATCAGACCATTTGAGAAAGTAGAGAGAAAATACCCGACGTCTGCTCCCGAATTACGGTGGGGTTTTGGGGTTAAAGAAATACAGAGATTATTAAAGAGCTACATATTCAGGGCTTATGGTGTGTGGGTTCGGGTATAGGGAGATATGTATTATCTATAGGGAGTAAAATCGTTGGAGAGTGCGTATCAAGAGGGAAGGAATCCCTCAAAGTTGAAATTTTATTTTAGTTGAAATGGTATAATGGTGGGCAGGTGGTATTAGTAATGTTGATTATTAGTATATACTTATACATGAGGGCTGCTTGACATGAACAGGATTAGGATTAGTGTTAGGGTTAGAGTTAGGGTTAGGAACCTTCAGGTAACTTTGCTAATTCTTACTTCAAGGTATACGTAGTCAGTAATTAGCTGATTAGAATATATTATTGCTCGGGGTTATCAGTGGCGTGACATTGGAATTGGGATGACTTGGGATCTATATAAGGAGTATGACTATTTCTCAACTAAGTGTATGAAGGAGTAGACAGAGGGGCGGGGATGTAGAGGGGAGTATGAGTGAAGATTTAAGGGACCTTAAAGTTGTTTTATTTGTACCAGGTGTAGTGTAGACAACTCGATATCACCTCATCGTTTTTATTTAGAAGAGCTACTTTATATTTGATGATTGCTAGGGATTCTTGTTTACATAATGAACAGTACCTATCTAGGGGTTTATAGGATTTACTTTTCTTGATCATATGTCACTTGAGTTTACAATTAACGTTTCTATCCTTTAGGTATCAGATATGTGCAGCTAGAGAAGTGTACGACGCTAGGTGGCTATTATTGAAAGTATAGATGTGCCTGGAAATTCTATTCTTAATTTTACCCGCAGTGGAGCCTATGTATACCGCCTCCTCAAGTAGATATATAACGTTTGTTTGGTTAACATTTCAGTATTAATGATGTTATCGGTAATAGAGTGGTAAGATAGTGTATTTTCGCCGGCTGTAGTAGAGCCACGATCACAGTTGGTGTTTTGGTTGTTGTAGAGTATTACAGTGCATTTATAGACTACACTTCCGTGTTTGCAAGTGCTATTCAGGCTGCAGAAATCCCTGTCATTACAGTTGTATAGGATAAGCTGAATTTAGCTGTTTTGGGTTAGGGTCCCGGTTATTTTAGCCGTGTTAGCGCCTATTATTCTCTGTTCCAAATTAGGAAGAGTTGAGTGTGAAATTCTAATCGTACTCTTGTTGAAAAAGTTGCTATATTTATGTGGGGCTTTAAAATTATATTGGATCATTTTTTTAAATGTTGGGATGTTAGATTGAACGTTTTTTCTGACTGAAGGATTACACGACAGACATGAGCGTCTTCTACTACTCCTACCAAGGTTGGGTGTCTGAGGCTTTCATCACTGATATTGAGGTTAGGATAAACTATAGGTAGGTTAATATGGTTATTTCGATTATTAGAGGGGCTACGCTTCCGTTTTCTTTATTAGTCATGTTATGGGAATTAACTCCACTAGTCAATGGAGCAAAACCGTAGGTATTTGGGTAGTCACTAGGGTTCCGAGAGGTATTCAAATATCTGATATTCTCCTCATATCCTGATTTTTTAAGGCCTTATTGTAAAACACCGAGTTGGAGTCGAAGATGGGTTCACTAGAGGAGATGTTAGAGATTATTCTGGAAATATTCAGCACTATAGAGTTTATAATTGGTGTGGGGTGGTTAGATTCTCTATGGGAATAGTAAAGTAGGTGGTTAGGTTGGTGATAGCGTTCATGAAGTTTTCTATTGAGTTTCAGAGTTAAATCTACGTAGTTTACTACTTCTTGTTTATGTCAAAGGTAATATTTAAACCGTAATTTCTAAAGATACGGAGCTTATTTTTAGACATATTACATACTCTATCAGTGGATATCAGTAAGTAGAGCATCATCCCTTTATAGTCCATCTCCCACCTCAAAATCATCCTTAAATAGGAAGTGGATTTCATTCAGCAAACATAATCTGTTGAACCTATTAGGATATTGAAATGGGAGCGGAGTCGCTTCCAGTCCAGAATTTGTCATCGAAGTGTATAATAGATGTTCTGACTAGGAGAATTAGGTTTATTTCAGTTCATGTTAAGTCTGAGTTGTTTTTCGCGAATCTAAATGTCTTGTTTAATAAAATCGGTGTGATGGATTGGTAGTAGGAGTCTATGCCGAAAGCCAGAAATGTTATTCTATATTTATGCTAGAGGTTCTTAAACCAGGTAGAAATATCACCTGTTGAAATCCAAAAGGGGTATTTAATTTATTTTTCAAATATATATATATGACAAGAGGTGGATTTATATATGGCATGCCCTCAGATTATCACAACACTTTCGACCTCTGTGTTATGGTCTTTAAAAGTCATACAGGCTTAAAAAGCCACACCCGCGCTCCCACTGGGAACCGTTAAACTAATATTACATCGATATGACAACAGTAGTAATATTCGAAATGGAATAGACAGCCACAAAGTCGCACCCGCATCCCAAAACTTTTAAAAGTAGTTAAATAAAAAAAAATGTTATTGAAAAAATGATTACTCTACATCATATTTTTATTGTTATATCATGTAATACATTTTTAAAAGCTCAGTGCTGGCCTGACATAAAAAATATATGTGTTGTTTAACCTTATATTTATAGAATGATAGAATACGTATTCTAGGAAACAGTTACGTGGCCATATATTTTATTTTATGAATTTTACCACTGAAGGAAGTGTTACCGAAACCCTACCATAACTTTAAAGAAAAACAATGGAAAGATTTAGAAAATAAGTATATATGTATTCCTCGTACACGTTTTTAGACGAGTATTTTACTTGTAAAACAATATATGTATAAGTGTGTGTGCGTTAAAAAATGATAAATTAATTTATATTTCTGAATTCGTTGTAATTGTGCGTTCTTCTATTAAGTATTAAAATAGATCATCTAATAGTTGACATAGAGAATTAAATAAGTCTCAATAATTCAGAATACGTTTTCGACAATAACCTTTGGATTTTTTTTTTCAATAATACAAACATTCATGGCTTATTCTTATGTTTGGGATTACATTTGACCATTTTTTACAATTCTGTATGGAGCTAATATTAATGAAGCGTTTTCGATTCATAGTTCCTTGCTCTTTTTACTTCGAATTCTTCATCTGTGTTTTTCGATTCTGTACCATGGCAATACGTTTGGAATAGGCTATACTTAAATATGATTGATGCCACCGATTGCTCCACGGGAGAGGTGAACACTTTGAAACCCATTTACAATACTAAAGAGAATATCACGTTTACAGCTACAACATTACTAGACTCGATAAAACTAGCGCCATAAAATATTGTTACCATCCTGCAGATATTATGCAAAGTTAATAGTACATGTATTAAGGAAACTACATAGTGTGATTATTTCTTATATACATATTTTAAGATTTTGTCTACAGTTATTTATCAGTTTAC
>OY744523.1:36828599-36851099 GCA_963556195.1 Sepiola atlantica | reverse complement strand
AACAATTGCAGACTTATCCCGCAGGCCTAGACATACTGAATATAATAGATGCTTAAGTAAGTTATTTGACAGTGACAAATGATAATAAAAATAATTCAAAATAAAATCTTTACAGCAATTTCACAGAATCACTGCAGGTGTTTTGTATCAGTGCTTATGCATACATTGTCTTCATTATAAATACTGGCAAATATATTATTCATGTAATCGCATATCTTTTAGACTATATATATATATAATGTCAGAATGATGCCTCGAATGATTGTATCATGATTAATAAATATATCTTACAACTTACCCACTATCAAACGGATGAAGTAATGACGTGGCGTAGTATCTTATAATAACAGAACTGACAACGCTCCGTTCCCCCAAAAATAAGATATACACGTGGTGATGGTCTCATGACAACAGGACATATTCTACCACTAACGCCACTACTTCTATCAGGGTGGTTGATCTCTCCTGGAGGAAGCACTTATTCCTTGTTTCAGACCCATTATTGGTGACTGTCATCCCGGGTATTTTGCCAAAATCGCCAGGTTATGCATCGCTGGTTAGCGACGCGATTTTTTTATATCTAGGTGTCCACATACAGCGCATATTATTCACATGTAAACAGAAAAGATATGGTGCTGCTCCCAAAATATCAGGGAGGCGTGTATGGTGACGAACGAACATATACTACACTGGTCGCATATGAGGTAATAACTGGGAAGATATTATCATGACGACTAAGATATAGGGCACTAATCTCAAATGAAGTTCTGATGTCTGAAGGAATAGTTTCTAGACGAGGAAACGTTTTCTACACTACCCAAAAATATAACAGATAATGCCTGACAGGAAATACCATGTAAACCGATCATGATTTAGACTTGAAAAAAGTAAGTACGATCTCGGTGCCATCCACCCTCCAAAAAGGAAGTAATAATTGGGATATTAGGATACACGAATATATACTACAGTGCCTTTTCCAAATGAGGAGGAAATTCCTATGAGGATAGTATCATAACGAACAAACATTAACTAAATTGACCCCGAAATGATGATGGAATTTACACCGAAAAAAACAGAACATATACTACGTTACAAGTAAAGGAGCAGCGAATGTCTGCGTTAGTCCCCGAAAGGTTAGGAATGCTTGGAGTGATGTTATTATACGGAAACATACACTATACACTACCGTCAGAGGAAGAGGTTTGTCTTGGAAGTATAGTCAGTTCTTCTGTAGAGACGTGGCCGAGGCCGGTGGAAATATGAAAGGGGGGAGATAATTAAAACTTATTGTAGTGAAGGATTTATTTTATCGAATTTAAAATGCCAGGAAATACTTCTAATAGTACGGTTGTAATCTATATTGCTCTAAATAGACATGACTATGCTCCTGCGCAGGAGAATGCTTCACATACGTAAAATATCCATAAACGTATTTATTCAGTAAATTGTTTATTACTTAAGATTGTAAAAGACATCATGCAGCTCAACTAGGTATTAGATTGCAGGTCGCATCGTTCATCGAATATTCAACCTAAAGCGTTCCTATTACAAGAAAGCATGTTGTTATTGCTCTACGAGGACAAGACCCTCTTATGAATTGAACATAGTTCTGCATTGGATAATCCTCGGTGAAATAATTAAGAGTAGAAACTGTTCTCTTCGGCGTGACAATAAAATTACGATACGTCCAGTGGTCAGTGAGGAAAGTAGAAATAAATTGAATTGGGGGTCAGATTACATGGTGGACAATAATCGCATTTTGAAGAACTGTTAATTGAATTTCTAGAGTATGATTTTTTAGAGTGACTTATTTAATTTTAGATATTATACATATATTTACAAAGTTGTAAAGCTGATAAAATGAAACAAGTGCTAAAAGTATAATATGATTTAATAAATCAGATTTGATAGAAAAACTAGCGTATGTGTTTCCAAATGTTAAAATTAACAAATCAGATGGAAAACGATAACTAATGCATAACACATATAATATTTTCTAAAATTTAAATTTTTCGGAAATTGAAAAATATATTTACATCAGTTTTTTTGTTGAGAGAGTTCATATGTAATTATCGGTTAAGAGAGAAGTCCATTTCAATACATCGATCCAACCATCAGACACGTGTGTAGAAAATACACAAGCCGGCAAAGAGTGCACGATACTGCAAATATACGGCCGTTAAAAGTAATATACTTTATTTTAGTTTTAAGTTGATTATGCTATATTACTATAGACATTGTGCTTCCGTCATTACATATGTGCCATGTTCTAGGTGTTTCATCAATTATTCCCCAGCCATCAGGGCCCCCATGATAGAGTATATATATATATATATATACATATATATATATATATATATATATATATATATATGTATATATATGTATATATATTTATATATATGTATATATATGTATATATATATGTATATATATATATATATATAGAGAGAGAGAGAGAGAAGAAAAAAAGTGTGATAAATATGAGACGATTGTCCAGATTTATTTCAAATTTCAATTGTTCAATGCAAGGTGTATTCAGTAATAAACTGGTGTTTATTATTCTTTCCTTAAGCCAAGGCTTTTCAAAGATCGAAATCTTATCATCAGTAGAGAAATACAGATGGATAAATTGACTTTCGAAAAAACCAAAGTTCAAATATTTGAAAAATATGAAAATTATTATTAAAAATTATTAAAATAATTTTTATTACAAAAACGTATTTAAATAATTTTTAACCAAATAATATAAAAAGTTCAGAAAACTCACTTGGTGTTGAATATCATTATGTTCAAAATTCAGGGTTCTTATAAGCTGATCGGAGTAGTGCAAATTATAACTTTATGGTTAAATGAGGGCTCCGCTAAATCCAATTCGAATAAAATTAAACTGACCTGATGTATTCGGCCATTTTTCTTCCGGGTCCGATCAAATTTATTCCAATGAATAAAATTTCATTCGAAGGTAATCACTCTCCCGCAATCAAAGTAAACATAACCTCTTCTCCGCGATAAGAAAGCCACACTAAAATCGTTGAACATCTTCTCATTCAAACGACGTTATCAGAACGAATGTAGAATGTCTACGTTTACAAGGAAAAACGTCATCATATATTGACAGATATGTGAAATCGACTATATGCACACCGGATGATACTTGTCTGTGTCAAATCATAAGTCTAGGTCACATAGGCAAGATGTGTATATTTAGGCCACAGCTTCTAATCACCTTCCCATCCGAAATTGTTATTTGATTGTCTGCTTTAAGCATATAAACAAATTTAACACATCTAGCCCTATCAAATAATTTCGAAAATTTATGAAATTAATAATTACGAAGTTGTTAAAATATTTAGAATTTAATAATTGAAAAATTAGAAAAATGTAGTCTTTTGCAAGTTTAAAATATTTAAAGAGATATTTATGCATTTCAAAAGGCTAAACCTTTTATGTAGGGAGGATTTAAAAAACACATTTCCAAAACTGGACACCCCCGGTCCCGACACTCACTCAATCAGTTACGGTGGGTTTGGTGGTGGCCTCCATTGTGCATACTTGAATTTGCTCGTATTTCCACATTTTGAAACTAATTAATTTCTACAGTTGAGTAGATTTAAACGTTTAGGTGCAGTGGCAATCCTCACAGCGTCTGAGTTTCATAGATCGCAAGATCTAGCCCCTGGGTTATAAGAGTTTGATTTTTTAGGATAGACCATTTTATACTGTGTGGAATATTTTTGTATCTTAAATGTTTAACTAAAGTAGTCAGTGATGCTTTGTTGTTTCCGACATCGTTATTGAAGGAATAATTATGCATAGATATGCGGAGTTTAATTAAATTTGATGTGGCCCAAATATAAGTGTGTATAAGGGTTTACGATTGTTCCTGAGCCATTTATATTCCTATTAACGAGTCTACTTCTATTTACTGTATTTTCATGATATGGATTAAGTTTGTAAATTGATTGTATATTATGGTTAGCGTTATCGTTAACTACAATTGATGGGTCATTTTCGGCTTGCTGAGGTGGAAGGGAGAGAGTAGAATTATTAAGTATAGCATTATGGTGCAAATTAGTAATAATGGTCAGTTGTAGAGTTTTATTAGGGGCTAGATTTATGTGATCTCTAGGGGTCATTGTAGAAGTATTTAGTTCAGTTACAGTACAAGCATACACCATGTCAGTATATGTGCACCTATTATCCAATGGGCAATAACTGGTACGCCTGCAGTTGCATGTATTTATGGGATTGGAACAACTATCATTGGATTGGATATATTTTATTTTTTTGCTACTGGCTGAGATTGGGCTAGGTTAGTAAGGAAAGTAAGAAATTTGGATTAAGTTTTTATTAAGTATAGAGCAATATTTATTTGGGTATTTATGTGGGTATTATGAGGAGTGTTCCAATATTTTACAAAATTCCTTAAAAATACTGGTTTTAACGTTGTTATTAAAAAGTGTGTTGAACCAAATGTTGTATTTCTTTCTAAGGCGTGTATGTGAAGTCGGTATGGGACTATCTATATGTTGCTCATTCTCATAAGGTTTGATGGAGGGACTATGCTGTCTACGGTTATTTATATTTCTCTAATATGACTTTGATGTACTTTTCCTAGACATTGAATTCTAATAAAATTTGATTCGCACCTTATTTTATCATTTCATTTCATATTATGCTATATATATATATATATATATATATATATATATATATATATATATATATATGTATATATATATATGTGAAGGCAATTAGGGTTTTAACCCCGTCAGGTAATTGAAATATTTTCCTGGCAAAAGGTCAAGTACTATTGAAGCATTCTATATATATATATACATATATATATATATGTATGTATATTTGTATATATATATATATATATTTGTATATATACATACATATATATATATATATGTTTATATATGTATATGTATATATGTATATATAAGTATATATATATATGTATATATACATATATATATATATATATATATGTATATATATGGGTATGTATATATGTATATATATATATATATATATATATGTATATTTATGTGTATGTATATGTATATATGTATATATATGTACATATACATGTATATATATATATATATATATATATATATATATTAAGGTTAATCAGAAGGCAATACAATGCAAATATGTAACCGATAGATACACACTGAAGCAAATTAAAACATAAAATGCTTGAATGAGTAAAGCATTAACCACGTTTTTTTATTAATACATCAATACATCAATACATTAATATATGTATACAATACCGTGTGTTATTTTACAACATCTGCAAACTAACTACTTGCTGAAGTCAAACGTGCAATAAAGATCGCTGTCAATAACAGTTATTCAGCAGCAATTGAAATGGATATGGAATTAAATTAAACACGTTTTTTATCATCATTACTATTATTACATTTTCTTTTGAATATAATATCCATGTTTTAATATATGTCAGTGTCAGTATAGTTATTACCAAATACTCATATTGTATATTCATAAATCTTTTTTCATTCACTTGAAACACAATTATGTTCTACCTCGTCACGACTTTTATATAACATAGACAGGGATGTAACTTTTGCGAACTAAGATCTGTTTTATTTGTTTATTTTAATGTGCACATCGACGAAATCTTTGTTAATTAGTTATATTTTTAGTTTTTTCGATTCTCATGATAGATTTGACGGTATAAATGATGTTGTGTTTTTAAAACATTCTATTAATTTTTCAAGTATAATCTATTAATTTATTGATTAGTTTTGTTTAATTGTTCGGTAGAAATTGCGATGGATTTGAATCCAACAAACAAAAAAAAACATAACATTTGTTCCAGATCAATAGTTTGTTTTGAAATCTATGTGTGAATATTGATAGTAATATTTGTTATCAATTATATTAATAAGTTGTTGTTTTATTTATTTATAAATAACATTTTATTTATTTCGCCCGCTCGTACGTTCGATTTAGCCCATTACACTAATTTGTTAATTAATTATATTTTTCATGTTTTTCTATTTATCTTCATTATTTTATTGACAATATAAATGATGTTCTGTTTTAAAAGTAGTCTATTTAAGTATTTAATTATGTATCTATTTTTATATGAAGAGGAGGATAGAGTTCGTAAATAGTGTTATTGATTGTGGTTAGTAAATTGTGTTTAGTTGTAGACGTTTATTTTTTCTGTTTATCTTAATTAACTGCCGGTATAAATGATGTTCTGCTTTAAAATTAGTCCATTTGTTTTTTTAGTTATTTTTCCACGTAAATATGTAGGAGTGTAGGTTCTTAAATTGTGTTACTGGTCGTGGTTCATAAATGTTGGTTAGTTAAAGCCGGAGTGTGGACTATGCAAGGTATATTTTCTAATGCTATAAGTTGTGACAATATTATGTGTATAACGTTCTTGTTTAATTTATTAAAATTGTGAGATGTGAAACGATATGTTTGAGACTAAAACTGATGACCCGAATTAATTAGGATATCAATCCTGATTGATTTGCTGGTATTGTTGCATGTGTAAATTTGATTGTGGAAGGATAGGGTGCGTGTTTGCAGACGTTTCTTAATTCTAATTACTGGTGTATAGATTGTGGCATTTTATGCACTGTATGTGGTATATTAATATATGTCCGGTGTCATATGTGTGTGGTGTGAATAGGGCAGTTCGCTTACGTGTAAAGGGTATTGCTGTTAATTCTGTCGTGTGTCGTTAATTGTTGTCTCAGTGATGGTCTTATGTGTGATAACGAAATATCCAGAACCTCTTTATATTTAGATTTGTCGACAGTGTTTGTCCTCTTGTCAGCAAGCATGTGTTAGAATGATAAATTCCATTATTTAGGGGGGGGGGGTTTAAACGTTTCTATGACAACCTCTGAAATTAAGAAAAAAATCAGCAGACTCTAATTATTGTAGTCCTACGTTGAAACTGGTTAAGTGTTTTTATTTTTATCACACATACTCGATCGTGTACAACATCGCGAATACCTTTATAGAGAACGGTTAGGTTTAGTGTGAGCCTCGTATTTTTCAGAAAAAAACACACGACAAATCTGTAGTTCGCAAAAAAGCAATTTCGGAGCAGCTTCAGGGCCCCAGATAGACCATGCAAGCTTTGGCGACAAGGGTGAATATACATAAGACAAAGGTCCTTCGTCATATGCATAATAATCTCCGATACGACAGTTAGGTTTTTAGTTAAAGCAGATGCTCTCAGAGTCTATAAATATTAAAGGAATTGAGAGATATTAGCTGCACATGTTTTCTCTAAACAACAGTGGTGCTGGATTTAGCGGCTTCTTTTCTGACGTTGATGCCAAAATCAATCGTTGGAATGTTAGATGGATTTGTAATGAATATATGTTGTTCTTGTGATTGGTGAAACCAAGTTTCCTGCTGGACTTTATGTTCTTGAAGTGGTATCCAGTGAAATTGTAGGTCATCTCTCCCGAATTATTTGTGCAACGGTCAAACTATGACAAATAAATTGTACGTAAAGGCCATGAATATTGTGAAGCCATAGATTGTTCAACTAGTTGCAGGGGGCCATGGATAACGAGAAGGTAGACATGTTCTGGTAAAAGGAATTCTAACCCTCAAGCAGCCTAGACTCAACATTATGTTACTATTACCTATGGGGTGTACTTGAGTCTAACAAAGATCCCCGAGGACTGCCATCATCACGCCCATGTAAAACAGGGAAAAGGATACAATATTCTGGCCATCAGACATTGACTGGAGGTTGGTGGATAGTGAGAGAGCTTTTAAGTTGACGACTTTTTTAAAACTTTGTCTAAGACGGAAAGACTAGTGGATGATGCACCAGCTTAGTTGTTGCAACAATCTTCCATACATGGTGACTTTGTAGATATGTAGGATAATGTCAGGTGTGAGGGATTTACTAGCACGGTAGAAAGAGCCCACCTTCTTTGCAGCATCATTGGAAATGTATTTTATGTGTTTGTTCTAATTCATGTTTTTGCCGAGAAATTTGAATGTTGAACGCTCGGGTAGGGTGTTATTTTCCATGGCTGAAAGGGTTTGTAGTTATTGAAGAAAAGAAGCTTTGTCTTTTCGGCATTAAAAGTTACTATCCATTTATGACCCCATTCCACTACAGCCTTGAGGTCATTTTCTAAAGATTCAGCCATTACCTCGGATATGTGCGCATCATTTTGCCTACATGACGAGAGTAAAGCGTGTTGGCGTCAGCATATATATCTTTCTCAAACTCAATGATACCAGAGAGCGCGTGCATGAAAATCAGGAACAGCATAAGTGAAATGATGGATCACTGGGGGACAGCTGCATTCATGGCATGTTCCTAAGATGTACGGCGATCGAAGAAAACCTGATTCTTTCTTTTTTGTTAAGAACTATCTAATTGTATTAAATATGTGTCCAGTAATTCTATATGGGTGAATTTTTACGAGAAACATTTTATGCTAGACCTTGTCAAAAGCTTGTGATATATTAAAACATACCACGCTAACTTCACCTAACTTGTCCAGTGTATCATATATGCGTTTAGAGATAACCGTTAGTAAGTCCGCAATAGATCGTGCTTTTATAAATAAGTACTGACGGTCAGAAAGAAGTGTATCATTAACTAGGTGCCTCACTTTCGCTAGATTGATTTAGGATTAAAGGATTTTAGCAAAGATCTTGAGTAGGCTGATTGGGAAGTAGTGCTGAGAACCAGTTCTATCTTCAGAATTCCTGTAGACTGGAACCACAGAAGCAATTTTTCCAGCTATCAGGGAAGCAAGATTTGGTAGAGCATGTGTTGTAGAGTTTGGAGAGAGCAGGGGCAAGTTTAGCAAAGCGTTTCTTTATTACTATTACTGGTATAGAATCAGGCCCACAAGCTTTGGAGGTGGCAAGTTTTTTTTTATGTCTATAACCTCAGATGGAGAGATGACTAGGTTTTCAAGTGTTAATTCGGTCCCCAATAAGGACTTTAGCGAGGGGGTGGTTTGCTTAGTCCATAGTTCAGTTTAAGACGAAACGCTGGGAAAGTAGTACATCTTCATCAATTGCCGTGCAAACAGCATCATTGTGGTTTGATAGCGAGGGTATCGTTGTTGTCCATTGTTCACCACTCTTGTGTAGATTTACAGAAATCGCGAGTACTGGTTATTCGCATTTTTGTTGTATCTGTATACTTTCTGTTTGCTTCACTTATAACTATTTTCTAGTTATTTCTTGACTTTATGAATTGCTGTCTATTCGCAGTAGACTATGGCGTGTTTTTAGGGTGATATCAGTCATTACCACAATGTGATCACTGCCCCCTAGCGGGCTATGGGCAGTCATCACACAAGCCTCGGGTAATGGGGGCATGTACAGTTTGAGAAGTGAGGCTTTCTGGTCCACACAAGCAGGGAGTTGGGTCGGGAACTTGATAGTCTGTGAGAGGTAATGAGCTAAAAAGAAATTAAACGTAGAGCTACCAGCTGCATCAGTAAAACTGGGGAATTCCAGATACCAAGGGTGGTGTGCATTGAAATAAACAAATACATGTATTTGGGTATTCGAGTCATGTGAGAGTGCTTTATCTTGGCTCTGAGAGATAGAGTAAAGCAGGGTACAATTATGCTAAACAGAGAACAGTATAAGGAATATAGGTTACTAACGTAGTGATGTAACATCCATCTTAAAGACATGTAGTTTTGGTCGTCTGATTTTAAGTTATGTTCCTTATATGTTTCACAATCAGTGGATTGAGTGTTCACATATATATATATATATATATATATATATATATATATGTATGTATATATGCCTATAAAAATATATATGTGTGTGTATGTATGTATATATGTATATTTATATGTATATATATTTATTTATGTATGTATATATATATATATATATATATATATATATATATATATATATATATATATATATATATATATATATATATACATATTGAATCTTATGATATATCCTAAATTTAGATAGAAAAAGTATATTCTGATTAGGGGAATTTATCGACTATTGGAAATTGTGATAAGTCCCGACGTCTTAGCCTACACGGCCGCTGTGCAACGTTAACACGTACACAGATAACTGGGTCTATCAAGTATGCGAGTGCGATCAAATGTAATTCTCTGTACTGGAGACTGGCTTGACGTCACATGGCTAGATGAGAATGTCAATCAGAATGGGTAAACTCGTTCATTCGAACCTTCAGGCCTTACACCATGTATAAAGAATGACTTAGAATCGAATGTAAACTAAATCGCCGCAAATATATCTAAGTAAAAATTCCATCGCTTCTTGAAAGAAAAGAGGGTAAAATGTCAATAAAAGTAGAGATAAAGAGAATATTTTTTTATAAAATATTTAGAAAACCTTCACAACGCAGATTATTGTTTTTAAAAATAAATTATTTATTTATCTTAAAAACATATTTTTTTTTTTGAACTTGAGCGCTTTCGGTAATAAAATCACCATCTTCAGAAGAATAAGCATTTTTTTTTTTTCATTTTTTTTTTTCCACCCCGACTGAGACAAGCAGTAAGGATGAATTCGTCTCGATGTTATGGACGAAATGTTTATAAGTCGTGTGTATCACGTGGTACGTGGAAAGTTATTTGAAAATTCACACATTAGGAGCGTTGGCGAAATGGCAGAGATAAAGAGAATATTTTTTTATAAAATATTTAGAAAACCTTCACAACGCAGATTATTGTTTTTAAAAATAAATTATTTATTTATCTTAAAAACATATTTTTTTTTTTTTGAACTTGAGCGCTTTCGGTAATAAAATCACCATCTTCAGAAGAATAAGCATTTTTTTTTTCTTCATTTTTTTTTCCACCCCGACTGAGACAAGCAGTAAGGATGAATTCGTCTCGATGTTATGGACGAAATGTTTATAAGTCGTGTGTATCACGTGATTTTTAAAAACAATAATCTGCGTTGTGAAGGTTTTCTAAATATTTTATAAAAAAATATTCTCTTTATCTCTGCCATTTCGCCAACGCTCCTAATGTGTGAATTTTCAAATAACTTTCCACGTACCACGTGATACACACGACTTATAAACATTTCGTCCATAACATCGAGACGAATTCATCCTTACTGCTTGTCTCAGTCGGGGTGGAAAAAAAAAATGAAGAAAAACAAAAAATGCTTATTCTTCTGAAGATGGTGATTTTATTACCGAAAGCGCTCAAGTTCAAAAAAAAAAAATATGTTTTTAAGATAAATAAATAATTTATTTTTAAAAACAATAATCTGCGTTGTGAAGGTTTTCTAAATATTTTATAAAAAAATATTCTCTTTATCTCTGCCATTTCGCCAACGCTCCTAATGTGTGAATTTTCAAATAAGTCAATAAAAGTGTTTTTCTCTTCACAACTAAATAATTATATTTGTATCTTTGTGCTGCTTTTAAACATTAATTACAGGGAACGGAAGCAGTTGGAGACACAAGGTTTGATTGAAAGTTCTGTTGTGATCTTTATAATTGTGATATGCATTCGTACAAGGTATTATTCTCTCTTGTGTAGTTTAATTAACTTACGAGACATTAGACCTTCTCGAAAAGGAGACTATGCGTAACATAAATACAACATCACATATACTAAAGGGAAATATATTGCATATGTAGTAAATAATTTAGCACTAAATCGTGACACTACAAGAGAATTGCATCATCAACATTATGTGGATGACATTTAGAATAAATTAACAATAACTAATTTTTAAGGTGTATTAGTGTGATCTATTGTAAATATTTTTTTATATATTTATGACAACCCTCTGAAGAGTATTGATAATAAATATATTTCAGCTATTCTACTGACTTGGAGCACAAAATGCAATGGGGCAAAATTGGCGAGTTACTTCTAATACTTCTCTTTTTTCACCACTTACGCTCAAACACTTACTTTGTCCCCATGAATTAGTCGCTCCTTTAGGAAGCCCCTTTCGCTGATAAGACTTATATCAAAAGTGGTTCTAAGGTAGCTGAGAAAATTGTTCGGACATTCTAACTTTTTCATGAAGTATCTCACTCACTCCTGACGTAATCCATTACCTGTATAAAATCCAGATACGTCATATGTGGAGATGCAGCTTGGAGCACCCCTTTTCTGTCTTGAGAAAGTACAACATCGACTTCGCAATCTAGTGAGGAATTATCTGTTTCTGTCATTACACCCTCTTTCACACAGTAGAAATGTTGCTAGTATTTCCCTACTGTACCGTTATGTTATTGGCAGGTGTTAGACTGAGCTCCAATACATGTCCACCTCTGTACAACACTCACATAAAAAATCGTCTTTCTCCGACAACAGCAGCACTCTTGACTTTCTCTCTCTGTACCAAATACCAAACGGAATTTCTATTACCGAAGTTTTTTTCCTATAATATCCCATCTGCTGAACAATATACCCTACGTCTGCTTTCGAATAGACTACTGATGTCTTCAAGTCTAATGTAAACACATACTTCTTGAGCCGCCATATTGAAAAAAAATCATTGCTGTTAAGAAATATATCACTGATTGTTTCCAAAACAGTCGTGGCATTGATCATCGTCCAACTGGCAATCTTGGTAACCTTTCTTTCTCAAGTCCCTACCAGACCTAAATAAATGTAAAAATAATGTATTGTTTATGTTCTTACCATTAACATTATTAAGATATTAAAAGGGCATACAAAGCTATAAACAGATTACCACACCGGTTATCGTTTAGTCACGTAAGTTAAGCGAGTACCACGCGACGACACCTCTTTGCAAAAAACAACTTTTAAAACTTACGTTCTTATCTCCCTTGAGCCGGATATACGAACGAGTAAAGGTGAGTAGAACATTTAATATTCCGTGGAAACGTCCTCATTTGGAGGGAGCCGAGTAAACTTGAGCGAAGTGATTGTCGCACCAGGTACCAGGAAAGAGACCAAGTCATCCATGTCGAATTGAGACGGTACCGTACGTCTTTCATATTGTGTGGGGTCTGGCGTTACTAGGATATATTTACATGCGACGTAGCTACGAGCTTACCTTTGATATGCAATATTGAAAATAAAATGTGGATGTGCATACTTATTTTTATGTTGTTAATACATATAATGTTATGTTTGCCTTTTCACATACCTTATATCGGACATATAATTGGTTTCTAAATCGACTAGCTCAATAGGCCGTCTGTTGACCACAAAACGTAATTACTTATGATATCTTCTTGTTTATTGTAGTCTGCATTCTGTGGGTGGAACAGAAGAAGAAGAAAAGAAAAATAATGATTTAAAATCGTCGTATTTTCCAAACGCAGTTTTATTAGCCGATATTTTCTTGTGTTACTACGGCAATGGCTCCAGTTCATTCTAATTGGCTCATTACGTAGACCATTGTAAGGGATGTGTTGACGGAGGTCGAGACGCTTATCGCATTCGAATTGACTGATTAGATTAAATAGCTTGTGTATAATAGGAAAGGATTTTATTTTGCACATGTAAAACTGATCAGAAAAAGAAAACATAATCGTTATTAACAAGGACATCTTGGGTGTGTCTGATGAGAAAACCCGGCACCAGTGAGCTCTATCGTAACACTAATTTGCTTAAATAATTTTGTGTCCTATTTTTTACAATTATGTGTTCATATATTACAGACAAGTCCTGCTTTGTTTAGCCCCTATATACAACTACGTATAAAATGGGTAGTTATTAAATTATACGGCATAAACTTCAACCTCTTCCGTTACTCGACTTTCCGTTAGTTCTCTTTACTTTTCCTTAATCCTTACATCATATGCTTTCTGTTGAAAATGTGCATCATCTAGATTACAATCTTCCATTTGATTATAACACGACATATACACACACACACACACACACACACACACACACACATATATATATATATATATATATATATATATATCACTCTTTGCCACTACTGACTTCTAACCGCCTGGACCCTCGTCTAGCGTTCTTAGTAGCCACGGCTACTACTTTTCCACATCCACCCACATGTCAACCCAATATTTCGATGTACTTCCTTGACCTTTTTCGTAAAATTATCATTCTGAAGAAGTCTTACAATAAAGACAAAACGTTGGTGAATATATAAAAAAATATCTCTTGGTGATTCCTTTTTCTTTTCCCATATATATGTATATATATATATATATATATATATATATATATATATATATTTCTCGTCACACAAAAGCTTGCGCGTGAGAACTGTTGGACGAACGCACTTTAAGTATTTAGTATAAAATGAATAAAGAAAATAGCAAGTCAGACAACCCCACTTCTTGAATTTTTCATAATAATTTTCTGTTGTTTGCGAATTTTTTTAATTTGATTTTGTTGACCATTTTCCTTGTGAGGCAATTATTGCTTCATGGGCAGTTTCTTTTGTCTATACATTTTTAATTTATGCTATTTTAAATAAATTGCTGTAACATTTTACTATTGTATTTTACTATTACTTTGGCAATGTAAGAAAAGATTATGTTAAAAAGAAAACAACATTCACAGCATCGCTCCTTCGACCTTCGTCAGTGTAATTGGGGATAGTGTGTGTACGTTGGGAGGTGGATGGTAGTCGAATGGTAAAAAAAGGGGGGAGGTTAGTGAAATGGTGACAAAGCAGGTGTCTATCCCTAATAAGTGAGAGGCAGAGGCAAGTGGTCATACACATGGTTCAAGTGTACCTCTATATAAATAAATATAAATTAAATAATATATAAATAGATACACTAGTGAACCGGTACTCACACATACCCACGACTACACACAGACACATCAGCACGTTCACATACGTATGTCAGCTTACCTATACAATATATACATATATATATATATATATATATATATATATATATATACATATATATATTTAAAAAAATTCCTTTTCTTTATTGCACATGCAGGTGTAATGGCATTTTAACATAATATGACGAAGACAATGGACATTTTCTTGCAAAGTAAAACAAAAATGAAAAAAAGTGTATCCATGAAAAGCAACATTTTTCAGAAATGTGTGCCATTTCCAAAACAATATCGATGACAGATTGCAGAAAAACTCGATTATGATTTCATTCCCTGATTCCATTCTTAGTATTTTTGAATTTCTGTACAGTTTAAATTTTATTCATGTAAACTGTTTCTGTAAGATACCCACACAGGAAAGAGTCGGGTCTAGTCTAGTCTCTGAAACGCGAAGACCAGTTGATATTGCAACATTTTTGTTTTTGTTGGTAAACAAATATCTATTATCTTAGTTAAATTACTTTAAAATGTCATTAATGCACCCTATAAAATAAAGAATGTATTCGAGTTAATATCCCTTATTCATAGCTTCATGACTTCTTGGCCACCCTGTACATATGTGGATGCGTGTGTCTAAGGTTACAACATACACACTCATACTTCGTACTTATATCACGTCATAATATCTGAATCTTATTAAACTTGTCAGACTTGATGAAACTGAAAATTATTTTCAAAGTTAAAATTTATAACGAAAATGATGTTATATAGTTTTTTTTACACTTCATTATTAATCTACTATCATACCGTTATTTGACGATTTAAACATTGAAATGTGTTGATGTAAACAGCATTTCTAATATATCTGCTGTCAAAATAGGTGCCAGTCGATAATATAAATATTCTCGTCATGACATTCATGAGCGTCTCTTAATTAACAGCGAAATAATAATAATAATAATAATAATAATAATAATAATAATAATAATAATAATAATAATAATAATAATACCTTGATAGCATCTCATTACTAAAAAAATCTGAACAGTTCATAGACTGGACAAAAGAATAACTAAGGCATCTTGACCCAAAAAACTTAAAAACTAATGACAATGCACAATCCACTACACCTGAAAGGTGATCCCGACAACTCTACGTGAAAAGGATCGAAACGAAAAATGACTAGTAGGTATAGAAGACTGTGAAAGACACAAAATGAATTGGTAAAATACATAACACAGAATACAGAATGCTTGATCACTGTAGTAAGAGACACAGTGAACATTAACAATATAGAAAGCTGTGACACCAGAAGAAATGCAAGAAAATGATAGTGAAAGATACATGGACAATTCATAATAATGGCCAACTAATAGGCCCATGGAAATATAAGGACATTTCTTACAATGAATCGAGAAACAGAGTAGCTACTAACAGCCGCACAGAACAATCCAATTAAGACTAACTACACT
Organism: Sepiola atlantica; assembly: GCA_963556195.1. Classification (NCBI taxonomy): domain Eukaryota; kingdom Metazoa; phylum Mollusca; class Cephalopoda; order Sepiida; family Sepiolidae; genus Sepiola; species Sepiola atlantica. Next base: position 36,834,856 of record OY744523.1, on the reverse strand, counting down.
GCAACTAAAATAGACTAAATCCAAGAAAAGCAGTAAATATAGACTCTGTGGACCATGGGACGAAACGGTAAATCACATAATAGGTGAGTGTAGCAAAAGAGCCCAAAATGAATACAAGAACCGATACGACTACGTGAAGAAAAGTAGAACACTGGAAACAATGCAAACGATTACACTTTGAACATGCAGAAAAATAGTACAGACTCAAACCGAAGACAGTATTGGAAAATAAAAAAAATGTTATAAGATTGGAAGAACAACTAGGAGACACTGGAATTTAGGAGAAGTCTGATACTATACAAGGAAAACAGCTGGAATGTTAATAATACTCATCGAATGAGAAGACCAACATATATAAACACAAAAGCACTAACACATCAACATGTCAATCGCAACAGGAGTAAAACGAAAAAATAGAAGGAACACAATTGAAACCAAAAGAACTGAAACTTAAATAAATGTTGTAAAGTGTGACCCCCCTTCACCCAAAGAATAAGTGCACAGCTTCGGCTGATACCACACCAAATTGATATGATGGGTCAAGGAGTAGTGAAAAAACCGATGGAGAAAGGCACTAACCAGAAATCAACTGGAATATGTCGGAGAGTCGTGGGACATTAAAGAGGCGTATTGCCATCCAAATCGCAGCGAAGATTAATCATCGCTTCCAGCAAAAATAACATGTTAGCGGCTGTTGCGATAACACAATTTATTTGCAAAGGTTTTCGAAAAGGGTGGAGATACTGGAAATCTGGGGAGGAGTGTTGTCTCTATAGACTCAGGAAACACCACCGGTTATTATCACTGATGATTACTTGTGTCAAAATAGCTAATACTACTAATAATAGTACAAATACTACTACCACTGCTACTACTACCACTCAAAATAATAATACAAGTACTACGGTACTGTTTTAGAATTTGACCCTAACCTTCGTGACTGCCCGGCAGCAGCGAGCCGACAGCTAACGGAAGCGTCCCGACAGCTAACGGAAGCGTCCGAGACCTGCCGAGTCGGCAGACGACAACAATGTAAGACGATGACTATACGTAAAGAAAAAGAAATGCATATATTTTTATACAGAAAATGAAATAAATGAACAAACCCATAGCTGAAATGAATAAACTTTTTTTTTTATTAATAATTAACCATTTTAAGTAAGAAAACTAACTTTTTAAACTCTTTTTTTTTGTTTTTTTTTAACTGAAATAAACTGTTTTTATGAACGCTAAAATAACCATTTTTTTTTTTTTTTTTTTTTTTGCAATTACGCATTGTTTTTTTTTGTTTTTTTTTTCAATTATATTAGCTGGAGGGGTAATATTAGCTGGAGGGGTAAGGGCTTGTTTTTCGCTTTTGGAGGAGGGCTTATCGAAATACAGGCAGAAGAGGAGGATGGGGTAGTCGTCGCCGAGGATGTGGAAGGAGGCGGAGCAGAAGAAGATTGTTGGTCGCCGACGACTGGATAAAGTACGGCTATCTGCGATAATATGGCGGCGAAAGGGTCTTTTTTAAAAGTCTGTCGCCACATGAATTCCCGCAGATAGCCGTCTATCAGGGTCCTGCTCGTCCCGCATTCTTTCTTGTTCCTCTGCTTCGCTTCCTTCCACATTCTCTCGACATGATTTGTGCATGCCCCCGTCGTCGGGTCCACGAAATGCTGGGCGTGATTAACAGTTAGGTGGCGATATCCATCCTCCTCTCCTATCCTGCTGTAAGCCCTCCAGCAATCGGAGACGACCGTGGTCCCAGGGGCGACGTACTGTCTGATTATTGGAAGGAGGGTTTCGGCATTTCTGTTTGGTACCGTTACCAGGAAACCCTCCTTCTCTGCGGGGTCGTATCCCCCGAAGACCCAGAGCGGCTGCAGAACACGGCCGACGTTGTTTTTCCTACGGTTGAACAGACTCTCATCTATCTCAACCGTATGCCCTGGGCCTCCGAGTCGTCTGGGGTTTCGTGCTAGGTGTTCGATGCACACCTCCCGCAGGAAATTTTTCCAATCCACTTGCGTGGCACTAGACAGTACGCCGCATTCTTTTTGTAGATTTTTTCCGGTCGCCATATCCTGGGACCACAGGTATATCATTTTCAGAATTGTCGATATGGTGAGGTTGGATCGCGAAAAAAACGTCCCCGATCGCAGCGAAATCCAAGCCCGGCATTCCTGGGTGGGGCATCTCCAGGCATATTTTTCGGAAACTGTCTTTCTCGGTACTAGCCGGCAAAGTCGGCCGCCGCCGCATCGCATACAGCGCATAGATTTTGCCACCAGAGCTTTCTGCTGGCAAAAGTTAATGCACTGCTCCGGAGAGGCAATCGAACTACACAACACTTCAAAATTCATTTTTACTTTGTGCCAAGCGTCTCTCTTTGAATTCAATATCGTCTGCCAGCCAGCCTCGTTTTCGATTTCGGCAGGTCTCGCATTCGGCAGGTCTCGGACGCTTCCGTTAGCTGTCGGCTCGCTGCTGCCGGGCAGTCACGAAGGTTAGGGTCAAATTCTAAAACAGTACCAGTACTACTACTACTACTAATAATAACAATGGAACTTAGAACCGCCAAATATATCAGTAAACTAGTATGATCTGTTCTCGGTCTCTACAGGTAAAGCCGCATAGGAATCCATATCCGTATGCCGCAGGAAAATAGCCTTAAATGTCTGAGAAAATGGAAATATCAATGAGGGATAGCATGATCCAAGCCAAAGCGTACTAGAATATTTTCCAATTGTCTCTCAAATTCCAGCGAGCACAACTATCAGTGTTTAGCGAGGGTTCGATGGTAGACATTTCGTGCAAGACCCATCAAATATGCTGAAATGGTGATCAAATAAAAACTGTGCGTAGTGGGGAGAGTTATAGTGATTCAGATATCCAATCGAAAAGCATCTATCTTTATTGGTAGGGAATTGCTGCTCGTGACTGCTATAATAATTCGGAGTAAGTAGGAATTCATAATAATAATAATCATAAGAAGAAGAATAAAGGTAATAATAATAAGAAGATAAAGATAATAATAATAATAATAATAATGATAATAATAATAATAATAATAATAATAATGATAATAATAATAATAATAATAATAATAATCATAAGAAGAAGAAGAAAGGTAATAATAATAATACGAAGAAGAAAGGTAGTAAAAATAATAATGATAATAATCAGAAGAAAAAGAAGAAAGGTAATAAAAACAATAATAATAATAATAATAATAATAATAATAATAATAATAATAATAATAATAATAATAATAACAATGATAATAATAATAAAAATAATAATAATAATCATGAGAAGAAAAATAAAGGTAATAATAATAAGAAGATAAAGATAATAATAATAATAATAATAATAATCATAATCATAAGAAGAAAAAGAAAGGTAATAATAATAATACGAATCAGAAAGGTAGTAATAATAATAATGATAATAATCAGAAGAAAAAGAAGAAAGGTAATAACAACAATAATAATAATAATAATAATAATTATAATAATAATGATAATAATAATAATAATAATAATAATAATCATAAGAAGAAGAATAAAGGTAATAATAATAATAATAAGAAGAAGAAGGGTAGTAATAATAATAATAAGCATAAGAAGAAGAAATGTAATAGCAATAATAATAATAATAATAATAATAATAATAATAATAATAATAATAATAATAATAATTAGCTACAAAGAAGTAGGGAGATAACAGAGACAGTAATTACTGAAGAAAAAATCAAGTTGACCGTAAAAAAGGGCAAACTGAATAAATTCATGCACGACTTCATAAAAATACTAGGCTGTGCAACTAAGACAAGCACACACGCACGAAGATGTATGCAAGACATGGACAAACAAGAATAGATCACACAACGAAGAACCACAGTAATAAAACAGGTCAGCACGACAGTAAATATTCCAAGCAATCAGATACCGACACCCTGACTATGAACCATGTAGACAATTTCAGCGTTGCATTTTTTAACATACATACCACTCTTTTAATAACCGTAGTTTACTTTTCAGGAATAGTTAGGATTCGATAAAACGAGTTTAGGGGCATATGGTATGCTATACATCGACCAAGAGCTCGTGCAGGAATTACAAAGAAAAGGGAAAAACATAGGAATCGTTTGGATCAACTGCCGAAAAGTCTACGAGAAAATGATCGAAGCATGCATAACTGAATGCGTACAGATGTATATAATGGTTTACACAATTATCGACTTCATGAATAAGCAATGAAAATACGGATACTTCGATTAAGAGACTAAGAGATAATACCCAGAAGATAAGAATACAGACATACACTTTCTAGGAAGACTCATCATTTAGATTGTATGTGATCGTAGCTACGATGGCATTCAACTACATACCTACGAAGGGCAATGCCGGATATAAATTAACTAACACACAAGGAAAAATACATCTAATATATTTAGCCGACCAGCATATATTTGCAAACCCCAAAAGGAACTAGAAATTGTAAGAAATACAAATATGACTTCTAGCTGTGAAATTCAAATACATTTAGAAATCGACAAATATTAAATACAAAATATTAATAATAAATAACTAAAACATTTAGAGGGAATGGAATTGCCCAATTAAGGGTCGCTTTGTTCAATTTTCTAACATAAAACGTGCAGACAACTAGAAGTTCTGGAAGCGGAGGCCAACAAATTAACAGAAATGAAAATGATGATGTGATGACAGTATCTGAAAAGAAATAGAAAACTAAAACTAATTGAAAGCAAATTTCATCGTAGTTACACAATTAACAGAATAAGTGTTCGGGCAGTATCGCTAGTATTATATTCAGGAACTCTAATAGGCTGAACCAAAAATAACTTAGTTACTTGATAAAAAAATAATAATAAGAGACCGATAGGCAACCACAATGCACTATATCGAAAATATGTTACCGAGTTAATGTAAAATAGAGAAGGTAAAACAGAAGTAGGAACTCTGTGTTTACGATATGAAAAAATATATAGACTGATTACCAGTGCAAGGAGTACCACAATGAAAAAGTATATAGAGAAACTGAAAACCAAACGGGAAATACAAAATACGAATAGAATCACGAGTTAGAAGAGACGCGACAAGAAATAGACACGGCGAACCAGAAATAATCACTTGGAAAGGAAAACACAATTTGTACTAAAACCATCACAAAACAACGCAGTCAGAACAAGCTGTATCAAGTTAAAATAGACAAAACCCAGGGAAAATAGTAATTTACAGACGGTGGAAAAAGAAGGGAAAAAGAATGAATAAGATAATAACTAAATAGAGAAAAATATCTCCAAAATAAAAAATAACGTACGAATAATAGTACACTGAGACCTATGCAAACACCTTTACTTTAAATAAGTTGAGAAATTGTGCATACAGTAACCTGAGACAGATTTGCAAAATGAATATTTTTTTCTGGAACACGAAGATACAAAACGACAAACAATGAAAAACAAGGAGGATACACGTGGTACTATGAAACTAAAAGAGACAACTATTCATATATCGTAGATTTCCATGTCTCAGCGGTTCACAGATTTAATATCAAGGCGAATGAAATCAAAACGAATATATAGGCCCGCAGAAAACTTGAATAAATATGGAACATGAAAATAATCACTTTAATACAAGGACTCATAATAGTCTGAAGAAATCTGGATAAATAACTAGTCAAACGTGGAATCATGTGTAAGATTAAGATCGAATAACGCAGAGCAATTGTGAGAATAGCCGGAATATTGATAAAAATCCCTATGGACCGACACCAACCTACGAAACTAACAAACACTAACCAACTTGAAAAGAAATAAAACAAACAAAAAATAGAAATAAAATCACACGAGCCGAAGGAAAATTGAACATTTAAAGAAGTCCATGCAATGACATCCTCTCTTAAAACACACCACACATGTGAACGGACCTAAATTTACTGGCAGCGTACAACATGCGTTTTAATTGTTCAATGATATGGGGAAAACAAAGGAGTAGAGTCCGATCCAGAATTCCACTGGAAGTGTGCGAGAAGTTCTGGAAACATTCGTACGATTATAATCACTCAAAACTCCAGAAAAGATCATTACTATCGAGTAATCAATAATAAAAACTAGTTTAACTTTTATGGAAAGAACCAGAGAGTACTGAAATTCTGGCACGCAGATACCAGGAAACAAATATGTTTAGATAAATTATAACTTTCTTATAATTGATAAATAATAATAGTAAATATAATAATAATAA
>OY744523.1:36793599-36826099 GCA_963556195.1 Sepiola atlantica | reverse complement strand
TGCGCACATCTTTTCTTTCATGCTTTCTTTTTTATTTCTTTCTTTATTTATTTCTACTGTTCCGTACTTGTTTTTCTACGTTTTTTCGGAGGCGTCTTGTACAATTGTAATTTTATTTCGATTAAAGTTCTTACTTCAAACCACAGGATGGTTGCTTTCTAGCAACTGAAATATCTTAGTAGAGTTTTTATGAGTTTGAGTTTATATTTTTGTTAGTTTGTTGATTTAAATCAATTTTTATTTTGCATTTTGTCTGAAACATTGTTTCTATTATTCCTCATGTACATATGTATATATGTAAATATATATATGTAAATATATATATGTATATATATATATGTATATATATATATATATATGTATATATATATATATGTATATATGTATATATATGTATATATATGCATATATATATATGTATGTATATATATATGTATATATATGTGTATATATATGTATATATATATATACATATATATATATATATATATATATATATATATATATATATATGCCCTCCTTAAGTCGCAATGTGGCTTTCGTGCAGGCCGGCCACCATGGACATGATTTTTTCGTTAAGGCAGGTAGCTGACACATTTTGTGAATAGACAGGAAATGTACACGGTGTTTGTAGATCTCAGCAATGTATTTGACACTGGGAACCGGACTGCTTTGTGGAAAGTTTTGCAAAAACTTGGACTACCTGAGTACATGCTGCAAATGACAGTTTCTTTCCACGATTTCATTCGGTGTTACGAATGGCACGAATCATGATATGTTATGGCACCGGTACTTTTTGCCCTCTATTTTTCAGTAATGCTGAAACATGCATTTACTGAAACGGAAGTTGATGTCAATATTTAATTTAGAACAATTGGCGGCCTTTTTAAACATTAGAGTGTTAAAACCAAAACTTGCACTGGTATAATGCGTGACTTACCAATTGCTGCAGATGTAACTACGTCTTTTTAAGAATTTCAACAACTCATGGACAGATTAAGAAATTTGGATTCACAATTAGTATAGCAAAAACTGATTTAATTTACCAGCCTGCTCCTGCACCGAAGCAAGTAAAACGAGCGAAACAGAATCCACCTGTTCACGTGTTTCCTGAAAAGTATATCAAAGTTCACGGCCAAAACCTCAAATATGTTAAGAACTGCAAGTATCTTGGAAGCAAAGTTGATGGGAGTTAAATTCTGGATGATGAAATAGATAACAACATAGTTAGGAAAAGACCGATGGATAGGGCTTGAAACCAAGATACAAGTCTACAGGGCTGCAGTTCTTGAAAGTCTTTTGTATGGCTCAGAGTATTGGACATTATATAGGAAGTAAATTCAACGGTTGGATGTTTTCACAAAGGGTATCTTTGTGGGGTTCGTCGAATAACTTTAGTGATGAGATGACCAATGCTGACCTTTTCACCATGGGTAGTAGTGATCGTATTGAGTATTGTAATAATCATAATGATAATAATAATTATAATAGTAGTATTAATAATAGTAATGAAAATAATAATAATATTAATTTATAAAACTAATAATAATAGTAGAGGTGGTTATTCTAATAATAGATATAGTGGTGGTTATAAGTAGTAATTGTAGTAAAGACTGTAAAAAATAATACTAAAAACTACAATAATAATTTATTAGAATGGTATAAAATGATAGTTATGTTGACGAATTTCTGTTAGTGGATAGATAAAGTGTTTTTTATGAGATAGTATAAGCTTGAGGCGTTATAAGTTAATTACTGAGAAGGTATAATCTATTATGCTTGCAGTAAATTTAGGTTTCTTGTTTTTTCTTTAGAATGTTGCCTCTATCACTAAATTTAATTATTTCAAGTTTTCAGTTAGGCAAATATAACATAGTGAGTTCAGGGAACTGCAGGTGCTGGTTCTTCTTATGGTGTTCCAAAACACTGTTGATGATTGATTATTGTGGGTTAATTCCTAGTAATATATAGAAAGTGACGTTCTTTTTTGGTAGGTAGAGTTATAAAAAGAGCATTTATGGCCGGTATATCTTTCTTTAAAGGTATTACCAGTCATACCTATATAGTATTTTTTAGGGTTGGATTTTCTTTAGTAGAAATTGTTGCTAGGTATACTGATTGAGTTATTTGGCAATTTTGTTGTAAGGGACATTCTGTTTTGTTTGTGCAGTTGCAAGCCTTGGTTTTTGTTTTTTTCCTTTCAGTAATTATTTTTTCCATTTAGAATGTTATTGTTATGTTTTCTTTTATTATGTTTTCTAAATTTTCTCCACAGCTATAGCTAAATTTGAGGGTGATTTTATTAAAAATGTTATGCAGTATATTATTAGGAGTAAAGTGTAGGTTAATTAATTCTAAGAATATTTTACCGAGTTTGGTTTTAACCATGTGATTACAAGGGTGTGTGAACCAAATAAGTTTTCTACCTCTATTTTTGTGTTTGTTGTTGGGAGGTTTAGGTTTGGTGAATTTAATTTGGGTGGTTTTATATCCACTTTGTTTTAGCGCATTATTGTAAAAGGCCTCATGGTTGTTAAAAATTACTTCATTAGAGGAGTTACTGCTAATTCTGTTTTCAATTGATCTGGGGATATGTTGGATTATGAATTTTGGGTGGTTAGAGAATGGGTGGACATAGATTGGGTTGGCATTTTCTTTAGTATAAGGTTCATGCGTTTCTTTATTTAAGTTAAATGTTACGTCTAAAAAGTTAACTTGTTTAATATTAGATGTTATTTCCACCTTAAGATTTAATCTTTTCATTTATCTAAGGATATTGTGTTGCTCTTTCACACATTTGTCCATTTGAGTTTTTTTACAATTAACAATCCGTCATCCCTGTATAAGCCTATGTCTTCTATGCTAATGTATTTTGTAAGGTTATATAATATGTAGAGACCAACTAGATGAGTGACTTCTGCTGAGTCCATAGAGTCCATAGAAACATCAAAAGATCCAAATTGATTGCTTTTTGATTGCTTCTAATATTCCCTTATAGTTATTATCCAACTATTGCTTACTATCATAGATTATTATTATGGATTACTATTATCATGGTTATTATTTTTAAATATTATTATTTGCCATTTCCGCACTATTATCGAGATTATTACTATTATTATTATTATTATTATTATTATTATTATTATTATTATTATTATTATTATTAATAATAATATTAATGTTTTTTCTTACTATTATTATCATAATTTGTATTGTGTGTAGTAGTAACAATGACAATATAACTACTTTCATTATTATTATTGTCAATAATATACATATTACCATATTTACCGTCATCTGTCTTTTACTACTGTTGTTATTATTAGTTTCAGTAGAAATGGTAGTATTAACATTAACGATAATGCCATTATTTATAATTTTATTATTTTTATTATTTTATTATTACTGTTATATTATCATTATTATTCCTATTACTACCACTATTTGAATTATTTTTTTCATTATTTATTATTATTATTTATTATCATTAAACCTATTGTTATTATTGTGGTTACCACTGTGATCATTATTATTAATATTGCTATTAAAATTACCATTTTTAATATGATCAGTATTATTGCAACAACTAATTCTACTATTATTAAAAAGTGTTCATATTACCATATTTACAACGATTATGATTAATACTACTGCTACCTACTTCTATATTATTAATTTTATCATTTACTATTACCTTCTAATATTTCCTGATTATTTTATTTTTACCTGACTATTACTATTTTATTAATTATTAATGACTATTATTGATTGTTATAATTGTTGTTGTTGTTGTTATTATTATTTTTATTATTATTATTGTTATTATTATAATGATTATTATTACTATTGTTGTTATTATTAATACTTAACAATGGTGGTATTTAGTACTTTTTAATTATTACCGATATTATTATTATTATCATTATTTTATATTATTTTAATAATAATTATCATGAATATTATTATTATTATTATTATTATTATTATTATTATTATTATTATTATTATTATTACCACTACTTATGTTAACCTAATTAATCTGCTAGTAAATTTGTTAGATTTATTAATGATAATTTGATAAAATTTAAAGGAAAATAAAAGAGTGTAAATATAGAATTAGTGACACAATAGATTAGCAACCCCTTCCTCCCCCGATCTAACACAGACGCCTGCACGCTCTTACACATATACAAATTACAACTGATTTGAGAACGCACACACACGTTTGAACATTTATACACATATAGCCTGCTACGAATTACAACTGATTTGAGAATATGTGGTTCGCCCAAGTCGAAGAAACTGATCAACAATTTGTTGACACATTATGTTGCCTGTATTATCCTTTTCCACTTTCTGTCTGAATCAACAGACGATTTCATTTTTTATATCTACCTATCCATCTTTTTATTTATCTACCCATCTATCTATATTCTACCCTTTTAATTATATCTCTCTTTTTACTTTATTTTATTATATTTTATGTTTTATATTTTATATTTTTTATATTTTTTATATTTTATATTTTGATTTTAACTTTTTGATTTTAACGGTGCCAAACCAGGTGACTTCGTAAATTTTAAAATTCTAAATATGTTTTCTTCTTCCTCTCCCTTTTCTTTCTCCATATCATTCTTTCCAAAATATTATCTAAGGTTAAGATCAGATTCTAACTCTGATGGGATCTCAGTTTATATTAACTGGTGATCTATAACATCGACATGCCAGTGTCGCAGATTTTGTACATGTCTGTGTAAATTGAAATAATCATATATGTATATATATGTATATATATATATATATATATATGTATATATATGTATAGATACATATATATATATGCACCCCCTATGTGTTTACACTTACACAAACATAATGTGCCCATATTACTCACTATATTTTGTAGAATATATATTCTAAACTTAATAATCTATTCATTAACTTATGAAATTACCCTGTGCAAACACAGACACATACACAAACACGCACACACACTTACACACACATATATACATATACATATATATATATATATATGTATATATATGCATATATATATATATATATACACATTTCAACACCTTAACTTAACCACTGTGAACAATCTGATAAATCAACAAGGATGTAAACATAATATAGGCAGCTGCTATCAAGAGCGCTCAACTACTGAAAGCACATGCATTAAATCTACGATTATTGATGTGTTAATGCAACATACTACAGTGCCGAGTAAAGATTGGAGGCGACAACTAAGTATAAATATTTGTTTTATCTACATACGCATACGAATAATCTTTTCGAGAATCGTCAGTGTAAAGATAATTATAAATACCGGACACATGATTCGAAACCTCTAACATGAGTAATTTTATAACCCAAATTCTGACACCTTAACCTACTCAATCCTAATGAACAATCGAAAGATTAGCGGGAATTATAAACCTGCTATACGTAGATTTCGTCAAGTGTGTTCAACTGCTGAAAGAAACATGCATGAAAGCGAAAATAACGGCTGTAATAATACTACTCACTCCAATGCAAAACCTATGTTGGGGCAGCAAATAATTATAAATATCTGTGTTAATCTATATGCGTATACATTTAACTCTCTCAGAAATCGTCAGTGTATATATATATATATATATATATATATATATATATATATATATATATATATATAAGAAGGAACAGGTAAAACAAATACCTTTATAAGCATTAAGATGCGATATCAATTTTTTTCCCATAAAAAAAAAGAAAAACATTAAATTGAAACCGATTTTTTTTTCGTTTTCTTTTTTTTATTAAAACTAGCATTTTTTTTGTTAGTTTAAAGTGATACAGATATTTCGCCAAGACCTGGCATCATCGGTGTGTAAATATATCCTGATGTCATCGGATTTGTATTTTTTTTATCTCTTAACGGCTTGTTGTTATACAGCCGAATGGGCAAGATGTCGATTCCCATCATCAAATATGAAGAACGTGATGCAACACGTGATTTGTATAAGTGTTTAAAGTTCATTTTTTTTAAAAGCATCTATTGTTAAATTTAAGAAGGAACAGGTAAAACAAATACTTTCATAAGCATTAAGATGCGATATCAATTTTTTTCCCATAAAAAAAAAAGAAAAACATTAAATCGAAACCGATTTTTTTTTCGTTTTCTTTTTTTTATTAAAACTAGCATTTTTTTGTTAGTTTAAAGTGATACAGATATTTCGCCAAGACCTGGCATCATCGGTGTGTAAATATATCCTGATGTCATCGGATTTGTATTTTTTTTATCTCTTAACGGCTTGTTGTTATACAGCCGAATGGGCAAGATGTCGATTCCCATCATCAAATATGAAGAACGTGATGCAACACGTGATTTGTATAAGTGTTTAAAGTTCATTTTTTAAAAAAAGCATCTATTGTTAAATTTAAGAAGGAACAGGTAAAAAAAAATTGATATCGCATCTTAATGCTTATAAAGGTATTTGTTTTACCTGTTCCTTCTTAAATTTAACAATAGATGCTTTTAAAAAAGAAAATATGAACTTTAAACACTTATACAAATCACGTGTTGCATCACGTTCTTCATATTTGTGTATGGGAATCGACATCTTGCCCATTCGGCTGTAAAACAACAAGCCGTTAAGAGATTAAAAAAAAACAAATCCGATGACATCAGGATATATTTACACACCGATGATGCCAGGTCTTGGCGAAATATCTGTATCACTTTAAACTAACAAAAAAAATGCTAGTTTTAATAAAAAAAGAAAACGAAAAAAAAATCGGTTTCGATTTAATGTTTTTCTTTTTTTTTATGGAAAAAAAAAATTGATATCGCATCTATATGTTTATAAAGGTATTTGTTTTACCTGTTCCTTCTTAAATTTTACAATAGATGCTTTTTAAAAAAAATGAACTTTAAACACTTATTTATATATATATATATATATATATATATATATATATATATATATATATATATATATATAGTTAAATAGACGAAAAGTGATAAACATGCACGAATGTCCAAATTTATTTCAAACTTCAAATGTTCAAATCAGGGTATATTCTGTAATAAAATTATGTTTATCGTTATTTCCTTAAGCCAAGGCTTTTCAAAGATCGACATCTTATCATCACAGGAATTATACAGATAGATAAGTTGGCAATAGAAAAGCCAAAGTTCAACATTTGAAAAAATGTGAATAAATATTCATAAACAGATGGGTGAGAAAAAAAGTTCGAGTAAAAAGATATTGGATTTGTCTGGATGGTAAATTGTCCGCCGATAAGGTGTCCAATATATATATATATATATATATATATATATATATATATATATATATATATATATATGGGTAAAAAAAGAAACAATGTTTCAGACAATATGTAGGAATAAAAATGGAATAAAGAATACGCAATTCAACAACTAACAAAAATAAACTAAAAAACTCATGTTGTAAAGTTCCACAGAGATTCTTCGGTCGGAGATACGGCCATTTTCTACTGGATAATAAACTTTATTTCAAAACGGAAAAGTTTTCAAATGTATACAGTGAATGCGATTGGAAGAAAATGTCACGTGCAGAGAACAACAAAAGGGTGGAGAAAAAGGAATGCGAGGAATGTTATGGGTTTTTGAGTGTATTTTTGTTAGTTGTTGAATTGCTTATTCTTTATTCCATTTTTATGTGTACACATATATATATATATATATATATATATATATATATATATATATGTATATATATATGTATATACATCTATATATATATATATGTAGATATAAATAAATATATATATATATTTATATATATATATATATATATCGTACATGTATTGTATTAGTTTCTGTAAATGTAAATCCGTAGAAACTCAAGTGTTTATAAAAAGTGCTCAATACCAAGTATAGCTGTTTTTAAGTATACATTTTTATTTATACAAACATTATTGGTTACATATGTGCATGCATGTTTCGGTTGCACTTTTCCAAGAAAGTCAACGATTCTTGGAAAAGTGCAACCGAGACATGTATGCACATATGTAACCAATAATGTTTGTATAAACAAAAAATTATACTTATATATATATATATATATATATATATATATATATATATATGAAGCAATCCAACAAAAGATATCAGCGTCAACTAATATCTTATAATTAGTGAGACATCCGGAAAACAACTGAAGCTCAATATACTGGATAGAGCATTAATATAATAATATAGAATAAAGTAATAAAATAAAGTGTCAATCAAATTTTATTAGAATTCAAGGTTCAAGCAAAGTATCTTAAAGTTCTTAGCTCATGAGTTGTTAAAGATAATTCTTCTCCACAGAGGACCATTACCGCAGTTATACCACTACAGGTAATAAAATTAAACTTTTAAAATATATAAAAATATATACAAAATACATAAAAATATATAACATCAAATATATCAACCAAAAAACATACTTTTTTGTTAAATCTATATAATCCATCCAGGTCATACAATTTGGAAAACATAATGAGGAAAGACATTCAGTTGACTGGAGAGTAATCCAAGTGATGATTACCAGTCCAGATATGAGAAATTGAAATAACTGACAAAGTTATCCAGTCACGAGATGCGTCGGCAATGGACGAAGTTAAAAGGTCCAATGTTTATGTTAATTATTACAATGATAAATAAATCAAATCAAATAATATAGAAAGTGTAATAAACTCACTAAAAATTCCAAAGTCTTGATCTGGGCAACCCAATTCAAATCAAAGTTCGTTGGTTAATTGGAGAATCCGTTAAATCCGAATCGAACAAAAACAAGACTGAATTGAGTCATCAAGCACGGTCATAGCTGCCACCGGAGCAAAAAAATAATTAAACTTCGCTCACCCGCTATTACACCAAATATGACAACTCCATATATATATATCTATATATATATGTATATATATTTGTATATATATATATATACATATATATATATATATATATGTATATATATATATATATATATATATATATATTGCTATTTTTCCTGGGGCGAGCATACTCTGACATGAATGAAATTAATTACTCCTAGTAGCATATAAGAGATGTGATAAAGGTGAACACTTACTCTATAGACATATATATATATATATATATATATATATATATATATATATATATATATATATATATATATATATGTACTTATTTTCTTCCAAAAATTATACATTACAGTGTATGTTTAGTGCGTCAGGTTTTCATTAATGTTACTGCCATATACGGAGTAGAAACCAACAATCCAGCGTAAGACCGACTTTTTCAGTAGGGTAAAACGTCGATAAGAAGGTATTATATACTAATACAAGCGGTGTTTTAATTCTGTGTTATCGAGTAATATATAATCCAGTTTGCGAATAGTGTTTGCTGTTATTTTTATTGTAAAAATATGTTTTTTATTATATTTATTTGTAGTATTCATATATGTATTGAACACTGTAATGTATAGTGTAAAGACATAAAACACGTTTTTGACCTCCGTTTGTAACATACGATCAATCAGTTATTGTTCATTTCAACTAACTTATGATGAATGCTTTATATATATATATATATATATATATATATATATATATATATATATATATATATTATCTTACGTGTAAACATTAAACATTATAAGAAATTATAATATTTTATGTAACGATTTGCTTTATTTACTTCAACAGTATTCAATACGGGAGTAGAGCCTGGCAATATTTTATGAAACTATATTCACGACAACTAAGTTATACAGAGGTGACCGTGTTTCATCCCCGTAGGGAATCGTCAGGTTTAAATATATTTTCCTACTTGTATGAAACAGGGAAACATCATGTGTTGCTTTATTGCCATGAATATAGTTTTTTATAATTGCCTATATATATATATATATATATATATATATATATATATATATATATATATATATATTTATATATAATATATATATATATTTATATATGTATTTATATATATTTATATATAATATATATATATATTTATATATATATATATGTATATATATATTTATATATAATATATATATTTATATATATATATATTTATATATATATATGTATATATATATATATATGTATATATATATATATATATATATGTATATATATATATGTATATATATATTTATATATGTATATGTATATATATATATATATATGTATATATATATATATATATATGTATATATATATATATATATATATGGATTTATATAGGTGAGTGTGATTAAAATAAAACTTCAACACTTTTATAAGTATAGTATCATGATGTTTAAATCTGATTTCACTTGTCAGACTTCATAAAAGTAGAAATCCTTTTACAGTTGAAAATGAACGAGATGGGATGTACTTATTTTCTGACATTTTGCTAATTTCCCTTCTATAAAGCCGTTATTTCCTGAGTTTAACATCGAAATGCACACTTACAATGCTTCAACTGTCACAAATGGTGCCAGTCGACATTATTTATATTTCCCTCGAATAGTTCGTGCACATCTGGCTTTCTGGATCTCATAAGAAAAAAATATATTACTACCTGTGCATACCTGACGTTACACTGGAGACTTTTTACTATCCGTTCTGTCCCCACTTTGTTAATTTGCCGTTTTTAAAAATAGATTTCTTATAATAAATGTAATTATTATCATACAGTTATAATTAATATATTAATTGATTTAAATCGTTATAAAAATATAAATAATGTTGTTGTTAAGGTAAATTTATTTTATCTCTATTCATTACGATTTCGCCGTAAAAAGTTCCAAACTGTTAATATTTGATTACATAAAGATTTGATAAAAGCTAAGAATGACTTCTTTTCAGATAGTTGTATAAGCTTCCAAATGTCGTTTTACATTTTAAAATAGCACGGCGTCGTTTTTTTTATTAATTATTAATAAAAAAATTAAAATTACTGACTATTTTAGGAATAAACATTAATGCATTCTGGTGGATTTGATGTCATATTTTAGTTATATTTAGGTAAGCTTATTCTAAAGTTGTACCGTTAATAATTTTCACTATTGTGCATTTAATTTAAATGAACACCGATTAATTATTTAAATAATATATGCGTAAATCAAATAGAATGCAAGACGCTAACAGACTCAGAGTAGTCATATACTTATCTTAATATAGAAAATATGTCAGTTATAAGAAATTATTCATGCTGATTAAACGTCCATATTTCAGGTAAAGAAAGTATTGATAATGCATAATAACGTTTAAACTAATTTCGATTTTTCGTAATTTATTTTAAGTAAGAGTTTATAATTAGAATTATAGAGATTATTTAGACAACTATTGTAAGCTTAGACGTTATTTTCGATATAGCGACGATGACTAATATTTCTTCTTTGAGAGATTCAGTTTTGAAGAGTTTGAATTATCGAGTGCTTGTTGTTCCTTCTATCTTAGCTCATTTAATTAATCATTGGTGTTATTGATAGCTTCCTATTTAATTAAGGATCTATGCATATAATTTGGTTGATAGTTGTAGTGTAGTTGAGATATTTGTTTAGCACTGATTATTTAGAAGTAGTCAGCTGGCTATTACTTTTTTGACAATTGCACTTATTTGTGAATCTTATATGTTGTTAAGTGCCATTTGAGTTATCCCCCCTTTGCAGATTGGCTGTTTGGAGTTTCCAACCGCTGGATGGCTCTGGTGGGGAGTCAATTTGCATAGGGGTGGATTTAACATTATAAACACTGTACTCTCTTTTGAAGACTGGTAGATGCTTAGTGAGCAAAGTGAAGTTAAGTGTAGTTAAGTGAAGTGAAGTGTTGTGAAGTGATGTGAAGTGAAGCGGAGAAGAGAGAGAAAAAGGTGCAGAAGGCAATTGGTGGAGAATTCATAGATTTTTATTTTCAAGTAATTTTCTTTTACGGATAGATGTAGACTTTTATATACCTATCTTTCAGTTTTTCAACTGTTTTATATCTATATATGGATGTTTCCTTATATAACATATTCCGGCATTGGAAGATGCGGGATTTTCTTTAATTAATGTTTGATATACCTCACAGCAAGTGGATATATTGCCGGAGGTTTCGGTTTTCTATTAATTTGATTGAATGCCTCGGACGCGTTTCTGCTCTACTCTTCCTTCGACTATATATGTGTGTTTGTAAGGCTCCAGCTAGTTACAAGGATAAGCCTTGTGGCAATAGCTGTAGATAACGAAATCTGAATAAAAATGCCAGATGGTTCATCATTTTTGACAGCTTCCTTTAGATTTTTTGAAATTTCTTTCTCATCTGTAAGTTCGTACTTATTTGACATTATTTTAACGAATATTTCCATTTAAGATTTATATTTTGTATTATTTGGATTATTTGAAGTGTTCTTCTAACTATATTTTTTCACAACTGAGAAGAAAAGTATATGCCCTATATTTAAAATAATCCCCCCTAAATTCAATTAAAAAATATTTAGTTATATATTAATTTAATCTAAAAAAAACTATTTACTATATTAACTATTTTAAATATTTTAATGAAACACCTTTTTAAAACTGTGACAATACAAAATTCCATTTTTTTCAAAAGTACAAATGACGCACGCCTTAAAACTATTCTACAATTAGTGATATATAAATTATAGCATAATCTTGACTTACTGTCAATTATGTAAGTAAACGTCAATTGAATTATTATCGAGTTATCTGAGGGAGAATATTACTCATTTATTGATCACCAATCATTAGAAAAAAATAGAAAGAATATGTGATTAAAAATTAATCCTGTTTCCGCATTGTTTTTTCTTGTGGTTCATATACCGGCAAGAACAATAAATTATCATTTGATGGTAATTAGCGAAATAGAATACGCCTTTACATTCAAGTGGTAAAAGACAATTACATGCTGTTGTGCTTGCATTTGTTAAAAAAACTTTTTATTAATAAAATTAATTATTTTGGACTGCATTTTCTGTGAAAGTTTGTGCACCATGTAAAATCAATGTTGTAGAACCCACATATACTATCATTCTTGTTACGAAATGTTTAAATGGAAACGAAACGATACGGAAATAAACGAAACGATACGGAAAGAAACGAAACGATCTTACAGTTACATTATTATTATTATTTTTCCATTTAGAAGATTACCAACTTTTTTGCTTTTTCGATTCAATATTATTTTTAAAAATTAATTTTTTTTTGTTTGCAAAATGAGAAATCATTATTGTTTACATGTTAAGCTCCGTTTTTATATTAATTATTGCCAGGGTGCGCTCCTTTCTGCTGACACAAAGGAGCAACATACTTATATTTATCCAGCGCAGGGGATACAAGTTAATAGGGGTTATTTGAAAATAATTTTGGAAATGTGATTGCTTTTTCCAAATGTTATTTTAAGATGCAAATGGAGCAGGGAAAAAAATGTTTTTTTTAAGAACGGGAGTTGCGTCAAAACTAGTAGAGTAGCGAAATAAATGATTAGAACATATCATCATATTTACTAAAGTACTAAATTAAATAATGTATTATTTATAACTATATTATTATTATTGATACCGTTTTCTTGCGTAAAACAAAGATGAAATTAATATAGAAACATTCCCCGGTTATTAGTAAGGTGTGTTCAGACTACGTATGTGTCTACAAGAATATTAATTACTACGCCCTCTTAATATAACTAAGCAAATATAGAATATCTATATGGATAGAGTATGTTTTCGGAAAAAAATAATTTTATTTGCATTAAAATCATTTTTCCATTCGCGGCAGTTAATAATATATCTTAAATCGAACGTTTATTTTTTAAGAGTATGCATTTTAGCAAAATATAACTGAAACAATATATAATCCGGTTTAATATTTTATTTATTGTAACGACTTTATCATTGAAGCTGTATGAACAAAACTTAAACAAAACTCACAAAATGTCGTTATAGATTAAAAAGTCAGATAATAATGGCCTTTAACCTTCAATGTATGAGCAACATAGTATAATATGACCTTGACCCCTTCTCTACATCCTAAAGTTGAACTAATATCAGTTGAATCTATACAGAGTTTTCTTTGAATTTCTGTGAAAAAGAGAGACGACGATCATGTTGTATTTTTATTTAAACATGTGAGTTTTATTTTAATTTAAACTAAGCTGTTGATGTGTTATCACAGTTTCCTTAAATTCTTATGTTATAAATGTAATTGAAACACTTATATCTTGCTGTTAAGGTTTCTTCCAAATTGGCACTCTTTTATAAGCGATGTGTGTACGCACCCAGGATTACCTTCAATTGGTAAGTGTGTTGTTTAATATATAACATATTAAATCTAAACAAAAGGTTATAAGGATGTATGGACGGATTAAGTGATTCGTCATGCTTAGTATTATTGCTAACATTTGAAATCTAACCGACAGTGATAAAAAACGTTGTTGAAAAAATACATTGAATTTATTTTATTTTCCTCTACCATATGATGTAACTGTCAGCAGAAAAGGTGAGAAATTAGAATCAAACATTTGTGTTGAACGAAAGGAAGCGATCGCTGACCACGAGACGATGAAGTCAAATAATGTAATATATATGTATATATATATATATATATATATATATATATATATATATATATATATATTTAAAGTGTGTATATTTTAAACATAAATATCATAACATAAAGCAATTGTAATTGCTCAATAGTGTGAAGCTTAAGCTATGGAATGAATAGTTTTATTTAATTTTAAAACATGTCAAATTTTAGAAAGAACAGATTAACATAATTTCACAAAATAACTATTTTTATTGAAAGCATACAATTGTTTCGGCTTACTACACAGATATTTGTACAATTCTTCTATCTCCTATGCATTTATGTTCTTCTCATGGCTATCCTCACTGCTCATATATAAAACAGAGAAAAACAAAGTAGATTACAATCCGTACTTATCATTATTATCATTCACTTTTTTTCATTCTAATGAAGCTGTTTACTCTTGCATACAAACCGCATGTGCGTGTTGCTATAAGTTTGTTTGCTTGTTCATCATCAGCTTGTATATTCACCCTAAACGACATAGATTAGAATATATGTGTTTACTGACCGTCTTTTGTTCTTCAGACTTATATATTTCCCTTTTATCCAGGTTTTAAACCATCGATTTTCTAATATTTTATATGTCTTTGTTACATTATACTTTTGTTTATTCGTGTTGATTCAGAAGTTTTCCGGCCCACTAATAACCAAAAGTATAATGTAAGATAGGCATTATCACAGACAAGTTCAAGATGCTAAAACATAAAACGTCAAATGGTAGTAAACCGACATATATCGGAAATAATAGTCGTTCGTAGTTGTTGTTTTATTTGTATCTGAATATAGTGTGTGTATTCCATGATGCGCTGCAACACCACTCGGAGGAAGTTTCTTAGTGATTTAAGCTGACAGTTTCGAGAGACGAATGCAAATGATGTGAGGTAGGTTTTGAATATGTCAATGGGTGTAGAATCGATGGAATGTTCATTATGATATTACATGGTTATAAATTCATGAATACTTTTTTTTAATGACGGAAATGATATATTTTCCTAAATTGATTTATAAAGGCTGTATAAATGTATATGTAGCTGAACTTGACAAATGACTAATATTCAAATCTCGGTATGAGCAAAAACGTCATAGTTGATTTGAATATATGTGAGGAACCAATATTTGAGAATGGTTAGTTCCATATCGGTTAGTCAGCTGCTATTGTAAAAAAAATACTGGTCATATGAGATATTGAAAAGAAAGAACTGCCTATATTATCTCTCCAATATGGTAAATAATAATATCACGAGGAGCGTGCACATTTCTGTTGACTGATCTCGTTTGGGGTTAGACCATTCTCCAATGTGCCAGTGCGTAAAAGGTAAATTCGTCTGAATAAGAATGGTAGCTATTGTGATCGGGTCAATTCTGTCATTGACATTTGTTTAAATGATACTGTCTTTCATCACGTACTTACAAAAAGGGGCAGGATAAGTTGTGAACGTGATGCTGTGAATTAGACAGTATTCGAACTTGGAATAAACAGATCGTCATCCTGCGTCGATATTGACTTCACCGCAGTGACCTCATATCAGTGTGTAATTGAACACGATTGACCTGATTGAGACAATGTACGGCCATTTATGGATAAACATGCTACGGAAGTGTTTCGACCATTATCATGTAAAAAAAAGTCAAGTTTAGTGAGAAAGATTTTCGATCGAGAATGTCCTTGCAATAATACGACGGGAATGGCAAACACTTTAACATAATAACAAGGACGGAATGGTCGCTACTTTTTCTATATAATGAGAAGTTCTGTTCAGTGGAACAGAGTATGGGTCGTGAATGCCCTCTGTAATAAGACAAGGCAAGGGACGGTCAGCCGATTCCATACTGTGCTGGTATCCAGTAGGCCAATTATATAACACCAAATAATTTTAGAAGTCTTATTCAAGGGTAAGAAAGCAAAACACGTTCAGTTTTGTTGTCCGATTATACAATATCTCCAATAAGATTTTAACCCGGAACAGCGTATTTCGTAGTCCGAGTTAGTATGCATTATACTAATCACCCACCCTTAAACTCATCTACAATTCTTGTTAAGTTCATACGAGTCTATATCGAGACTGTTTCGTATAATATAATAAGGCAAAAACCGGACGGTTTAGGATAAAAACGCGAATCGATCCGCTTGAATTTAAAATATGTAATTGAATGCACTGTTTTTAAAGAGTTTATATCGAGACTTCCCCTCTAATAAGATGAGGCAACAGACGGACAGTTTTATATAAATAGGCGACGAGGGCGTCTCAACTTTATACCATGTAATGAAAAGTTTGTTAACGAAGAAAAGGTGTTAATGGGGAAGATTTTCTGTAATAAGATGAGAGAAGAAACGGAGAGTTTAGAATTTAAAAGGCGACGGAAGCATCTCTACTAGAAACTATTTAATGAAAAATCCTGTTAAGTGGGCGGAGTGTTGATCGAGTCGTTCGTCTCTAAGATGAAGCGATGGACGGACAGGTTGGGATAAAAACGCGGACGGCTACATATACACGCAAAACAAAGTCCTGTGAAATGAGAAGACATGTACATTGAAACAATCTTCTGTAATAAGAAAAACAAAGGACGGATAGTTTTGGGTAAAAAACACGATACAGGAGTCTAAGCTTGAAACCATATCATGAAAAGCCCTATTAAGTGGGAAAGAGTGTAGATCGAGTCGGTCTCGTGTTATAAGACAAACAAAGTACGAACAGTTTAAGATAAAACCTCTGATGGCAACGTCTCCACTCAAAACTAAGTAATGGAAAGACATGTTTAGTAGAAACGAGTGTAGATCGAGACGGTTTCTTGTAATAAGAAAGGGCAGGGGAAGGAGAGTTTGATTGAAAAACGAAACGGAGGCATTTCGACCTGAAACCATGTAATCAAAAGTTATGTGAAGCACTAGGAGTCTAAATAGAGTTGTTCTATGTTAATGATATAAATCAAGGAACAGAAGGTTTACGATAAAACGTGGATTGTTGCCACTCAACCTAAAATCATGTAATGAAAAATTCTGTTAAGTTGAGAGAATTATAGATCGAGACTGTCTCTAGTAATTAGATGAGACAATGCACAGCCATTCATGGGTTAACACGCTACGGAAGTGTTTCGACCTTTATCATCTAAAAAACAGTCAGGTTTAGTGGGAAAGACTTTCGATCGAACATGTCCCCTGTAATAAGACAACAGAAATGGCAAACACTTTACGATAATAAAAAGGACGGCAGGGCTTACGTTTTACTATATAAGAAGTTCTGTTCAGTGGAGCAGTGTATGGATCGAGAATGCCCTCTGTAATAAGACAAGGCAAGGGAGGATCAGCTTGAGATAAACGCAGGGACTGAGGCGTATCGACTTAAAACTATGCAATGAAAAGTTATTTTATGTTTGGTGACGTGTCGATCCAGACTGTCTCCGTCTTCAGTTAGAAAGAAAATGGGTGTGTTCTCACGTAAAGAAACACGTGAAAATCTTTGGCAAACTCTGCTTGTAACCCACTATATCTCCATGACAATAATAACACTACTGATTTATTTCTAATCTTTCTTGTTATTTCTGAGATTGCTCTTGCTTTAATGTTTTCTAGAAGTGTCACCAAAAATCTCACAGTCAATTAGCGTAACTGTTCATAATGAACCGGGATGCTTTTCCTTTTTATGAAAATTTTTTACAATTTGTAATCGACTACATTTTTATTATATGTTTATAATTGTCTGGATTTTATTGAGTTTATCTTGTAATATTCTGTGTATATCTGAACTGATGGGGGTTGATATGGTTTGCATCAACTCTTTAGTAATGCCTATGTCTTAGTTTTGAGTCGAATTATAGTCATTTATAACCAGCAAATCGTATTGGAAATACCACACTTGCTTTCTTTAACTATATGCATCATTTACTTTTTATTGTGCTGATATTTC
The DNA here is from genome assembly GCA_963556195.1 of Sepiola atlantica. Classification (NCBI taxonomy): domain Eukaryota; kingdom Metazoa; phylum Mollusca; class Cephalopoda; order Sepiida; family Sepiolidae; genus Sepiola; species Sepiola atlantica. Next base: position 36,807,612 of record OY744523.1, on the reverse strand, counting down.
TTTTCGAAAGTATTTGAAATATGTAAGAAGTGTAATCTTTACAAAATAAATATGATTGTAATTCTTCCTACTGTAAAACATTTCTTAAAAAAACAAAAACGTGTATCAATTATATATAATAAGTAGGCGACAATAGTCGATGGCGACTCGAAGGCCCTCTTTTAATTAGTTACTACACCTAGATGTACGGGATGGCGCCACACTTTCCCCAGAATCACTCCCCCATTGATAATAACCTTTTTACGCTGAGTGACTATCAGGGAAGCATTAAGCATTATTTCGGTATGGATCGACCACAATTGAACCATGTTTCCCGAGTAATTAAAGAAAACTCTACCATTATGCCCAATTGGCCTCGCCATTATGATAAGGTTTGTGGGTAAGTTTATCAGTCTTTCACTATCTATTAATCTACTAAAGCTTAGTTAGTCTTTTTTATATATGTTAATCACATAAAGTATATTTTTAAATATTCCTTGGTTTTGGGATTGAATTATGTTTGAAAGAAGAGTATTCATATTATTGTAATTAGCATTAATTTGCAATTTACTTACCAAATTACTAATATATTTTCTATTACCTTCACCATTTGATAATATTATGATGTCAAACACCTAGCGTTTATATGTTATGCAATGTATATCCCTCTCGTGTCCGTCACGCACACACACATAATTGTTATCCCTCCTTCTAAAGAGTTAGAACTAATACATCAAATAGTACATTATAGACGATGAAATACCTCTATAAGATTATTTAAGCAATAGCAGGAGAAAAGATGGAATAGGCAGAGAAAGAGTGAGAATGATAGATCGAAGGTGTAAAAGAGGAATAAGATATAGCCAAGAAAACTAGATTTGTTTTGGATTTTGTTTTTTGTATATTTTAAATAAAATTGACTTAGCTTATTCATTTGTTTCTCTAATTCCAACCATCGAATCCAGACTCAGTTAATATTGCATCGGGTCAGATAGCGTCCAAGTTATCTAGAAAAAAAATCCAATCGTAACACACGCCTATTGAATGAACATAGTTTATTCTATTGTGTACACACATCTATATATCAGGTCTCGTCTTATGGTCTGTCGAGCTTATGTTTTTAATAGTAGTTTGTTGGATTGTTTTGTCTAAGGTTAATATCGCATTATTCGTATGTCACTAATAACACTCAGATCATTATATTGTTAGCATAGTAAGCAGTCCTTCTAGAAAGAAGTCCTTCTAGAAAGACATTGGGTATTTATAAAAGAAGCAACGTTATGGTTGAACGATCCTAAGTGAAACTGGGTCTTTGGAACAAACTGGATCTGGACTCGACACACCTCGGTTGTCAATGTCCTTAACCACTGAATCAGTATCACTTTCCACGCTTTGTTGTAAAATATCATTACCGCCGCCCATTACGTTTAACTTTTCAAAGAGTTGTTATGTCTATTAGCTCGGATTGTCTATCATTGGTTGTAACGCTTATGTATTAAATAGCATTTCATTGTTGTGTCATACGTGAAGAATACTGTTTTTTTTTGGTCTGTCACTGTTAAGTTTGTAAATAGAATTTTCATTGGACTGTCAAGTTTAAATGTCAAATTCTTTGGAGTATAATACATGCGAAATACTTTTTATTTGGTATATTACAGTTAAGTTTTAAATGGAGCATTATTTGGTGGCATACCTCCAACAACTAAACAGATCTAATATCGCTATGTGCTCGTACAGTTCAACGTAGTTAAACTTTACAGACGCAAAGAATAAATATATGTTCCTTTTTCAAAATAATTATCAACAGCGATTACTTAATTACATAAAAATTCGTTTATCAACCCTGTAAAGTCCAACACGATATAAACTATGTAGCATTTACGTCAAGTATATATTTCTTAAATCTGATATAAATGCGTGACAGTGGATCCCATTCTTGTTAAATAGTGTTATATAAACACACGATTATAATACATTAACTGCACGAAAAGAATCTAAAAACATATGATCACCACTATTTCATGAACACATTAAACACAGAGAATAAATATTATAAACTTATTTATGAAGTATACCGTTACTTTAAATTCACCCATACGCAGAGGACAAAATACATTAATAATTTATGAGGGGAAATGTGCTGTTATTTCAAAATAGACACAAGTGATTCTTAAAAAAAACACGATAGATGAGAATAGACGGTTAGAATAAAAGAAAAACGGTTTACTCGATTTGACTTCGTTCTACATATAGAAATATGGGCCAAATTCAATTATATACAATCTATTAGATTGCTGTATATTTCGTTCGGTCTTGTGATAACTAAATTTGAGTTTAAACTGTGTTATGCATGGTTACATAAAATACAATTATAATAAAGAACAGCCCCTCCACAAATATCTATGAGAGAATGTCCAATTCTGATATAGTTTTTCAATCTCCAAATGCTATAGTCTAATAAACACATCTGAGTTTGCATGTTGTTGTATATGGTCAGCATTTACGCTGTATTTGTTGAGCCGGATACCATTTCCTCGTTAGTGAATTCAAGATGGATGTGATTGTAGAGTAAAATCCATAATCGTTCCTCATATCACGCATGTATATATGCAGAGGGAAGGCGAGTTGAAAATTAACGACAAAATATATTCAAACACAACTATATCAGCGTGTTTACGACTTAAAAGAACACAATTAAAGTGTTAAGAAATGCTAAAAAAACTCTACTCGCGGAAAGTGTCGTTTTACACATATAATGTGTAGATGTCTGTGTTAGTCAGAATGTGTGTACAAGCATTAACTATATTTAATAGTTAACAACAGTGTTTTTTGTTGTTTACCGACAAACTTATATTCATGGTTGAAGACTATACTTAGTTTACCTACAATAAGTGAAAGTAGCAGTTTGTAACACCGTATTTTGTCTAATGTAGTTTCTTCTTTCATTGTGTTACACTTACATCGATAGTTTCAATTACCTACTAAACAAAATCCTCGAGTGTCTTCGAGCTCTCTTTATTAGAGTGTGTGAGGAAAGCCTGACATAAGGATACTTCACCCTACCATAAATCCTGACCAAATATTTCAAATAAAATAGTATTCATCGCCCAAATAAGACCCCCTTGACACAACTATACACGAGATAATATGATGAATAATGCACATTCTCGAAGTAATGTTACCGCTAGTGACAGCACTTAGCTGGATACTCAACCAGACTAGAGGGAGTATTGTCATAGAATTCGGTATAATCAAGAAAGTACGAGTAATATATACCACTACATAATTAACTTGCCAATTAGAAAGAGAGGAAATGTATGTTCTTACCTTATTCACAGACTCAGTGTAAATAAACCTTAATGGAGTATTCGAATATCTATGTATCTCATATAGAAATCTAGTGTTAGTCTCATTATTCGTGAGAACTTAGTCTGAAATGAAATGAAAAAGATTTAAACGTATAGATTGAATAGCCAAATCTCAATCCGTTATTTTTTTTCCAAATGAAAAGGGATTGATAAATTTGCATTTAAAACAATAGTGTGTTCACAAGTACAAAGCAAACACTTATTCTAACACATTTGCAATCAGTTCATTCTGAGTTTGATACTATAAAGGCATTGATACAAAACATACATTTTGAGAGAGATATAAAGGCGGTGCATTTTGGATGGAATCAAGAAATGGGTATACTGTTAGAAAAGATATGTTTGTTTATTTAGTAATTACGCCCTTTATACTGCAATCTGAAAAAGTCGCCTTCTCTATCGTATTCTTATACTCTAATGTATCAATATATATTAATGTTAGACACTAAGACGGCACATCAGCATTGCCATATAAGCTAACTTTAACTAAAGCTAAAGTCAAGTTTTACAGTCAAATCGAAACATTGGCAGATTTGTTTCCCTCTTGTTTAATATTATCAAATATGTATGTGTGAAATGGATCTGTCTGCGTGCATGTGCATATAGACGCGAATTTTACTAGTTTTGATTATCACAACCACCGGTTATGGTTGTACTATATTGATCTGTGTTTTAAATTGAGCTTGTTAGTTTAAGTTTGTTCTCAGTTCAAAGTCTTCCTAACATAGTAGAAAGCGGTATGCCTGACGCTCAGCGAGTATTGATTTACTCCTCTCCAGGAGTTAGGCACAAGGTCAGTTTTTATCTTACTCCCACAAGTAAGATGTGACCCACGGTCGTGTCGGGAAAGTGGGGTTTAAAAATTGCCTGGGCAGCCCAGTCAGCATTTCCCTGTAGGGGCGCCTCAGGCAGTAAGCAATAAACTTACTCCTCCCCAAAGAGGGGAGGCCAAGCCTGGGAGGGTGGACCTCCTAGAACAGCACAGGACTGACCCATAGACCGGCGTAAATCAAGCCCCGAAGGCCAAGACAATACCAGAATATGGGGTGTAGTATCCATCGGAACAGATACTACACTTTGATCTTAGCCAAAAGACCAAGATTGACGCTCAGCGAATATCACAAAAAGTGATATTACTGGTTGTTCATACATATATCCTCTTGAACAAGGTTTCTTAATATAATATCTTCTTTAGAGTTTCGTCCCTTTGTTGACAGATCCTATATGGTTCTGCTCTCAATAGCGATAGTGTTTACATTATCAAGTTCCCTTTCCGTAGCTATATGCATGTAATCTCGTGCGCTATTTTTGCGGTCCGTCGCATAGTAGGCTATGCAGTTGTTCCTTTTTCCCATTGTTCTCTTCAGGATGTTTTGTTTCCTGCTATACAGTTCCCGTCTTTTGAAGTGTGATATAGTTTATAACAATAACAATGGTTTAATTTATATGGTTGTGTCTATAAGATTTAGTGTAAAAAAGATTCCTTCTTATTAAGAGGTATATGTTTCTACCACCAGATAAAACTATCGCGTGTTCTAAATTATTTTGATCAATTATTTACTACTGTAAAGTGTATTAAAGTATTCTCATATTAACGTTAATATAGAAACTAAAAAAAGAAACTGAGAGTAGTTATAGGGAAATTAAAACGGAACCGGGTAAAGATATGACAAATGATCACAACGCATATGCTCGGTGAAAACAATTGATATTTCGCCTCTGTCGTCATTAGTCGCTTTTTCATGATTGGAGTCACGATCAGCTAAACATATGTATTTATACGGAACATATATGAAGAGAAGAGAAGATAGTTGAGAATTCCTGGCGAAGTCAGCAAAGCTGTGGTGTGCTGGTTTGACGGATTATGCCATGCATTTAGATGATAATATTCGTGCTGGTTGGACAGATTATTTCATACAATTAGAGGGTAACATTATTTTAAATGTATTTATTAAGAAAATGGTGCCCTCCTGTGTTTTTATCTTCACAATTTCAAATATAATCAGACATGATATAGCACACTACGATTACACATGAGTATTGTTGTAAAAGCAAATAGCTTATTTTACGCCAAATTCAGTTGGTTCTGTTTCGTCTTGTAACTATTATGTGTGGTGTTTTGGTAGGAAAGCTAACTGACCCGAACGTGTCAGATGCCATTGGGACTGACTTCAGTAGTCTTTGCTCCATTCGATTACCAGTTAAAATCACTATAAGTTATCACAATGCCATTACATTTTCGCTGATAACTACCGATATATTACTATGCAATATACTTGACAATAAGCCTCCCCAGTATACCACATACCTGTTTCAATAACATCTATGACAGGGTTATTGTTGTTTCCTTTTTGATTCATCCGTATCTCAATTAATGCATATCCGCTAATAAACCTGGTTGAAAATACGCGTTTTAGAAAGGTAATTTATTCCAGTTTCATCAGATACTGAAACAAATGCGCGGACTATGTATGCTACGCGTCAAGCGTATGAAATGATATGCGTTATTAGAGGCTTTCTTGGAAATGTGCATGATAACACACCAGCAATAATACCGATATTTCAACAATGGTTTAAGTATGTGTATCTGCATGCTCACATTCACTTTTGTCATGCCATTATTTTCTGTCGGCTTATTAGTCCGCGATATTACGCGGTCGTACTCGATTCCATTGCAACAATAAAGACAAATATGTCGGGTGGCAGTTTTTAAAAAAAGTAGGAGCAACTTATTCTAATAATTGCACATTTCTTAACTTGAGCTAATTGAACTGAGCGAGCAAGTAATTCGTATGTGTAGAGAAAAACTGAATTATAAAAGACTGATTCAAAACAGAGAACGAGTTGTTTTTTTTGAGCTGAGAAAACGCGTTTGTCTTGGAAAGATCTTTAGTGGATTTACAGTGTTGTATGATACGGAGTTCTTTCTGAATTTAAGCCCGTAATTATCATCTTATTAAAGATTCAAGATCTTTTCAGACTAGTTTCCCTCTAGAGTATATACAAATAGCAACACGAGACAGTACGTAATCTGAAACACATGAAGAATTGGCAAGTATCTACAACATGAGATATTAACAAATGACAGACGTATTCGATGAACTAAATTGTTAGGCACATCTAGCACTTTTCAGAATGAACTGATTGTTTTAGGTTAAAACCTGTTTGTGCGGCTGTCGCAAAATTGCGACACGGCCACCAACTTTAATAACAAATAATTCTATATGCATATTTAGTGCTGAATATGAAATTGCTTGCTCGCATCGTGTTCGTAACGTCATGGGTAATCACCGGATGCATAGTATGTGTATTGTGGTGTGGAAGTTATTGTTGCAATCTTTGGTCAATTTTCGTAGATTTTCAAGCTAAAATGGCTATGAAATATTATAGTCTTAGCCAGGCACTGGATATGGTGACGGCTAATACGAATTTAGTGAGTGAACTGGAGTTTTATGAGCTTGAAGATAGTTAAAGTAACGACGATTTTAGGTATGTACAACCACATAGAGAGTCAGATAGGGAATTCATCTAACTGAATTGCTTTGTGCTTAGTTGAGTGTATTTACTTCTATTTCCCATCGCAGGAAGATGTGAGACAAAGCCGCTGAGAAGGGTATAAAAATGTCAATGCATGAGAGGAAGTGCACTCTGACCTCACAAATGTTCATGAGCAGCCTCGTTTGTAACTTTCCGACAGGAACGCCTCAGGAGATTAACAATACACAAACCACTCTACAAAGCGAAAAAATAAAATCTGGAAGAATAGACCTGTTGGACTGCACAGAACTATACTAAATCTGACAGAGAATGGCAGCTTTTTTTGTTGCGGCCAAGTCTGTGCGACTGATTGTTGAGGACGTAACATCGACGAGTATGATGTGTCTTAAATATATTTTAGTAATACAGTGATGTATTATATGCATATAATCAACCGTAATCTAAATCATCTCTCCGTCCCTTTCTTGGTGAAATCGGTTACCGGTATTAGGATCTAAATAGGAGAATATAATAATAACATTGGGTTACTTTCGGCAGCCTCGTACCTCGCGCTTTCCTTTTTTGTCCTTAAGATCCCACATTCCATGAGTGACTTGTTTGACAAAAGGAAAGTATCGATGTTTTCTGGGTCGCAATCTATTAACTTATCGTTGGCTAGTTTCTTTCCTTAAAGTAGTATTTTTAGCTGCTTATATCAAGTGGTTAAATGGCTAGTCTGGACGCATTTTAATAAAAAAAAACTTAAGATAATTGCACACTGTGCAGATTAGGAATTTAATGGAGTTGATATCAATGGGGCATCACTTATCAAGTCACGAATACCACTCGAGGATAAGTGTTAAATAGGTTGTCGATTGGACAGCTGACTTCACTAAGAGAGGATTGGAAACCATCGGTGGAATGAGCAGAATATTACTCAAAATAAATTGATTGTCTAAGGAACATAACAAGTATTTGTTTACATTAGACTTGAAGAGGACCAAGTCGTAGTCGGTTGGGAAGCGGGATTGTGGCATTTTGTTCCACAGATGGGATGCTTCAGGGAAGAAACTTTGTACGTGGAAGTTCCGTTAGTTTTTCAGTGCAAAGAGAGATAGAGAAAGAAAGAGAGAGGGAGATAAAAAAGAGAGAGAGAGAGAGAGAGAAAGAGAGAGAGAGATGAAAGGCATCTGATGTGGTTGTAGCTAGGTGGGTGGTTGCGATGACTCTTTTAAGTAAACATTAGTAACAGACGTCAAACTGTCATCTTCAAACAAGACAGACAGTGAATAGAGGTTGGTGTAGGATATGGCGCATTTCCGCTTTGTCATCAAAAATATCCAAAAGTCATGTAGATGGAAGAATAACGGAAGTATATTCGATGAATAATTTCAATTCCTATACGGAATTATTGATTTTATTTCCGGTCGACTCGAAAGAAATGCTTCCAGACAAGAAAATTGCTAGTGGATTATACTTCCGCATAAAACACAGACGCAACGGTTGTTACTTTTCTTTTATTCCCTCTTTTTTATACATTTATAAAATACTTTGATTGAGGAAAGATCCGTCTGGGATGCAACGGCGAGACTTCAGGAAAATCAATGCGATGAAAATAGATACGTGTGAGTTTTTGTTTGTCGTTTTGTTGTTGTTTGTTTTCAAAAGTACTTCCATTACGCGCTTGGGCAAATATATATTTACTGAGAAATATATAAATCAAAGAAGTTCAGATTACTTTAGTTTCACAAAATTAATGGTTAGAAATCTACACGTTACACACATGGTCAAATATATATATATATATATATATATATATATATATATATATATATATATATATATATATATATATAAAATGAAGAAGAATGGAAAGGAATTAGAGAAAGCAAAAGCCAAATCAAAATTCAATTCAAAAGTTCAAAGCCAGGTATATTCCGCAAAAAGGCAATTTATTCAAGTTAAATTTTCCTTAAGCCAGGCTTTTCAAAGATCCAAATCTTATCATCAGTACACCTCTTTATATATATATATATATATATATATATATATATATATATATATATATATATATATATATATATATATATATATATTATTTCATGTATAAACGCATAATATCATAAGGAGATATACTATATTGTAGGTAGAATTTACATATTTAATTAAACAGTGATCGATTCGTGAGTAGAGCAAGGAAGTAAGTAATGAAAATCTATTTATTCATGACAATTAAGCTACACACACGCGTCTGATGTTTATCTCCATAGAACATCGTCGGGTAATAATGCTATTAAACCTCTTATCTAGACCTCTTTTAAAATATGGATCTAAATCAAAACAGATTTAATAGCAGTTTAGCCTCATTAAGAAAAAAAGCTGACGCCTATATCTAGCTTAACTGCTAGAAATAAATGTTGATACCTTACTATAAATACACATTTATGGATATATTTAGAGAGAGAAATAGAGAGAAGCACATGCATATATATATATATATATGAAATTAAAAATGGAAAAGCGGAAGACCTTTTTCGCTCAACGTTTCGCCCAAATTTCACGTGGGCTTTGTCAAGAGCGGACGAAGAATACAAAAATGACAAAAGACGAGAAAGTCTGTAAATTATCGGGGAATATATATAGTGGTTGGGTTCATGTTGAGATGAAGGGTATGCAAAAAAAAAAAAAAAAAAAAAAAAATAGAAATAAATATATATATATGCACATAAATGTGATCGAGATATATATATATATATAACGCATATACATACATATATATCAAATATACATAGAAGTAGCATTGGAAAAGAAGAGGAGAAAATAAAGAGCAGAAAGGGGTCCAAAGGATATTTAATTTAAAGCTCAGGGAATCATCCGGTGTCTATACTTATCTTGTTTTCACTAATGATTGCTTTTGATAGGTTGGGGGAGATATTGTAGAAGCCCATTCTTTGTTTAATTTTATTTGTGGAAAGGGCTATGAGGGCAGATTCAATTATTCGACGTGTGGACTTGTTGTGTATTGTCTTAATTAAAGTGGATTTCTTAAAGTCAAAGTAATGTCCATACTCCATAGTATGAGCACATAAGGCGTTAAGTGTGTTGTTGGTTTTAATCGCTCTTTTATGCTCATAAATCCGCTTGTCCAGATTACGCTGCGTCTCTCCAATGTAGACCTTATTACAGTCTAGACAAGGAATGGAGTATATGCCAGCTTTGACATTGGGTGTAGTGTTCAGTTTAGATGTTTTTATTAAATTTATAATGCTTGCAGAAGTTATTTGGGATATGTTTATGCCTAGTTTATTAAGTTCTGTGTAAATCGGGTTATTGTTGGAATTGGTTGGTAAAGCTATATATCTATTTATTATAGGGCTGGTGGATAAGTTTTTCTGTTTGGAATTTGAGTAAATCTGTAGAGCTTTTCTTTTAGAATTTTGTATAAAATACTTTGGGTACTGTAATGTATTGAGAGAGTGTTCAATGTATTTAAATTCGTCATCTAAATATTCATTGCTGCATATCCTAAGTGCTCTTAGGTAAAAACCAATTATGATGCCAGATTTTATTTTATTATTGTGGTGCGAATAAAAATTAACATAATCGTTCTTATTGGTTTGTTTACGGTAGACTTTATAAGATAAATTATTATTTTTGTTTATTAGTAGAATATCAAGAAAAGGAATGGAGTTATCTGTTTCTTTTTCGAAAGTAAATTTAATAGTCGGTTCTATTTTGTTCAGTTTGTTAGTAATGCTTTCTATTTTAGTGGTTTTCGGGAGGAAAATTAGGATATCATCTATGTATCTATAGTAAGATACATTTTTAGGTAGTCTGTATTTTATTGGTCCGTTCTCAAGAAATTCCAAAAATAAACAGGATAGGACACCACTGAGGGGATTCCCCATAGGTAGGCCAAATTTCTGTTTATAAAAGAAATTGTTGAAAGTAAAATAATATTATAAATTTATGCACTAATATGACCTATTTTACTTTCAACAATTTCTTTTATAAACAGAAATTTGGCCTACCTATGGGGAATCCCCTCAGTGGTGTCCTATCCTGTTTATTTTTGGAATTTCTTGAGAACGGACCAATAAAATACAGACTACCTAAAAATGTATCTTACTATAGATACATAGATGATATCCTAATTTTCCTCCCGAAAACCACTAAAATAGAAAGCATTACTAACAAACTGAACAAAATAGAACCGACTATTAAATTTACTTTCGAAAAAGAAACAGATAACTCCATTCCTTTTCTTGATATTCTACTAATAAACAAAAATAATAATTTATCTTATAAAGTCTACCGTAAACAAACCAATAAGAACGATTATGTTAATTTTTATTCGCACCACAATAATAAAATAAAATCTGGCATCATAATTGGTTTTTACCTAAGAGCACTTAGGATATGCAGCAATGAATATTTAGATGACGAATTTAAATACATTGAACACTCTCTCAATACATTACAGTACCCAAAGTATTTTATACAAAATTCTAAAAGAAAAGCTCTACAGATTTACTCAAATTCCAAACAGAAAAACTTATCCACCAGCCCTATAATAAATAGATATATAGCTTTACCAACCAATTCCAACAATAACCCGATTTACACAGAACTTAATAAACTAGGCATAAACATATCCCAAATAACTTCTGCAAGCATTATAAATTTAATAAAAACATCTAAACTGAACACTACACCCAATGTCAAAGCTGGCATATACTCCATTCCTTGTCTAGACTGTAATAAGGTCTACATTGGAGAGACGCAGCGTAATCTGGACAAGCGAATTTATGAGCATAATAGAGCGATTAAAACCAACAACACACTTAACGCCTTATGTGCTCATACTATGGAGTATGGACATTACTTTGACTTTAAGAAATCCACTTTAATTAAGACAATACACAACAAGTCCACACGTCGAATAATTGAATCTGCCCTCATAGCCCTTTCCACAAATAAAATTAAACAAAGAATGGGCTTCTACAATATCTCCCCCAACCTATCAAAAGCAATCATTAGTGAAAACAAGATAAGTATAGACACCGGATGATTCCCTGAGCTTTAAATTAAATATCCTTTGGACCCCTTTCTGCTCTTTATTTTCTCCTCTTCTTTTCCAATGCTACTTCTATGTATATTTGATATATATGTATGTATATGCGTTATATATATATATATATCTCGATCACATTTATGTGCATATATATATATTTATTTCTATTTTTTTTTTTTTTTTTTTTTTTTTTTTTTTTTGCATACCCTTCATCTCAACATGAACCCAACCACTATATATATTCCCCGATAATTTACAGACTTTCTCGTCTTTTGTCATTTTTGTATTCTTCGTCCGCTCTTGACAAAGCCCACGTGAAATTTGGGCGAAACGTTGAGCGAAAAAGGTCTTCCGCTTTTCCATTTTTAATTTCATACCGTCGGATTATTTTTATCCTTTTATATACTCATATATATATATATATATATATATATATATATATATACCAGTTTTCCACATAGAGCTGTAAAATTGAAAATGGTTTAAGGAATTGAAAAACTAACCCTACGAGTTTTCTGTCATGAACATATTAATATATGCACCGAAGATAAGCGAAATGTGTTATCTGTAATGGCCGTATATATATATATATATATATATATATATATATATATATATATATATATATATATATATATATATATATAATGTAATGGCCGTATATATATATATATATATATATATATATATATATATATATATATATATATATGTATATATGTATATATATATACATATAAATAAATATTAATTATTTATTACCTACATACATCAATGTTTCATGCTAACGCAATCTTCAGTGCAGGATGTATATATATATATATATATACATATATATATATATATATATATATATATGTATATATATTATATATATATATATATATATATATTATATATATATATATATATATATAAACGTACATCCACGTACATAAAAGTATATATATACATATATAAATATATATATATATATATATATATATATATATATATAATGCACGTTAGATTAAACAACAGGGGTAATTCTTCTGTGTTTCTTTTATTTCCATATTTTAGTGTTGCGGACTAATGATCTAATGTTCTGTTCGGGTGTGGAGAGCAACCCGCAAAACTGCTAACGTTTTCGACTTTCAGGCACGTGAGGAGTTATGAAAACTAAAACTGGTCAATTCATTGAGAATCTCGATGAAAAATGTTTAAGAAATATATTAAAGGCATTTCAGTATACCTTCTCTCCCTCATATCGAGCTTGTTTGATGGTGGGTTTGTTTTCTCCGAATGTGTAAGGCTTTAAATTTGTAGAGACGCAGGTTGCAATTTGAGACAGCGAGGATGGCAGGAAACAAGCCTTACTACAAATAAGAAACAAACAGGATTTGTCCCTGCTGTTTAATCAAAGATGCACCAATGAAGAAATGCTGCCTTAGTATACGAATATATATATATATATATATATATATATATATATATACGTCTATGTGTTTATAGGCGATTAAATCATCCAATATCAATACTATATTTCATTGAAGTAGTCAAAAATAACGTTTACACTTTTTTCATGTTTTCATTTTGTTCGTTCTTTTTTTGGTTTAAATAGACAAGATTTACAGAAACAAAAATTCAGATTATTTTTCGCTTGACATAAATTACTGGCAATTTCATATCTTTAGCTTACTGTAATTCGTTTCAGACATCGGTGTCGGTGTTTCCAGTGTTAATAGATTCCGTCGCCGCCTATTGAATTGGCTATGTCAACTTCAATCCCCATCGGAACTACCGGCAGATATTTTACTGCGAAAAAGTATGATTTCAGAATAACTAAATCATCTATCTATCTATCTATCTATCTATCTATCTATCTATCTATCTATCTATCTATCTATCTATCTATCTATCTCTCTCTCTCATATATATATATATATATATATATATATATATATATATATATATATATATATATATATATATATGGCAAATGTAGGTAAGAATAATTTAATATTATTTATTTAAGATTAATATTGTTACAATCCCCTTTAATAAGATTTAAGTTGAGCACTGAAAAATAGACTGACACGTAGCTATAAGGCATATTTCTACAACGTTCGTAGAATC
>OY744523.1:36721099-36788599 GCA_963556195.1 Sepiola atlantica | reverse complement strand
AGTAGCGTGAGAATTACGTGTCGCACTAGTAGCGTGAGAATTACGTGTCGCACTAGTAGCGTGAGAAACAATAAGCCACATAAATCTAACGTGTCGAATCGGGAGGAAAAATATTTCTTTTTTTACTAAGTCAGAAGAAAAAGGGAAGGAAGTTGTTTGACATGACTGCTGCCTCAAGCAGTGAGTGTATTTTCTGTGTATACATGTCTACTATACAGAATCAAATAAAAGTCTAAAGATACTTAAAACGTGTTGATATGTTTGTACAAATAAGCATTATGGAAGCTTTCATTGAGAATAATAAGGAAAAGCAGACGTCTACTATATCTTCTTAACTGATATGCAATATTCAATAACACCCTGCTATATGTAAATACGAGTAAATTACTCCTTCGCTCTTTGTGTTATCTGTGTTTACACTACACATATCCATCGGTGTTTGCGTCTATTTAACAATGGTGTCCGACTCGTGTAGCAATAAAAAATTAAAGTGTGCAGAATTAATAAGGAAAACAAGAACATCCTTCTTTTATGTTTATCAGTATGTGGGTGCACTGGTTAGCTTAGTAAAAAGGTAAAGGATTGATAATAAGATATGAAATGATAAAATAAGGAAATAGGAAAACACAGTTCCGGAACAACAATTGAAATAGACTAGTGGGGGGATGCTAGCCCAGACGGAGAGCCAATTGTATTTGTGTACCATATAATCTAAGTGTTGTTAGGGGAAGGGTTGACAGTATAGGTTAAAATAAATAAATAGTTGTGAAAAGTTAGGGCAAAAGATATAAAAAGAAACAATGAAAAAGTTAAAGAGATATAGAAATAACAATTGAAAAAGTAAATATTTCTCTTTGATTTCATGGAATTACTATCTGTCACAGGTTTAGGAGCTGCGGTGTCTCGATGGACAGTTAAGGCATACTTATCAAGAAATAGCGTAATACAACATATGTATTAGGTATGCACCATTCACTCAGTGTCAAGACTGAAGTAAGTGTCAATCTGTTAAAGTCTCTTCTTTTTATAATAAAAACAACAACAACAATTACAACAAAGGCGCCCTCTGGGTCAATAAAAAACTTCACCCAATGGCTGTAACTTGATACATTACATTCCTCCATTCTTAGATGGATCACTAAACATAGTCTCTTAACTTAAATTGAGCTCTCCTTACACGTTCAGATCTCCGAGGAATAGGCGATGCTTTCTGTTTGAAGTCTATAGGTTCCACCTCAGCCTCATCCTGTTTTACCAATTCAGGAACTCCTTCCTCAGTAGACTCCCTTATACTGGTTGTCACCGTGTCCTCTGCGGCATCATTCATATCAGTCACATTCTCCTTTGGGACCCGGATTGTCCTTTTAATGATCTGGTCTGAATGTCTCTGTGTAACTCCTCTCTCGGTCTCTACCTAAAAATTGACATTACCCAACTGCCTCGTAATGATGCCCTCCAGCAGCCGTTGACCAGTGCCAAAATTCCTCAAGGGACTAAATCATTCACCCCATGATTTCGGCACGGTGTCATGATCTTAGTACCCTTCTCCATTTTGTAGTTGTACACCCTGCTCTTAAACTTGTTTGGCTGTAACAGATGAAAGGCTGACTCTAATTGTCGCTTTAACAGCTATTCAGCTGAAGGAACCCCAGTTACTGTGTGTGGAGCTGTCCTGTAGTTAAAAAGGAATCTGTTGACTTTTGTTTCAAGCGATGTTTTTGTGTCTTTGTCCATCCTCTTCATTATTTCCTTGAATGTACGCACACTGCGTTCAGCCTGGCCGTTGGATGAGGGATGGTAAGGAGCCGTGAATATGTGTTTAACCCAATTTGCCTCTTAAAACCTGAATTCATCACTGGAGAAACAAGGGCACGTGTCACTCACAACTAGCAGAGGCAAACCATGAGTCGCAAAGATTCCCCTCAATTTCTCAATGGTAGCTGCAGCAGTAGATGTCTTCATTATGCAAACCTCCACCCATTTGGAGTAGAAATCAACCACTATTAAGAACATGTGTCCAAAAACTGGACCAGCCTAGTCTATGTGAATTCTTTCCCAGGGCTGACTTGGATATTCCCAACACTGAATCGGAGTTCTGTTGGGCTGTTTCTGATTTAGCACACAACTTTCACACCCCTTGGTGGTCCACTCAATATCTTCATCAAGTTTTGGCCACCATACATAGCTTCTAGCTAATTCTTTCATCCTCACAATGCCTACATGAGTCTGGTGTAATTGCTGCAGAACTTTTCCTCTCAACTTAGGAGGAATAATACTCCTGCTTCCCCACAGTAACACGCCATCTTCACAAGTCAGTTCCTCCCGTTAAATAAAATAGGGCTTTAACTGTTCACTCCAACTGACCCCTATTCCAGCCATTCATGGTGAATTTGTATACCCGACTCAAGATCGAATCTTTCCTAGTATCTGCTCTCAACGCTTCACATTCACTGGAGCTTCCACAAGGTCCATAATAAATAATTCATTAGTGGATTTAGATATATCTTTTTCCTGAGCCTCCAGTGGAAGACGACTCAAACAGTCCGCATTACTATTGAGGTCTCCAGTTCGATATTCTAGTTTGTAATTATAGGCAGCCAAGAATAGGGCCCAACGATGAACCCGGGCAGCTGCCATAGCAGGAATTGGCTTGTTCTCTGCAAATAGACCGAACAACGGTTTGTGATCGGTGAACATCGTGAAGGGATTTCAAAACAGATATTGATGTAACCTCTTCACTGCAAAAACCAGAGCAAGCCCTTCCTTTTTAATGTGTGCATAATTCTGTTCAGCATCTGAGAGCGTTCGGGAGATGTAACATACTTGCTATTCACTGTTATATTTCATCCTATGAATACACAGCTCCTAAGCCATAAGGAGAAGCATCCACGTACAAGTGTGGGCTTAGATGGGTCAGACAGAGTAAGAAGGGGTGCTGTACACAGCATTTTCTTTGTCTCTTCAAAAGCTTTTTGTAAGCAGGCTTCCCACTTCCAAACTGTGTCTTTCCTCATTAGACTGTGCAGTGCCTCAAGTCGTGTGGACAAATTTGGTAAATGGCTGCGATAATAATTTACTGCCCTAAGATAGGCTTTCAACTCTGTAACATTCCTGGGCGTGGGGGCTCCAGCCATCGCAGCCACTTTCTCTGGTAGAGGAGCTGTACAATCCCTGCTAACCTTGAACCCTAGATAGGTTATTTCCTCAGGAACGAATTCGCACTTGCTTCTTTTCAATTTGAGCCCACCTATGCTCAGCGTATTTACTACTCTCTCTAGGTTCTTTAAGTGACTGTAATCATCGGGACTCGAAATTAGTATATCGTCCACTCGTACCTTGCAGTTAGGAACATCTTTCAATCGTTTGTCCATCTCCTGTTGAAAAATGCCTGTAGCACTGTGCACCCCAAACTGTACCCTTGTGGGTTGGTATAAATCCCTATGTGTGTTTACAGTTAACAATTCCTGGGTACCTTCCTCCAATTTCAGGTGCTGATAGGCGTGGCTTAAATCCAGTTTGCTGAATTTTTCACCCGCTCTAAGTGTGGAAAATATATCTCTGGTTCGAGGCATAGAGTAGCTGACACATGGAGATGCTGCATTGATGGTTTTCTTATAGTCCCCACATATTCGGATTCCTTCATTGTTACTTTTAACAACGGGCAATATGGGTGCAGCCCATCTAGAATATTTTACTCTTGTAAATGCCTTGGTTTTCTTGGCGGTCTAACTCCTTCTCTATCCCTTCTCTCACAGCATGAGGTACAGGCCTGGGTCGACAATATTTAGGTTTGGCTTCTTTATCAATGGGTATATTCACCTGAAAGTCTTTCAGGCATCCCATTTCTCCATTAAATAAGGCATCATATTTTGTAAGTATATTTTAAGCCTCTATGGGTTCTCCCTTGTTAAACAAAACAGCCTTTCCCAGTGCAGCTTTAACTTCTTCATCCAATCTCTACCCAGTAGAGTTGGTACTTCTCCTTTCACAACCAGTAGTGGTAAACAATTCACTGTCCTTTCATGTAAAACCTCTACAACTGTTGTCCCCTGAGGTGTTACTATTTCACCAGTATACGTCGTCAGTTTTACTGTGCTTTTTTAAATGCTGAATCCTGCCTAGTTCTTTAAATTTTTTTAGACTAATGACCGAACAAGATGCTCCTGTATCTACCTTCATGACCACTTCTTTTTGTTTAACAACAACTCCACCTTTACCGGTGATGTTTGCAAGTTAGAAACATTGTATAAATCAAATTATTCTTGCTGAACCTCCCTCTTATCCAGATTTAACCGTTGCATAGTGAATCCTTTTCCAACTGTCTGGTCTTCATCCACCACATTCATTGGATCGCTCTTATTAGTTATTTTAAAAATTTTCCTTGTTGATGCCTTCACGTTCTGCAGGTGTGTCCTGTCTTATGACATCTGTAACATTCACTATTTTTAAATGTACATTCCCGTAAAGTGCCCATCAACGCCATTTTTGTATGCTTCTGGGAACTCCGAACACATCCAATGAGTGTACTTACTTTTTTTTCTTCCTTAAAAACTTCCAGCACATGTTGGTGTTTATCTTCCAAATCCCTTCCTCGCATATTCTTCTACTACCTCGTCGCCAATTATAAGGTCTGCACCATTCACTAAGTGTCAAGACTAAAGCAAGTGTCAATCTGTTAAAGTCTCTTCTTTTTATAATCAAAACAACAACAACAATTACAACAAAGGCGCCCTCTGGGCCAATCAAAAAATTCACCTAATGGCATTAACTTGATACATTACAATATGGAGTTGAACAAACAAAGCAGTTTCAAGGCAGCCTATATACTATGTTATTAAAAAAAGCACACATTAAAGTAGGGTGAGTGGGGGGGGATTAGTCAGGCAAGAAGAGCGTGAAACGCATTTTTACCGAAATAGTGAATGCTCATTTGCTAAAACTTCAATTAATTTAATTTAGGTAAAAAATATAGGGTGATAAAACTAGGAAATTAACTAAACCTCAACCTCCTGTCTGATTACAACCCCAGCTTAAAGTAAATCGCCATATCTAAAGAACTTCATGACCTTTAAACAGTCAATACCAAGGAGACGTACCAATGAAAGTTTATTCTAGAGTAAACTTTTTTGTACTAAACTCTCGGTTCTCAGGCAAAAAGAAATGTTGATCTTCAAACAGCAAAGGTTTCATAGACGGCTTCGATACACAGTATCAGGGAAATAATTTTTGTTGCTGTTTCATACAAACTGATTGGCTGTTGCATTATAACTTCGCTGACTAATTATTTCATTATTGTCTTTGTTTGCCGACAAAATCTTATCGGACCATAAGCGTTCCGTTATCTGAAAATACAATGTTTGGCGAGAGTATGCGGGTCGTATAAATAATCGATCTTAAAAGGTGAGGTGACACGGACAAGAGGTGTTTAAGTCTACACCGTTATAATTGACCGTCATTTATGTAGCATATTGGGGAACCTATATATCAATATACATATACGCTTGTGATTTTTTAACTCGGAACTTAGATCAGTGTTTAATGGTGTGTATCGTTTTGACGTATTTAAAAATACTTATATTAAAGGAGTCAAATACAACGATCCCACCAATGAAACGAACACAACATACAAAAGTTGCCAGACATTTAAAATATGTGATTTTATTTACATTTATGTGTAAATGGTACATCGATGAGCATATGATTTACGGTTACTTTATTTTATTTAATAGTGATTTTTCTGAAACTATACAGTACAAAGGTTATAAACTCAGTGGCACCCGCTTTAAATCAAGGTACCCACACGTGTGTATCTTACTTTAATTCACTCCAATGAAGGCCTAGTTTCACTAATGTATGATGGTTGAGGGGTCAGATTTATAGGGAGTAATCGTTGGCCGGAAAGGTTTCTTATAATTGTTAAAAAAGAAGCTTCGTCTTGGCAGCATTCACTGTAACTATCTATTTCTGGTCCTATTTTAGTACAGACTGTAGGTCATTTTCTCAGGATAAAGTTATTGCTATTTTAAAATTACGCGCAGTTCAACTATAGAGCGTTAAGTTATCAGCAAATATACCCATCTCGAACAAAATTGTAGGGAGATCGTAGTTTTAAAACTCCTAGTACCGACGCCTAGAGTACACCCGAATCAATGTTCTAGTGTTATTGTTGTATGGTGTTTCAGAACGAGCTGACGTTTTCTTTTCTCTCTGAAATGATCTTATTTTATTAAGTATTAGTCCAGTAATATCGTACTAATTATTTATACAATACCTTCTCAAAAGGCTAGGATATATCAAGTGCTACTGCCCAAGCTTCATCTGTTTAATCCAATGTATGATATATTATTTACAGAAGTATAGGTGTTTACATCTCTCATCTTATCTGGCTATGGTTCGTGCTTGGTTGGAAATATGTTTATCATTTGTTTTTAGTTAACTGTTAAAGTAATCATTGCCTAATCGTTGGTGATTCTATAAGATTACAAAGCTACTCAGCAAATAGCTTTTCTTGCAATTATATACTTATTTCAACCGCATTACATCGTCAAATAATTGAATGCCACAATATACTCGTGAGGAACTTAGCAGAAGCTGTACCTTCACCTCCTGCTGGAGATTCAAATCTGCTTAGAGAAACGGACGCATACTTGTGTAAACCCTCTGACATGCATGCTTGCTTATAGCATATTGGTATGGGTAAAAACGTAGTTTTGAAACGCGGTATAAAATTATAATTATGTATGTACATGTTACAAAGCAATTGAAATTATGGTTACAGCCACAGAGTAAACAGCGAGAAAGCGTGAGAGAATTATCACAAAGACAGACAACGCTTATTGACTTAATCTTTTCAGACCTAAGTTTATTGGCAAAAGTAAAAACAGAAGTAAGCGAGTTCCACAAGCCAGTAGTATTTAGAAATAAGCTAGTGGAATATGAAGTTGTATAATAAAGTTGTATCTGAACAGTGAATTGACGAAGACCACTAGATACACGTGCAAGATGAGCTGAAACAAATTAAGCAGATAATAATTAAGACAATTTAATGCCATGATAGTATTTAAAAATCAGACGATGAGTTGAGATAATGAACAGCAGATTCGTTAACTCATGTTATGTGGCAAGACAGAAAGGATTTGGAGTGCGATGTAATAAAAATACAAAGAATAATAAAAGAACATGCGTGCTATATGCGTTCATGCCTCGTGGTAGAGACCGACCTATAGGAAAATCCACTCATCATGTTTATAAAGTAGGTTGTAAGTTAAAATAGTTGACTTCTATGTTAATGTATGTATATGTTCCGGCTACCTGTCCGAGAATAAAGTATCCGATTAATTTACAAGATGCACAATGCGTTAATCATTCTCATATAGAAACATCTTTATATTTATTTCTCCTGGCTATATGCGTAATTTCACATTTAATAATTTCAATAGCCTGCCCTGGACGTATCACTAGTTTTATGATATCGCAACTTACACTTAAAATGTATTGTTAATAGATTTTTAAACACGGAAATCTACTTCAAAGTAAGGTATTTAGATGTGTTCAAGTGCTGAAAGATAAATTGCTACTTACCTGACACAGCTTGATTAGGTGTTATTATTAGTCCTTGATACGGTAGTGACTCTGTAGCTGTATGCTTCTGCTATCCTATGCGTGTATCCCGCCCACGGACGTACCGTCTTTCTGACAAAAGGTTTCTTGTTATTGTTAATAGCCTGAGGTGTCCTAACGAAGAATTCCGACGAGTCTGCTGAGTCATGTTTTTTTTAGGTCAGACTGCGCTGATTTTATCGGAGTGCGTTGACCTTTAAAAACTACATATGACCTTGTCTAAATTGTCGTAGAAAAGCTGCTAAATAAATGGTTGAATCGATAATCGAACATGAATTATTGACGTCATCTCTGAATCATGAGACGAATAAATACTCGAAATAATTATTAAAACGTTATTTGTTTAGCAATTTCGACAATTACAGTTAGTGTATGGGTTCTGTTTATTACGTCAAGTGAACGAACTACACTTTAAGTCTTCAGGTCGGATATAAACAAAAGGTATCTTTAAATATCGATTAGTAATACAAACGAAGAATGTGTTAGACTTCACTGAGACGTAGGTCATAGATTTAAATAGACAGAGAAAAAGAACACCGAAAACAAACACAGCAATAAGTAGAAGGAGATACCGAGAAGCAAAGTTAAATATTACGTTTGTCGCAAAGACGAAGTAAGTTAAAATTCCGGCGCATGCAAATAAAAGCCGTGAATATATAAACTAAGCCTTTACAGTTAGTTAAGTACGATAGAACCCTGGTTCCTTGGATCAAGATAGTAGTAACGGTCACCGCTCAGATTGGCATAGTATTTTCGTCGTTCTGTGACATATGAGATTTAAACATTGTATTTTTCCTGACGTACATGCATGCGTATAAGATTCTATCTACTCCCATACTGCACCCCATAGACTTGCATTGTCTTGGCCCTCGGTGCTTGATTTACGCCGGTCTATGGGTCTTTCCTGTGCAGTTCTAGGAGGTCCACCCTCCCAGGTTTCGCCTCTACTCTTTGGGGAGGAGTAAGTTTATTGCTTACTGCCTGAGGCGCCCCTACCGGGGAATGCTGATGGAGCTGCCCAGGCAATTTTTAATGGTCAGAGTGCTCACCTCTCGGGCGCTGGCTTTGCAAACCCCACTTTCCCGACCCGACCTTGGGTCACATCTTACTGGTGGGAGTAAGATAAAAAAAAAACTGGCCTTGTGCCTAACTCCTGGAGAGGAGTAAATCAATACTCCCATTGGTGTGTTCATATGGTGCATTAAACGAACAAATGTAACCGTCTAATCTTACGAATATCCGTTCTAAAGGGATGATATATCTTAGAACAATATTGGTTAATTATATTAAAATAGCACCGGCTTATAACATGTTAAGCAGAAGCAAATGATGTTTAAAATAATGTACTGAATGAACTTTCAATTATATGTGTGCGGTCTGTCCCTGGAGATATTAAACATAAATAAATATTATATGTATATTTTATATGATCCGTTGTTTGGCTAGTTATATTTTATATGCATTCTGTGAGATTGCGCATATATAAAAGAAATATATGACCCGTTGTTTCACCCATTAAGCTCGAGTTATATTCTTGAGATCAGCAAAGAGTGAATTTGTAATGCAAGTAAAATATGAAACAATAACATTACAAAATTAAATATCACTTCCCCTTCTCCCTTTTTTTTCACAGCTACGGATCTAATAATACAAATGATAGTCTATTTAATGAAAATCGTTTTACCCTTTCCATACCGTTCGATAATCAACCAATAAGATATTCCACAACTGTTAGTTGACAAAGCGATATACAGAGAGTCAAATATACATTAAGAGAGACACTATGCAATGCTAGAATTGTAAGTACCGTATGTAATATGATAGAGTGAGATAGAGAGTAATAGATAGTAACTTAGATAAGGGTTAGTTATTTGATGAGTGAATTACATATTACATCTTATTAGAATAAATACAATTGACGTTTATTCAAACATAACTGAGAAGTCTTTAGGCATTTAATGCATGTGATAAGTAATGGTTAATTACGAATATTTACTTGTATATATAAAGAAAATTAATGATGGGCATAAAATGTGTAAAATTACAATATTTATTAAATCATCAGAAGTTCTAGAATAAAAAGGGCTCTCATTACGCTTAATCCATGTATTTTCAAAGCAATATATATATATATATATATATATATATATATATATATATATATGTATAGTCGCTGTACACAAACACACACACACACATATATATATATATATATATATATATATATATATATATATATATATATATATCTTCGCTGCTCGTTGTAAATACCCGCCGACTTGTATTTACAAAGTAAAATTTCTCCTAACTTTAAAGCTAATTTTCGGTGGCCAATGGGTAAACTCTTGACTGCGAATCAATGGCGATTTGTGATTTAAGTTCGCGCCCGCCGGCCGTCTGGAATTGACTTCCTACACTGAAGATGGCGTAAGCATCGAAATATCGATGTCTATAAATAATTAATATTTATTTATAATATGAATATATTGTGGAACATTAGTTCAGTCTCTATCACGTTTTGTTTTTCTTTGATTTTATTCGAGAATTCATAAATTGTGATGTAGCTGTAAATAATATCTCCTTGCATAACTTTATATAATAAGTTTCTTCTGCAAAATAGTTATGCAAACATATCTATTATTGACTATAATATTTACAGTATTTAAATCAGCAAGAATTCATTGTTTCTTTGAATGCTCACAGACATATAAACAACTTTATCTTTGCTTTTTAGGAATTTGGCTGTGTCTATTATAAAAAAAAAGTTATGGAAGCCATAAGTAACTGATATTTGCGCTTTAACTTGTTCTTTTAGTATGCTTTATTTTTGCCTCATATTATTATTTTATTCGCTAGACAAGAGGGTACCCGTCAGCCGGCGTTGCCCGAGAGAAATGTAAAAGAATGAAATAAAATGCATAAACAGCCGACAGAACGCAAATGTGTCACAACGGATAGGTTTAATGTACACAAAACGTGTCGCTGTTGAATTGTGGAAAAGCTATGTACCTACGAATATGTTTCCCTCGGAGTGAAACAATAATATAAACTGCCACAGTGTAGACGGATATCTCCTTGAATTACCTATTATAGAAAAGGGACATGTGTTCGATCTGCTGTCTATACTCTCCTCGGACATTGAACACAAAACCTTCTAGACATGATAAGTTTTATTTATGTTGTTTATTTATAAAAAAAACATATAATTAACGTTGGTGCACTTTTAGTGTCATTTTGTTTTATTCCGGCGTCAATGATGTGGGTGTTTCTACAGAATTTAACCGAACCAAACAGACCTTTGCATTACCAAACTTAAAACTTAGATTAAGATTAGTTTATAATTAGTTTTGTGTTTCAAAAAAAGAATTCAGGACAAATTCTGTAGAAGTACAACGATATTTATTTTTGTAAAAGAAGAAAACTTAGAATGATTTTATATTTTTAATCTTAAGTCTTGTTTTTGTTTTGTTTTTAAGCGAATTGTTACTATTTTTTTATATAAGTTTATTTAAATAAAATGAAATTGATATTAAAATGAATTAATCTGTAAAATAAACCTACCTTGTAATCACTACGTGTGCGTTAGATGAAGAAGAGATGGCGGCTACATCAAGAATGTTGTTTTTGTTACCTCGCATTGTAAACTAACTGTATTCTGTTCGTGTATAAATGAGGTTTGACGGAAATATGAAATTACTTACAGATAATGTATATTTTATAAAATAATGTCAATGTTATGTTAATAGCAGAGCGATCAGCGGAATTAGTATGTTGTTTAGTTTTCGATGATTTGCCAGTGTGTTAATTCTTAAACCAGTGTTTCCGTATTTTGTTCTTTGTAATAGGTCGGCCACGCATAACCTGTTTTTAATTTTCAGGGAGGACTTAATTGTTTGCGGGAAATTAATTTGTTACACTCTCCTTGCTGTGCTTATTTGGGAGAGGCTTAAAGGACGGACTAAAAATTATGTATTTTGTTTAGGTTTTAAAAATAAGTTTTATTTTCTTGAAACACGATCGAAGTTAGTAGTCGAATTAAGTTATCTGTTTCGATGCGTCTGATACATTATTGTTATTGTTTACTTTAACTAATGTTAGAGGAGAAAAACTTCATTTCATATATATATATATATATTTTAACCACTATTTCAAAATATTTTTTGTGTGAAAGATGAATTGGCTTTTGTGTCTCTTTATTTCTACATGGGGTGTACTTTTATTATTATTGTGTCCCTCTTGTTCAAAGGTTCTGCGGAAAATACTTTATTTTATGATAAACTACCTTGATTTTGGTTTACTATACAGCAATTTTAAACAGCTGTAAATCTGATAGCTTCGTTGGAATATACATTATTATAATATCACATCAAAATGACTATTTCAATATATATTATGAAAGGTATATTTAATTCTGAATATTAAGCCTGTCGTTTGTAATTGAAATTCGAATTGTTTCTGGGAATCATATCTTACTATATAAACTTAATTTATATTGATATTACGTTAAACGTATATGTATGTGGATAATAATTAAATAGTTATTGTTAAATAATTATATATTCATATATGCAATTGCTAATTTTGGAATATTTCTGATTTAGTTAGTATCTCTGGGAATTCAAACTACATTTTCTTTCTTTGTTTAAAATTACTCAAATCTCCTTTAGACTATATATATATATATATATATATATATATATATATATATATATATATATATATATATATATATATATAGTGTGTGTGTTTATATAATCTATGGCATACCACACATGACACACCTGGCTCGCTCATGTTTCAGATCGGTTTAGGGTAACAAGTTAAACAGCATGTGTGTCTGCTGTTTTTGATTCGTAGTGCAACAGCCTTTGCTCTTAAGTAGCGGGTGCTCTATAAACAGTTGTATAATATTTTGGGTAACTGTACGTGCCATGTTGCGCATTGAATGAGAGACCACAACCCCCATGGATCAAGTATCACCAAATCATCCGGTTGTGTAAGCTTATTGGAACTTAAACAAGTACTCACTTTGCGCTCCTCACTTAATCTAAACGCGAAATGACATAAGGAAGGAAAACAACCGAAAACAGACACCCACCCGAGAAACATATTCGTCTCCAGTTTTGAAGCTAGCTATCACAAATATCCGGTGTCGTAGAAACTTTTTCCCGTAGTAATTTCCCCGGACATTTTAGCACTAACTGAAACTAACCACCAATGTTCAATCTGCTCACACCGTTTTGAAATAAATGAAAACTTCCAACTGTATCGTAAAAATTCTGTCAAACATATGCACAGTCATGAAGTTTGTGTTCGGGACCATCTCCATTTTATTAGAGAACATATGGTAAAATTTTAATCTTGCAGTACAGTGTTAGTTACTTATATTCTACATACCGTTCTCCTTCGACCAGGACTGTACCCTGCTAAACCTTGTCACTGAAAGCATAGATGCGACTCTCTTACTTGAATCAAGTGCCCTAATACATGCATTTAGGGGTTTTAATTCACATCACTGTGACTGAACTTGATTATCAAGCTATACAGAAGCAGCTGGTTACCCCACGTATAGTTTCTACATAGCTCAGTCCCTCTCAAAATCTGTTAATTCCCCGACCCGCCTCTCTGACAGTGTGGAATAACAAGACTCACGGTTCGACCTGTTCTGACATCACTGCCAGAGGTTTTTGCATGGAATGCCTATAGCCCGTCAGGAACGATTGTGGTAATGAGTAATATCACCCAAAAATATCGTCCCAAAGCTGATGAGCCGTTGTTCAAAACGACGAGATACTACAAGCAGGCTGATTGAGATAGAGCGGAGATCACATAAGAGACACCTAATTGAGTTTTTCTCTCTCCCTGCTGATCAATACACAAATGAGTTAACCGAATAGGCCAAAAGCAGACATTGAAGCACCTCCCCCAATCGAAAATTGTACAGCAACCCTCTACTCTCCATAATCGTTCGCCTCGAACTGTTCAGCTACTATTGCTCAGAGGCGTCAAGCAATCCGACAATTCAACCGCCATAACTCAATAACAAATAGACAACAACGTATAGCGTAAATAAATCATTGTTAGATCGTAATAGAAGAAGTAACCATAAGGTATACAGATATGACCAGAAAACGCATTAAGTCACAGAAACTAGGAACTCCCGAATTTAAAAACATGTTAAACAGTGTGGTAGAATTAATGGGCAATAAACAATTTATCCGCTATTTAAAAGTAATGATGTCGTTTGCACGAAAACTCATAAGGCTTAACTACTTGCTCAGCGTTTCGCCTTAAATCCACTTTGGACTCCGCAAACCACCATCTCCCAAACTTCTATTTGCCTACTGAAGCTACCCTTGATGAGTTTAAGATAACCCTATATAATGTCTGGGGGATGATAAAAAGCTGTGAAACCTCCAAAGCATGTGGGCCTAAAACAGAAATTATATGCTTAACTGGCCCCTGTCTTCTCAAAACTTTACAAATATCTGACCGAATCTTTCTTCCCTTATAGCTAGAAAATTGCCTCTGTGGAATCAGTCTTACAGACTGTTGGAGATAGAACTGCACATCAGAATTGTACATCTATCAGTCTACTCATGCCATTTGCTAGAGCTTTTGAATGTTTAATCAAGTTAGCGATCGTCTGTCACATCGTTAATGCTTAACTTCTTTCTGACTACATGTATACATTTAGGCGAGCACAGTAATATGTGAAAGTATATATGATACACTAGACAAAGCAGGAGAATCTAGGACGATAGCGCTTGATATATACTAGGCCTTTGACAGGCTCTAGCATGGAGGTCTTCTCATAAAAAATAATTCATATGGTATTACTGGACGAATATTTAACATAATTAGAACTCTCCTATCCACCAGAGAGTGGCAGGGGGTCTTAAATAGCCGTTCATCCAAACAACATGGCATAAATACAGGTGTACCCGGGGGATAGACTCTTGGACATTTATTATTTCTTGATTTTCATAAACGACATCCTTGATAACATTGTGTCTTAGATTGGTATATTTTCCTACGACACCACACTCTGCGCTCATCATGTGGGTATAACGGACGCGAACATACCGGAGGTAGTTACCATATCCTTGGTAAGTGACTTCCAATCTTTTGGGGAATAAGGTCATAAATGGATGGTAACATTTAATGCTGCTAAGACAAAGCACGTTCCTTAAACATCTACCAGAAACCTCCGATTGTCATAGCAAATAACATCTTATCTTAGACTCTAACGTTAAGACTTTACAGCTTAACATTCACAGATAACATGAATTGGAATAAATACATAGAAGACATTGTAAAAGCTGTCGCAGAAGATGGGCTCCTTCTACCGAGCTAGAAAACGTCTCACAGCTGGCAGTATCCTATATCTCTACAAATCCCCCATCCGCCCATGTATGGAGCATTGTTGTCACATTTGAGCTTGTGCAACATTCAATAGATAAGGAAATAATTAAAGCGATCCCTCCCTTTCTACCGAGCTCATGCCCCTGTCTTATCGCCACAATGTTACATGGTTGCATTTGTTTTACATATAATTCAATAGAATGTAGCCCTATGGACTTTTTGCTCAGGTACCTACGCGACGTAAATACACTTGACTATTCTGACAATAAGCTAAATTCCATCCATTCAGTGTGGATGCTCCTAGATGACAGAGAGGCAATAGCATCTTTCCTGCTGGTTTTTGGAACACCATCCCCTACTCTCTTTTTTCACACACTGAATTAACATGCACAAAGTTAAAACTAATATGAACTAACATCTCGCTGCACATATTCAGGATAACACCTTAGAATGTAACCCTAATTCACAGAAGCCTCCTACGTCTTATTTGGCAACTTGCCTAGTTTAGGGTTAACTAAGTTTAAATTAATAAATACAAATACAATTTTGTAATTATGTTTCACCAGTGTAAAGACATGTTTTGTTTAGTGTGTTTTCGTTATACACCTCCATTTCTAGTCCATTTTTTGTGGTGTATTTCTTGTCTGCATCATCTTTCTTAGTGCTAGTCATATTTAGTTCTCTGTATTTGAGCTGTTGTATTATGTTATGTTAAATAAGAATGGTCACCATTCAAATGATGCTAAGGGGTGTCCCATGTTGACTATCAAACGAGTACGTGTCGATCATGGCATTCATATCTTTTTTTTGGGTCCCACGTCGTTAATGTTTTTTTATATATTTGTTCATTATGTTGTTGCAATATGTAGCAACACTGAGCCCACAATATGTTACCTGTTATCTCACCTATCTGATATGTCGATATAACAGTGCACAATAACAGATCTTATGCGTGTTAGACATTTAGAATCAGAAACGGTTATCAATGTCATTTGACTACAACAACAAGTATTTCCGTATATACGTTTATTAGAACTTCTTTTTATTATTTATACATAGAGTCAATAATATCTGAAGTTATGCTATCAATTTTCAAATCACCTGGTAAGACTTGTTTTAATTAAAAGTTTAAATCGGATTACTATATAAATAAACCGATGCCAGATAAAAAAAAACAAATACTAAATAGAAAGATTCACACTTAACAATGGGGAATAATGAATACAAATGGTTGTTTTTTAAAAGTTTTTTAAATGGATGCCCAATATCAAACGTGGATCAGGATATTTTCAACGGGGAAATAATAAAAAAGAAAGAACAGAAAAAATATTGACAGCATAATTGTCACCTTTAAATCAAAACCTAATTGAAATATTTTAATTAAATATTTGACATTAATTTGACAGGCGAAGCATTTTATGAAAGCAAACTCGTTTCAAATAAACCTCATTTAATTAGTATTTAATCACTAATTCAATGTAAAGATATTTTCAATGGATGGAAAATGAGAAGTGTTTGAAGGATAATTACGTTTTTATAAAATATGAAAATGCGAAAAACTGAACAAATAAATTTCACGGATTCATTTTGATTGTTTGCTATTTTATCAAAGGAACACATAACCGGACGTCTTAACAAATTGTGCTTCCTAACAAATTTCATAATCGTTAAAGGCACGTCACATCGGAGATATGGTCGACAAAATGCCGCAGAATATTCTTTCTAAGGAAATTAAGGAATTATTCAAAAGATGAAATAACTTTCGTAGGCGAATATTTTGATATCTCTGTTCAGCAAATCAAAACATTTTTGGGAGTTGTTATATAAAACTCCCAAAGATAAAAAAAAATAGTGGGGTAACCAGGTGGCATGTGGCCATATAAAAATAATGACGCTAATAAAAAAAAAACATGAAACTGCCAACGTGGAAAATTGTTATAATAAAAACAAAACCATATTTATCGCTTCAGCAGTGGACAGATTTAGTATACATTAATGGTAACTGAATGTATTATATTTACAATATGTTTACATAAATACTTTTCACGCTGATTATATGCGGTATAGCATGAATAATAATTATATTTCAAATAAAAATCTCAGAGGTATACACATAATATAACACTAACATAAAATGATATATCATATTAAGTTCACAGATATATGTCCGACAAACACTTGCTACGTAGAACAATAATTATATAAATACATAGAGCTTAGTAATATTATGAAGATATATCAATGGTAAGTAAGCAACGCCTTTAGCTTGATAAACTCCTGCGGGAATGATACATAGACGTGTGTCTGTAGTTTACTTGCCATTGATATAGTTTTTATAATATATATATATATATATATATATATATATATATATATATATATATATATATATATATATATATATATGTATATATATATACTATGTGCAACTGATATATTTACACTTATGTATTTGCTGACCCACGGTATGTATGAAGGCCTAGCAATAAGACGCATCAATATATGAGTTGATTAATCGGCTATTAAAGACTATCATTTCATATCCGCATTTTTATATGCGTCCCTAGGTAACTACTTGACCCCCTGATTTTTCATTCAATATTTGGCATGCATCGTTCTGCTATAATTTATATAGACATATTTTCAAGTTTACATATTTCAAGAGTATCACTGTACTTGAAGGTGGACGAGACACGACTATATGTGTATATGGATACACGTGTGTATATATATATATATATATATATATATATATATATACATATATATATATTTATACATATATACATACATATATATATATATGTATATAATAAGTAAAGTGTAGAAGATATGATGTAGTGATGAAGTTGATAATATTTGCATAGTTTACAAGTTTATTAACTCATCAAGTCTTCAAACAACAAATACGAATACGCAGAAGAAGTGAAAAACATAAATTTTTTTCGCCCTAATTGACTAGGTTACTTTGTGATGTTATATCTTCCTTGAACTCTCTTCTTCTTACCGAATTCCAAGATAAGATTCGATCTCATCTAGTGGAGTATATAACTGGGGTAACTCACTAAGATAAGGGGCACCATTCCGTGTATGAGCCAGTGTATGGCTGTGTGGAGTGGATGTCATTTGTTATTTGGAATATTTGTTCAGGGTGTCCTTGTAGGATTAAGTATCTTCATGTCACGTTGTCCTGACAAACCCTTGTACATAGAGACCTAAGACACTCGGGATTATGTCTAGTAAGAAATTCAAACTATATGTGTGTATATATGTCCGTGTTCACTTACTTCAGCGTAAAACAACTTTCTCTCCTAAAAATGTAATCGTATAAAATACATAAATACATGCTAATATTACTTGAATAGTGATATACATTTATTTGGTTTACAGCAGTCGATACGTTTGCTTCGACGTTTTAGGCCTTGGACCGTTTCTGTCATCAATGACGGTCTTCCAATTTGGATTGATGCAATCGCTGAATCGAGTCGCATTAATGAGTTTGAAAAAGACGAAATGAGACCGTTAAGCTGAAGTATTGATGCACAACACCAAATAGTTTTATCTCGTACCAATAGTATGTACACGACTCTAAAGTATATAACCGTGAGGCTGCGATCACCAAATAAAACATTCGAAAAGTCGGTCACAACACATCGAAGAATGGGATTAACTGTCTTCTATCATGACACCAATAAATGTACCACAGTTCCTTGCAGCATCCAATAATTAAATCCTGACGCTCGTTTGCTTTGACACGTGTCCAGGCCAGATACTTCTGGTGTGGGCTTATGTGACGTCGTCAACTTTCTTGATGAAAAGTCCGGATAGGAGTCAATTAGACAACTAGACGTTGACAAATGATGGAAAAATATGTCAACTGAGGGATGGAAATATTTTAAAACAAAACAAACAGGGTATCGACAACTCGAAGAATGTTTTTTTTATATGAAATATAAGAATATATAAATTTGGGAAAGTTCATTTTATAAGCATCTTTTGAATTTTAAACTTCAAGATAGAGGGAAAATGCCTTCATAAGAAACCATGTGTTAGATGCAGATATTTTTTATTAAAATCAAAATCAAAAAGTCAGAAAATCAAAAATCAAAACATATTTTTTCTTCTTCATCTTGACTTTTTATCTGATATTTCGCTTGATATAACAAGCCTCGACAGAGCTTTGAACAAACAAAAGGTATTAACCTTTTTTGTTCGTAATAATCCTTCCTGGTCTTGTAGAAGTGGCGTCCGATGTTGTGTGGACTAACGGTGCAAATGTATGTTTTAAATTGAACTCAAATCGCGCATGGTCTGCTGGTACGTATACATTTAGGAAAGTTCATTTCATAAGCATCTTTTGACTTTGAAACATAAAGATAAAGGCAAAATGCCTTCATAAGAAACCATGTGTTAGATGCAGATATTTTTGATTAAAATATAAATAAAAAATGAAAACATTTCCATGTTTTTATTCTTTATTTTTATGTATACGAATATATATATATTTCTGTGACACATCTAGTTACAATGACAGAAGTATTTCAGTGAGTGTAGATTAATTGGTGCGTTTTATGGGTTGGGGTGTAGGTTCCAACAGCGATTGGCTGAATTCCTGGATCGTCGGTGTGTAAGTTATTAGATAGATGGGGCAAATCGTCCCCCCTTATCCGGGTGAAGTAAGACCCGTATCCTGGGCACGGAAAAGGGTAGTTCTCTCTCTGAACAACTATCAGAACGCAATCTAAGATTTTAGGAATAGAGAACTTTATCTAATTATGAATAGAATTAAAATTGTTATTTATTATATAAATTAGCACAGTTACTTGGCATTGCCTGACGAAATTCTTCCTACTTTACCCAGAAACTATTTTATTGGACCCTTCACACATCAGAGTATTCCTGGGCGGCCTTTCTCCGGTCAGTAAAACTTACTTGCGTTATGCATAAACGTCCTTTATATATTGCTCCGGGCGCAACTTTACAATATCTCATAGGGTTCTCATAGCTTACATTGCGTTTTCACCCTTACAATAATGGCAACTGGCGGCAGCGCTTAACTTATTACCTTCAGCTATCGCTCGCTCATCTTGAAACGAAATAATATTTTTAACAACTGAAAACAATAGTTCAACTTGTGCATTTTATATTTTATATTATTTGTCCCGTCGTACCCTGTGTGGATCAAAATTATAAACTAGTATTATAATCTATCTCAATTCTCCGCTGTGCTCCGACAATTTGTCAGAGAAACATGTGTGTGTATAGATGACTATATTATACACACATGTGTATATATAATAATACAAAAGTTAGCATCTCAGAATCGTGACAGATTCGCTTTCTAATAAGCAGATCTTGAACACACAATAAATTCAATATCCTATTTGATTGTGCTTTATAAAAACTGTCATGCTTTCTGATTAGTTTGTATATACATGACGGTAAGTATTGTGTTAATAGACTCACTCCGACCGGATTTCTCGTTTAACTCCAGAACATGTAAATATATGGAAACTACGTGATATATATATATATATATATATCTTTAATCTAACATAAATTTGGATATAGTAGTTCAATAGTGTATAGCACGACTCAAGCTCATAATGTATCATACTATTTATTTGTATTCTGAATATATTCTATATTTCATCAAAAACACATTATATGCGTACACTTGTGTATGCTTGTTTTAAAGTTAATTCGTTATGCATTGGTGTGTGCATGTTAGTGTATAGTTTTTAATTTATCGACTCTGAACTTTTTGAAAGTAAAATCAAATAGATTTAATAGGCATAACATATATATTTTTGAACTAACAGTGAATAGGGTAAAAGTAATAAGTTTTTTTTTGAAAACGAGAGAGATATAAATCGAATGAATAATGTTCCGTTTTGTTTTCTATCAGCCTGATTGTATGTACACTGAAGAAACATTTTCGTATAACTGTATGCGATTTAATATATCATGAACAAATATATTTTCGAAATGTTCAGAATAAATTGTCTGAGAATAAAGTGTTTTGGAATCAAATCTAGAATATTTTCTGAATAACATTTGTTATATTATGTATGATATATATATATGCATATATATATGTTTATATATATTTATATAGATAGATAGACATATAGATAGATAGATATGCATCTTGTTGTATTGAAAAATACAAGATTCTGTCTGTAAAGTTATTTTAAAACTATGAAATATTGGTAAGATAAACAACTTTATGAACAGTTTGGAATCGTCAGAACTACCAATAATTTATGTCTGCTCTAGAAACATTTTATAGAGACAATAAAAATTGTTTGCTCGTAATACAATTCGGAGAATCTATTGAGCTAAGCGTATGAGAGATTTTTGGTGGTTACAATTTCATTATATAATCAATCACTACTATTTGTACATGTATGGAGCAGTTTCAGCATGTTTATCAGGACACCCAGTCACATATATGCGTGCCTTTATTTATATATAGATTAACTAATTTGATTAAAATGAAAGGAAAAGATTAATTTGAAAAACATGTAAAATTACTAACAGGAAAATAAATAGATGTTAACAAACACATCACATAGAACCTACTTAATTGATGACATATTAAAACTCTAGTCTTTAAATTATATCTATACTTACTAAATAAGCTATTGATTCATATATACATTATCGGCAAACTTTCTTTGTCAGAATCACAAGCACGTAAGTCAGTCCTGAGACCATTTGCGTCCGCTAGACAAAGTACTAATGAACCAAAGTCATAGCTTGACTATTCTCACTTTTCGAAGTCAACAGATGGAAACATTGATAACTCAATAAGGCATCTATCAGATCAGGTGTAAATGTTCCATGTTGATTTCTTGTATCAAAGAGTATAAGATCCATAGTTCACATGTCGAAAAGATTGAACTTTAAATGTATTAAACATTTTAACTTTGAACGTATTTTTCAAGCTCAACGTCAAAGGTCAAGGTTAAGATCATATAGCAAGCGATATCAAATTAGCTAAACTATGAGCCAAGTTGCGATTTTCTATAATAAACATAACCGGAGTTCTTGCTAAAATTGTAATGTTCATTTGTTCGTAAGTTTGCTTTTATCCTGTGACCTTTATATTACACAATCAAATAAGTTATAGGTTTTATGATGACGAACATTTTGACCAAGATTTGTGACGATTAGTGACACAATGCGCTTGCTACGCTGTACATAAATCAACAAACAAACTCGACTGATAACATAACCTCCTCGACGGTGGTAATAACCGTAGCAGAAGTCCTTTATACTTTCACTCTTAGTCTAATAAATTGGTCTATAATTCATTTGGAGAAACGATTATGAAGAGAATTGGCGAACACATCTTCTCTCAATCTGATTGTAGCTGTTTGTTTTACTTTATGAATCCCGCTGTCGCTTATTTAATTTGTGAAATTTAATATTTCCTATGAAATAGTAGAATTCTAAATGATATATTTAAGAAGTATGGCGTGGTTCTAGTTACTGACAGACACCATCGTTTTATATCAATAAGATATAATAGAAATATATATATATATATATATATATATATATATATATATATATATATATATGTGTGTGTGTGTGTGTGTGTGTGTGTGTGTAATGCGCATTTTTATTGATATTATGGTTAATTACGTTGTTATTGAATACAAAATCTAAAAACAATAAACAGAACATTTTAAACAGATTTTATTTGTTCTCCGCAAAAGAGGTAATTATATTGTCTCTCGCGTGTGTTAACACATTGTATAATTGTTTTTAAGACACTTCACAGATGAATTTCTTTCGCTAATGTTCTGCAGAATTTGTTTTTCTCAATAAATTGAGGAGTAATTCATTAGATAAAAACACCTTGTGCAAAATTGATCATTGTTACTTTTTTTTCTCTTCACAATCAAAGGTGTTAGGCGTTTAGACAAATTCAACTTTGAAGTTATAATGGAATACACTAATTCTAATTATGGGCTTTTCCCCAAAGACCTCTTTGTTCTTTAAAGCACAACACAGCGGTAATGTTGGAATTGAGAAGTTTAAATATCTGAAAAATACACAAACAAGGAAATAAATACAATTCTATTACGAAAATAACATCTAATTAAAAATAGAAAATACGTTGTTAACTCTTGACACAGCGTTTATCGTTAGATCACCGGAGTTAAACGTTGAGCTTGGTCAGTATCAAATGGGTGACTATTTGCGAAGAACAGTTGGCTTATGTGAGTCTGAAAAGCAATGAGAACCTACCTGACCTAATCTTTCTAACAACACACTTACATAATAACTCTAAACTCAATCAACGAGTTCTAGAGTATTGATGTACTCCTCTCCAGGAGTTAGGCACAAGGCCAGTTTTTATCTTTCTCCCACAAGTAAGATGTGACCCAAGGTCGGGTCGGGAAAGTGGGGTTTAAAAATTGTCTGGGCAGCGCTGTCGGCATTCCATGGTATGGGGCGCCTCAGGCAGTAAGCAATAAACTTACTCCTCCCCAAAGAGGGAGGCGAAGCCTGGGAGGGTGGACCACCTAGAACTGCTCAGGACAGACCCATAGACCGGCGTAAATCAAGCCCCGAAGGCCAAGACAATACCAGGCTATGGGGTGCAGTATCCATCAGAACAGATATTACACTTTGATCTTAGCCAAAAGGCCAAGAACAAAATTGTTTCATAGTAGCTCTACGGCCTGAGCCGACCTGAACAGGTCACGATTATGGCTCTTAACAATAGGAAGGGTGGTGGGAGACTAAAAATGAAAACAGAAATAAAACACACCCATTGAATACTTCGGAATTCTGTAACTGGCAATATACTTGGCATGATTTATAAATGGTGCCAGCTGATCCATCAGTAAATAAAAGAATTATACAATTTGAAATACATTTCCAGTATGTATTAATTAAAAAATGAATGTTTATATCAAGTGTATATTTATATAAATTTAGGTGTGGGTATATGTGTATATAGTAATATAATGAAAGTTACTAATAAACCAATTAACAGCTGATAATGGCTTTTGAATCACAGCTGCTAGCCGTAAGGGGTCATAATGCGGGCAAACTTTAATTTAATTTAGTTTTTTGCAGTATAAATTAATAACGTATTTAAAAATATGTTTTGGTAATAAATTATTTTAAAAAATTAGTAACTAATTGGTTAATTATGTTTTAAATTTAAGAACTAATTGGTTAATTATTTTTTTAATTTAGGAACTAATTGGTTAATTATTTTTTTAATTTAGTAACTAATTGGTTAATTGTTTTAAAAAATTAGTAACTAATTGGTTAATTATTTTTTAAATTTAGGAACTAATTGGTTAATTTTTTTTTAAATTTAGGAACTAATTGGTTAATTATTTTTTTAATTTAGTAACTAATTGGTTAATTATTTTAAAAAATTAGTAACTAATTGGTTAATTATTTTTTAAATTTAGGAACTAATTGGTTAATTATTTTTCTGGCACGTAAATGATTTCCGAGTGTCGACTACACATATATATATATATATATAGACGCATTTAGTACTTCAAATGAAGAGGGAAGTAATTTAAGAAAACGAACATATCTATAAGTTTTAGAGTTTTAATCAAATAAATACTTTATATTAACATTCATTTAATAATTAATCAGTACCGAACATGTTTATATTGAATAATTAACTAACCGTCGTCGAATGTTTGTAAATCAACAATATTTATTCCTTCGTTAAACATGAAATTATTTACGCTTTCACTGCACGCCCTTATAGTATTGTTTTGTTTATATATTTAGTACATTTGGTGTCAATAGTATTCTAGAATAGCTAAGAAACTCCGTCACATCTATCTATTTTTTTGTTTTTCTAAACAGCATATATAAAATGTACGCGTTTTCAAAAGCTGATAATATCTAAAGGGCCATCAATTTGCCGCGAATGTATGCATTCGTCCCGTTTTGTTTAATGTTGTGTTTGATCGTAACACGAAAGCAAATTAATTCATCGGGATCAAGTGACACTAGATAAATTCTCAAACCGAGGTAATATGAAAACGAATAAAAAAGAAAGTGTACCGACAAAAGCGGAGAGTGGTGATGTACATACTATCGCTAAACTCAATCAAAATGGCTGACTGTTTCTAGTTGGTGATCCTTTTGAAGAACTGCATATCAACGCTTGGTGAGATGAAAACTGATTGGTAAAATTCAATTGCGACAAGCCGTGGATATACGATAGACAAATCAGAAAGAATTACTCAAAGAATTGTCCAAGAAAAATAATATCAAGTCGCGAAAGAGGATTTTCTTTCTTGCTTAATAAACGAGAAATCCAATTCGAAATTGTGTGGAACCAGATTGGTCGCATCAAAGTAAATCAAAGCTATCGGATTCTTAGGAAATGGTTACTTGAATTAACTGGCACAACATCCGCGGACGTTTCGCAATGGCGCTCAAAACAAACAATTTTCGCTTCGTAGATAATCAAGGATACACTTATCACCACCTCGAATTGTTTACACACGAACTGGTTTTCTTCATTGAAAATCTACAAAAATATATTTTCTTTCATGTATTGCATTCATTTTCTCTGAATTATTCGGGCTACCACTCTCATCTAACTTGCTCTATTCACTGCTTCGGGCGATGTCATCCAACAACCTGTTTCTAGGCTATTTTATTCGAGCTTAGAATATGTTTAAACAAAATTGAGAATATATGCGAAATGAGGAAACTATAAAAATGTCTAACTGAAACTTTTATTAAAACAACGGGGGAAGATTCCTTTATATTTACCGACAGTCATCACTGGTACATTTAAAATATTCTCGGTTATAATTAGATAGAGGTAAATTATTGCCTTTTCTATCTAAAGACGCCTAAATAACCAGGCTTTATATTCTATATTAGCAGAGGTGAGTTTATTGCTAATCGTATGATACTTCTTTACCGGGGAATGACACGGGGCTGCTCAAGCAGTTTTGTAAACCAGGGTTTACTTTCTTTTTAAAGTGACACTTGACCTAGTATCATACATCCTGAGAAGAAGGTATATACATAAGTTATGTACATATTTTATGGCAAGTAAGCTACACAAAGGCTTCCGCATTTCATCTCTGTAGGTAATTGTCAGGCAAAAATGCATGGAATGGTTGTTATCGGGTGTTTCAGTATATACACGTTATGTTTGGTCTTATTAGATAACCAATCAAATTCGTTATTTTGTTCCTTCCCGCGGGTTTATATTTTCATTTGCCAATGGCTTCTCACACACAAAGGTTCGGGTAACTTTTAATTCCTATTTTTCTTCTATTTAGTATAGAGGTGACTCATTTTTTTGTGAATGTGTCGAATTAATAGATACTCTTATTTTAACAGGTGCGTTATTAGAATACATTTTCTATTTCTATTTTTAAAGTTTGGTTGGTTTAGTTATTTTATTTAATTATTTGTTTATGTATTGTACTCCTGATGTAAATTGTATTATGTGTAAGCAGTTACTTTTTATTTCATTTCGTAAG
This sequence comes from Sepiola atlantica, assembly GCA_963556195.1. Taxonomy (NCBI): domain Eukaryota; kingdom Metazoa; phylum Mollusca; class Cephalopoda; order Sepiida; family Sepiolidae; genus Sepiola; species Sepiola atlantica. The sequence continues at coordinate 36,762,107 of OY744523.1, read as the reverse complement.
TTAAATACAGGTGTTAGGGGTCTTTAAAGTTTAAGATTTCAATTTCTTATTCGGGTCGTCTAAATTTCAACATTTACTGGCCTGGCGTACTATTTTTCATTCGATTATTGGTAAAAATCAACTTTCTTTGAGATCTCAGTAATGAGTCACTAGTCCTGTTTTTATTCGTCGTAGTCATAATATCTAGTTTGAAAATCTAAGGAGGTCATACCCACGTTCTACTCTTTGTTATTCGGGCTTTCTGTGGCAAATATTGTGTATTATTAAACAATGCCTTTGGTTAGGCATTTATTTCGTAGTGGGCAGAGTGCACGTGTAATGCAATTGACGCTTTTAACTTGATTATTAAAATTGTATTTATATTATATATAAACTGGAACTTTATAAATAAATTATAGTACATACTAAATATTTTAGGAAATATTACCGAATTAAAATTTTAAAATTGTTCTCACTAATTTTTAAGGGATACTAGCTTTGGACGAAAACAATTCAAAATGGCGGATTAGTTGGATCTCACACGTGGGAGTCTTTTGGCTCTCAATTTTGTGTCTGTTTTTTTTTTGTTTGTTTTCACCCTAAAATGTAACTGATCTATAGTGTGGGTGTTTTTAAGACACTCTAATCCAAGAACCTTTTTATTATTTGTGAACTTTTTTTCTGATGATTTTGTAATGTTGCAGAGACGATATTTACATACAAATGTTGTTTGTCACAAGACAAATGAAACGGACCGTTAAATACATCTCACAGAAATTTTAATTTTTTGGAAATGTGAGAAAATAAACATAAATGTAGTAAAACAACCATGGTTATTAGAATATGATAAAAAACTGTCATATATATATATATATATATATATATATATATATATATATATATATATATATATATATATATATATATATTAGAGGTAAAAGATGAGAATAAAACATTGTAAGTATACAATATTTATTAAAAACATCAAAAGTTCAGAGCAAGGAGCCTCATATCCTTAATCCATGGATTTTCAAAGAAAACATTTCTTCTCATCAGAGGAGAGGAAAACCACAATGCGATTATAAATATTGTCGGCAACAATTAACTTTGAAAATTGTATATAAAGTAAAAACAAATATTAGGGCCAGAGGTTAAAAGTCCTATCTTGAGGTGTGAGCGTAAAGTCAATGTGGGTGTTATCTAACAACACGTCAGGACAAAATGAAATAAAAAAATAAAAATAAAAATAAAAGCTTCCGCCATCCGGGGATGAATGTTTGAAAAAGAAAATGATACTTAAATTGTTCAGGGGTCTAAAAGTTTTTGCAAGATGTTGGTGGTCTTTGGTAATTGGTAAATTCCAATTCATCCTGTGTAGTATTTGTATCGGTATCCGTTTGTTGCTGGAATTTTTACTTTTGTTATGGTTCGGTGTATATATAAAATTGAGGATTTCGAACAACCATCGCTTCCTGGCTAAAATGAATATCGGTAGGTTATATATATACATCCATATATAGAGATCCGGTATTTTAGGTCAGAGCCGAGTTTAGTGTTGTTACATGCTTTTATGCGTTCTCCCAGAAAAAAATACGCTGTTACTGAGTGTCGTTGAGTAAACCCTTTCGTAGAGGGCATATACACCTGCCCATATATCTCTGCTTCACAGTTTACCTTCGTAATCCGAACAAGTAAAACGCTGTTACCTTTGCTGAAACAAAGAGTGCGCTCGAGAGGAAAAACAAAATATGACGCCATTACTTATTGCACGTGTGAAAATTACTCCCAACGTTTGAGTTAACCGTTCCAATTCATTGGTCACTAACCGACTATAAGATATTTAATGAACACGATTCAAATGTGCTGCATATTGTCAACAAAAACACTGGATATTAAGACGACCAGCAATGAGAAGTGTCAATTTGACGAACTCAAATTTCGTCGCAGAGCAAAAACAAATCAATTCAAACTCTAAGAATATAAAAATTCATTCCGCACGGTATATGTGCGATCTTCTTTAACAACAAGAAAAAAGCAACAAAAACAACAAATCTTTGATTTCATTAGAATCGACAATTTCGATTGGTTCCCCTAAGTTAAACATTAGCAAATCAGAAACATTATTGGACGGCTCGGCATTTGTTCCTGATTATTTGAAAAGCAACTGTGTCCGCGCTATCAGCACACAGATTGACCGAGTTGGTCTAATTTTCTAAAATAATTCGACATTGCGTCACATGTACTTATTATCTAATAATAATATACAGTCTGCCAGTCTAGCAAACTCCCTACTAAAACCCGCGTACGTACGGTCATAATATGCTATAATACTTATGACGTAATAATAATGTTTACCAAATCGAGATATATAGACACATAATAACTTGTACCTTGTCCCAAATTATAATAACCTCTTCTGCGGTATTCATAATAACCATTTTTCCTTTTATTTACTTTCGAATTAAAACAAACTACTTCTCCGTCAAAATCCATGAACATTTAATAACTTCTTGACTCAATCATTTCTATTGCGAGTTGAATGAAGACGTGAAAGATTGTTGACAAATAATGTTTAAAAATTATTTGTCATTAATTCACACTTGACCAACTGCCTTAATTTTACACCCGATATTAAGCAACAATCGTTACACAGAACGAAACAGATAGAATCAACCACATCACTACAATATAAATTAATTATATCTGAAAATATCTTTAAAAAAAATAATTACCACTTCTATATGAGTTGTATTTCATTTAAATTTATAGGCATACATAATGATATTTGATATATATATATATATACTTTTATTCGACCCAAACAAAGTATATTGCCACTGAAACATATACGGGCGCTATAATATGAGCCACAGTTAAAAGGAAGATGTTTTTAACAGTAAATTTAAATTTCTGCAAGCTACTTATGGTCGGAGACACAGTGAGCGGGAAGAAAATTCCAAAAGCAAGCTCTTAGCTTAAAATGTCTTACGAAATCTATTGACCTCTAGAGTACAGTGAAGTCTTTTTATTATAGTCGGATTGTTTTAGGGGATTTATGTTTAGGGGTACAAGGGGAAGTAAGTTCATCGATATAAATTATGTGGAAGAACTTGTAAGGCAAGCTCCGGGATACAACACGGCGTTGATGCGACAGAGGAGGTAGCTTGGCATATATGTACATTCGAAATTATATATTAAAATCTATTTTCAGGATATATATATATATATATATATATATATATATATATATATATATATATATATATATATAATTCAAATAGTTCTCAATATGCACTAATAATACAATAATAATAATAATAATAATAGTAATAATAATAATAATAATGATTAGAAAGGCATATCTATGTCACCATTACTGTTTATCATAGCACAGATACCACTCCACTCTATCATTAGGAAATGTAATGCTAGATACAAGCTAAAGAAACAGAACGAAGAATAAGCACTCACATGTATATGCACAACTTGAAACTATTTTCAAAAAAGAAACTGGAATAACCTATAAAGATAACCAGAATATTCATACATGATATTCAAATTGAATTCGGAATAGAAATGTGTGCACTGCTAGAGTTGGAGAATAGAAGACTGGAGACACTGGAGGGCATGGAACCGCTGAAACAAGATGGGATGAGAGCACTTGGCGAACATGATACGTACAAATATTTAGGGTTCTGGATGCAGACACCATCAAAGCTACAGGAATGAAAGATAACATTTTAAAATAATACCCGAGAAAAACAGGAAACTCTTAGAAACAAAACTATATAGTGACAATCTAAACAAAAAAAACTTGTACAGTATCACTAACAATATTCACTAGGTCATTCATTGGCTAGACCTAAGAAGAAGTTATATCATTTCGAACGAAACACGAGGAAGGTAATGTCTATGCATTATGCATTACACCCGAAATATGATACTGACCGACTCTACATGAAAAGGGACGAATTATTTGGTGTCTTTCAGATAACTCATTTAGAGGAATATCTTAACTCAGGAAATGATAAAACATGCAGTCATAGTTTCTTTAGCTTGAAAACATTGTTCTTTAGTAATCAGTAACTTTGTACATGTTGCTAGATCATTAGTTCATAAGTTTACGCTGGAGATAGTGATAGTTAGACGCACACAGACATACATAAGTGTCAATGGTTGTTCACACAAAATATCCGCCGACTGCGATAATTGTAGTAGGTGTCATGCTACCTTAAATTGTCCCACAAGGTCTTAGCGTCTATTCTACTGGGTATTGGTGTTCTTAAAACGGTTGTTAAGCCATGGATAGATAATCTATGCAATTGAAATCCATATGTCTTTCAACAAGTCCTGGCACTCATTCACTAAGACATTGTGACCCAGGACTGGTTATCAGAGACTTTTTTTACCATCATATGACCCCCAGCATGTGACTTCCAAACTCACGGGATTAAAATCATATGTGCGATTACGTGTGGTGCCTTGTTGAAAGGGAATCTAATCTTACAGTAGTATAGCTTCACTAAAACAGATTCATAGAAGGCAAAGTCGAATTACATAAGAATGGCTATCAAGAATATTGGTATCAATTTGATTTAAATATATACATTTTTTTACAATATTGGTGATTATTTAACATACTAAAATTGTCCTACAAAAGTCTTCACGTCCTGTTTTTTTCTGTTTTTTAGAAAGCAAGTCAGCGATTTAAATGAATTACTTCGTGAAACAAACATCCGTTGTAGGTAAAATTATTTCAATATGAAATATAATTTACTAATTAACTTATTAACCAGAATCCAGTTCGATGTTTTCGAAAAAAAGTCAGTCATTTTAATTAAATTTACTATTTCATTATAATAGCATTCACCTGTTGTCTTCACTGTGTAAAAAAAGCTTGTTCACAAAAAATAGCATTTAACTAGCGCACTAGAAAAGTTGAAATTGATTTTTTGCTAACATACATCGATACCAGTACTAAGCAATGTTTCGCTTGTATTTTCTGTCGTTAAATTATTCAGAGAAACGCTTTCAAGAAACAAAAGGTGATTAACTCAATTATAGTATAATTTAAGATGTACGAACATTAAATTATGATCGGTTTACAAGTGAAACTGTCCATTGGATACCGTCGGATTTAACAAATCAATTGTGTATTGGTAGATATATACCTATTACAATAAACTAAACACACCCCATATATAATCCTTCCTAAAACATCCGACGTCTACGGTTATATAATGTTAATAACACAGGAGCTGTGCAGACTCTTATGTTAAATAACCTTAAGCCCGGCCAATACTTAGATAGGTAACTGTTCTGAAAAACTGTTTATTGTTATGTATTAAGTGAACTGTACATTACTCTGATGATTTTCTGCTAAATTATAAAATACTTAAGCAATTTGTAAAGATAATGTTAGGCTATATTATCGATCGTTGATAATACGACTAGTTGAATAATAACGCAAGTAGTCATAGAATTACACAACTCGTTCAATCATAACACAGCTCGTCGAATAATAACAGAACTAGTCTAACAATAATACAAGTAAACACATAATAACGCAATTAGTCCAATAATAACGCAACTAGTCAAATTATAACAATACTTGTCTAATCATACTGAAACTAGTCCAATCATCGCGCAGGTAGTCGAATACTGACACAATTATTTAATTAATAACGCAACTGCTCAAATAATAAGACAACTTGTCTAATAATAACACAACTATTCAAATAATAACACAACTAGCCCAATAATGACAAAACTAGACAAATAATAAACATAACATGTCCAATACAAATACAACTCGTAAAATAATAACACCACATGTCAAATAATAACGCAACTACTCCAGTAATAACTCTAGTATTTTTACTGATTATCACACTCATTTGAAGCATTGGTCCATATCATTACAAAGATATCAGAACATATACCATCACATGTATATATATATTATATATATATAGATATATAGTTATATATATGTATATATTGATATATAGTTATATATATATATATATATATATATATATATATATATATATATACATAAAGATATGTAGATATATAAACATGTACATATATATATATATACATATATATATTATATATATACATATATATATAGATATAGATAGATATATAGATATATAGTTATATATATCTATATATTGATATATAGTTATATATATACATATAGATATGTAGATATATAAATATGTACATATATATATATATATATATGTATATATATATATATATGCATACTTTGTTTCCTTCTTTTTAGAAAACAAGACAGCGATTAAAACGAATTTCTTTGTTAAATTAAAATCATACGTAGCAAAAATTGTATCGTTCTAAACTCTCATTTACTGTTTAAATCATACAACGATGCATTTAGGGTTCCTTGAAAATAGGTCAGCTATTGTAATGAAATAATTCTTTAAATTATATATTCCTGGTTTTAACTCTATTATCCAATCCTCGTATATTATAATACACACATTACGCTTACTCCAGCGCTACGCTGGGTATAAAGAGCTTGTTTATGGTAAATAACATTAAACCAGCCGATTTAGATGGCATTTCTTTCTCATATTTTCCATAGAATGCGAATAAACATACATTTAAAAATTCGCTGTTATATTTGAATAATACAAAAACTGGCATTACCTACCAACCAAATAAAACCACTCTTCTGTTTAGAAACACAGACACACACGCGCGCATATACACACATACTAATGGAAAAATATGAACATACACATAACAATCAACATATATACACATATGACTGTCCGTTTATTATTTGAGACGGAATTAAATCACTGAATAATCAATATCGTTCCTGTCAAGGCAATATAATGAAATGAATTCATTAAAACTATTGTCAATGGAAAACCTTTCTGAGAATGTTTTCAACATGAATTTAATGGTTGGAGGTAATATATATATATATATATATATATATATATATATATATATATATGAGAAAGGAAGGATAAAGGTAATCCGACGTAATGGGAGATGAAAAAGGAAAAAACAAAAAGGATGTTTTTGTATGTATACATCAACGTTTCGTCTTTACTTGTAAGACTTCTTCAGGATGTAATATTAAGAAAAATGTCATGCAAGTACGTGCACATATTGGGTTGACATGGTTGGTTGATGGATGAAAGTAATAGCCACTACTGGAAGCAGTGGGACCTAGGTCCGTGCTAGGTTATGCTGTAGTGTGGAATGAAATAAATGTGGTTGGTTCTTAGTGGAAAAAGTGGAAGGGTTGGGGTGAGCAGGGATGATGTGGATGGTTGTAAGTGAGAAAGTTTGGAGGGGTAGGGGTGAGCAGGAAATAATGTGGGTGGCAGTGAGTGAAGAAGTGGAGGGGTGAGGAAAGAGGTCAGTTTGTCAAAGATTCTCCCTCCTCTTTCCCCACCCCCACTTCTTCACTCACTGCTATCCTCATTATTTCCTGCTCACCCCCACCCCTCCACACTTTCTCACTTACAACCATCTACATCATTCCTGCTTACCCCAACCCCTCCACTTTTTTCCACTAAGAACCAACGACATTTATTTCTTCGGTAAGGACGGGTCGGTTTTGGAGTAGAAACCTCTTATATTGTAAGGACGAATATTCAACACCGTTCACTAAGTAATGACTTCAGGGAAATAAGGAAAAACACAAGTCACCGGTAAAAAGTTAACGTGGCTGGCTTTGGTTATCACTATAACAATTGGTAATGCACTGTCTGTTGTTATTATTTGTTTTGGGGGAATGTGCTATGTGTATACGTATGTATGCGCCGTATTATTGCATTTCTGTTTGTCGGCGTCATCTGCTGATGAGCGGATATTATTAGTAGCAGTATTATTATTATTATTATTATTATTATTATTATTATTATTATTATTATTATTATTATTATTATTAGCCACATATTTGTGCTAGTAGTTTTATTTTATTGGTCAGTAAAATGTGTTTGTTTGTATTTTACAAAAAAAGAAAATTACCCCATCCGATATTTTAATAACTAAAACACGGAATAATAAAAACAGTTTCAAAACAAAAGTTACCCTTTACGCCGTAAAATGTAAAACAACAAATCCTAAACTCACTTAAGGTCGTAAAAAGATAATAATATTTGAAGCGTTTCAAATAATAAAAAATATGTACCTAAAATCAAATCAACAATTAAAAAAATAAAATACAGTTATTTAATTGCTCAGTAAAATGTGTTTGGTTTTTCTTACTAAAAAAATAGTAATTTTTAAATCAATTATTTTTAGAATTAAATAATTGATTCAATAAATTTGTGCTTTAAGACACTTGCTAATAATATTAAAAAAAACAAAACACAACGTTTTAATTAAAAAATCAAAGTAAATATATCATTTTTGGGCGACAACAGAACATGATCATATATAGATGCCGTCGACCCCGCGTGGTATAAGGATTGTTACACGTCAAATAGCCATCTGTCACACGCGATACTTTAGAACTTTTAATGAAAACAAACCAGTACTATTCGAATGCGGATATTGTTTATATAAACAGTAATATGGCATTTATAAGTTGTGACGATGTTGAAGTCGATATAACATCAGTGTGTTAAAATTAGAACGGGTTTCAATCTCAACATGAATGTAGTGCTGTGATACAGCAACCCGTTTGACTGTAGATAGTATAAATCCAGAAATAGTTTCAAGTGTAAAACGAAACTCAATTAAATATAACATTATATGGAGCTATACACATTTAGCCAAATCATTTCCGACTGAAGTGGTGAAAAAGTGTAAACGTACTAAATATTATGTAAGAATTAAAAATAACAAAACAATACATAACAGACAATGAGTTATTCCGACTTTAATTGGTGTCTATCAAGCCTAGAAATAAGCACCACAGTCTTATATTCTTTATTTATTAAATAATTATCGGGAATTTCGTCATTAGATAACAAATGCGCGATTAATAGTGGGTGACTAGAGTTTGACACAGAAAGAGAACACAAGAAAAACAGAATATACAAGAATGATAACAAAGAAAAAAGAAAGAGAAACGGACAAAAAGAAAGTGTGTCATTGAGGAAATTTTCAAATGAAAGGTAGATTGATAAAACTATGTGCTAAGGATTTTGGACCTATGCTGAAGGTGCATATCACATCTATATTCTAATAAAGAGGAAGACAGAAAAAGTCAGAAATAAATGCGGTATCTACAGATGGAATTTATTTTAACACCTTAAAGGGAATGGAATTAGTTATACAACTTTCAAAGTATGCATGCACACTAAATACGCACCCAATCACATATTAATCACATTTACATAACAATTGGGTGTACGGGACAAGATATAGTTGACAATAAAAGTCCAGGTAGCATATCCTAGAGAGACAGACGAAAAGGCAACATTATTAGAAAACATAAGACAACTTTAAAAAAGTATATAACCTATTTTTGCCAAAAACATATTTGAAGTCTCTAATAAGTTATATAAAATGCAAAACTCTTTCTGGACACTAGATACATGATGTATAAAGGCCCCATTTTATTTCGTATGTTCATATATTTCACAAATAGACAGGAGGTTGGAAAATATTAAAGAGAAGAAAATAACAAAAACCGTCTACCATTTTGACTTGCGTAAACAGTGTAGTTTTGAACTTGCTACAGGTTCACGGTTTAGATATAAAGAAATGCACAAAACTATACAAATAAAAAACTGAAAACGGAAAGAAATAAAAAGAGGAAAATTAAAGAGAAGCTAATGTGATAATGAAAACATGAAATAATAAAACAAATGAAAGAAATTTAAATGTAAACAAATGTAAAAATGATGAAACGAGAACCATCCACCATTGTGACTTGCGAAAACAGTGTAGTTTTAAACTTGGTACAGGTTCACGGTTTAGACATAAAGTTTGCTAAGCTTAAGAACATTCCCCTTAAGAAGATCATAGATTACATCGACCGAATTGTTGTGAAAATAATAAACAATAATAAAAACAGTTGTCGAAATAATCTAACCAATACAAATGATCAATTCCCATCTTAAAGATTCCGAAAAATGATGATTTTCAATTTAGTGTTAATTAACTTTAATATGTATTTGACTAAAAAGAAACGAAACAAACGGTTGGCATCAATTAAATGCAGTATACCAACATTCTAAAATTGACAAAGTATGTAGTATGTTGTTATGCAATTTCATAGTATATAGAGTATTATTTTAATAAATATCAATTACATTTTTCCAAATGCTAAGTGTAATAAGGTGGGAACAAATAAATAAAATATCAAATTAAAAGTATATTATATATATCTCCACGAATCTACTAGGTCATATATAAGTCTGTTCAGAAAGTTCGTGCCAATTTTCATTACTTCATGTTTTAACACGTACGAACATGTCAGGTTATTGACAACTATAGCATAATTAAATGTCAGTTTAGGGCATACGTCAGAGTATATTTTAGGAAATAAATAAAAAGAATTACATGTGTTAATTTTGGAGCAGTTTGACAATCCAAGCGTAGGACCCATTTTAGGCACTGGCGTCTTTTTTATTATCCTAAAGGCAGAAATACATTTCAAACAAAAAAAAAGTTGTGTGCAGTGTATAGTGATGATGCTTTAATTGACATAACTATGGCAATGTGGTTTACAGAGTTTAGAGCTGAATATTTTAGTTTTTATGATAAGGAACGCTTAGGCAGACCACCATCTACAGATGTCGTCTAAATCAGACATTAATTAAAAATAACCCATATTACACCACACGAGAACAAGCATAAACGCTTAACATCAATATAATCAGTCTAAAAACATTTTGTAAGACTTAAGTGCACAAGTTGATACGATGATTAGGATTCAGATGATTAAAATTCGCCACGAACTTTCGAAAATTCTAATACATTTATGAGTGTTTTGCGTGATTTACTATTTGCATTAATGTTTATACTATCGGTTTGTCTTACTAAGTTTAAAGTGTCATGATTTATTTTTCTAACTAGAATATGTTTGTTGACTATGGTTTCCATCTGCTTTAGGTTGTAGACCCCCTCATTCTGCCATCGTGTATGTTTATCCAGTTAAGACGTTTCTCCTTCCTTTTTTTACCCGGCTCTTTTGTACAGACATTTAAAAACGTAAACTATCCCTTTTATATTTTATTCCGTACAGAATTACATTTTTACAATGATGTTCCAGAAAATATGAAATACTGTAGAAGGTACAAGGAACAAATAGGGTGGAAGTAAATGTATTAGTTGTATGTTGTAAGTTATGCATTGTTCTCATCAACTTTACTTTGTGTTAAATACGTATGGAGTAATATATTAGACATATTCCTATTAGTATTATTTTATATCTTAATACAATCGTATGCTTAATAAAGAATATTGTAAATGTTGGACATAAAATAAAACTTCGACTACATAATTACTTACTAGGCACTATCCTCGAGTGTTTTCGGTCACCCTGTAGAAATTTGGCCAGGAAAACCTGGCATAAGGATGCTTAACCCTACAAGAGACCCTGACCAAATATTCCAAATAACTTAGTATTCGAAGCCCTGATAATATCTCCTGCATTCGACTACACGCCTATACGAAGAAGGGTGCACCTTCTTCTCGTGATGTTACCTCAACTAACACACTTAATCGTATAATAACCACCAAACCAAGTGAATTGTTGTCCTTGAATCCGGTAAGACCAAGCAGCCAAATGAAAAATATACTATAACATAATAAACTGGTAAATTTTGGTGAGGAAATGTAATGTTCTTAACTTCATTACAAACCGAACGCTTGAGAGGTAAGGGAGAATTTTAATGGAACACTCGAATATATGTATGTATCTCATATATATATGGCAGCAAGTCATTATCTAAGCAAGCGTTGTTGATAGTCACGGAACTTTCCCCTTTGTATATCTTCTTCGTGGTGTGTGGTTGAGTTCATTTTATTCTATACTTTGTATGTTTGGTTTTATTGTGTATTTATTTATTTTATTTATTCTTATTTTTGCTATTATTTATTTATTTATTCATTATTATTCATTCTTATTACTATTATACTGGCATTTTTCATGGCATTTTAATAGACATTTAAAAAAAGCAATGGATTAAAACGTATTTTTTTTTATTTATTTAAAACAAATTGTTTTCATCAGTTTATTTTCATTTAATTATGGAATACTTTTAATATGTTAGTACCTGTGTTGACAGCTACTCTACAGATTGCTACCTGAAACCAGATGGATAGCTCGACGGTTTGAGAACCTCACGAAGAGGATATACAAAGGAGAAAGTTCCGTGACGTTCAACAACGCTTGCTTATATATATATATATATATATATGAGTGTATGTGTCTGTGTGTATGTATAGGTATACATTATATTTCTGTAGACAACACAATTTGTAACATTAAATATTATGGGACTAACATCTTAAAAGTAAACTTGAACAAATAATTAAGTGTTGATTGTTTTTATAATTGATTTATAATCGCATGTACTACCCAAAGATAAATCACCCTAACACTTCCTAATAGGTCATTGTAACAATAAGCTTGTTAAATGATTGCCAAAACATTAAAATACCCATCAATACTGATAAGTAAATAATGGGAGGTAAGTGTATTTCTTTAAAATGAAACTGAAATTAAAACATTTTACTTTTGTATATATATATATATATATATATATATATATATATATATATATATATATATATATATATATATGTGTGTGTGATAAAGAATGAGAAAATGTTCCGACGTAATGGGAAATTAAATAAGGAAAACCAAAATATTAATTAAATATCCATCTACGTTTCTACCTTAATTAGAAGAATTCACCGGGACGGAAGATTTAAGAAAAAAAAACAATACAGCATACACTACTAAAATCTGAATAATAAATGTGAGGAAACGCTCAGCAGTTAAAACGTTTCTCAGCGTTCTAACTGCTGAGCGCTTCTTTACATTTATTTTCAGAGTTTGGTACTTGTTGCTGTATGTTTTTCTTTTCTTCAATCTCCCGTCCTCAAATAGGTGGCTCTCCTGTGCGGTCATGTGTAAGCTAGGCGCCCAAAGGAAGACCCGCGTTTTTGTTCTCTCTCTTTATTAGCCACTCACATATAAATTCTAATTGTATTATTTGTATGTACTTAATTCTGTGTTTGACTTAAATGTGTGTAATTCTGTATATATTTATATCTATATACTGTTTTATCGCCTGTCTATTATTTCATACTCAAGTAATTCCTGAACTCACACGCTGGCTGGATAATTAATTAATTATTTAATTAATTTAGTTGTTTCTAACGTAGCAATACCAATAGACGGTGCAGGAAATTGATCCTATTGCTATCTTTTAAAACAATATATCCCGCCCACTCTTGTAACTCGGCCAACGAGCAGCAAATAATAATAAAAATACGTCCTAACTTAAAGCAAAGTAAAAAATGTTACTAAACCGCGTGACCCCCCCCTTCCCGTCAAATTCCATCCTAAATAAGTGGCTCTCCTGTTCGGTCATTTGTTAGCTAGGCACACAAAGCATAACCCGGTTTGTTTTGGCCACTCACATATAATTTTCTAAATTCTAATGTGTATTATTTTAATTAACTTAATGATGTGTTTGACTTAAATGTGTTTAATTCTTGATATATATATATATATATATATATATATATATATATATATATATACATATATATCTATATGTATATACTGTTTAATTGCCTGTCTATTGATTTCATACTCAAGTAATTCCTGAACTCAAGTGTTGACTCTCTTTCTCTTATTTGTACTTACTTGTGACAGGTATACTTATCTTCACCTTTCTGTTCCCTTTGGAGGATACAGTAAATTGTATGTATATATATATATATATATAATCTTTTCAAGCTGAGAGGGGTCGGAAATACCCGACTCGTACACGGGCGCAGGCTATTTTTCCCTCTCGGTGTGTTGGACACGTAAGACCTTGTCAGGCGATTAATTTAAGAGAAGAAAATCTCTGATAATTAAACCTTGCTACTAACTACTTACGTCGTGGCAGCAAACCGTTTTGGAGGGAGACATCCTTAGTCCTTTTTGACAACCTTCCTAGATCTGGAATCTCGAACATAATATCTTGTTTGCAAACCTAAAATTGCTTAAGGAGTATATAGGTTTTGCCTATCGCCGCCCTTGACTCTCATTCTCTGTCTATTAGCCAGGCGCAGAGGTACCAGTGCTGGGACGCCTAAAAACACAAGGTCAGTGCTTGGCTTTCTTTTCTTACTAGGACAATTGACGCTGTCTCTCTTTCTATATATTTAGGCAACTTGGGATTTTTTTCCGTCACTAAGTCTTACTTTACCAGTCTGGGTCGCTCTTGTTACGACAGGTTGAGGGCAGGAGCCCACACTCTTAGGTAACGCTAAGAATGGCTGATCATCATCAGTTGCATAATGCCCTGGGTAGTTGTACGTGCCATGTCGCGCATGGGAAAGGGACCCTACAGTTATATTCGGTGGGATTTCCTGAGGCCACAGTGACTAGGTCGCGAATAATGAACTGGTGTGTGAGCTTTTTGGAACCTAACAAACCCCCACCTTGCCCATCCCACTCTATATCAAAACAAACATGGCATTGCCAAAAATATAAAAGCAAACCTAAACTAGAGACCCATTAAAAAACACCTTCGCCTCCGCCAATGGAGATCGCATTCACAAATATACGGGGACTTAGAACCAATATCAACGACGTAAGATCCTTTCTCCTTACAACCCCCGGATATCCTAGCACTAAGTGAAATAAACCTTCAATATTAAATCTCCTCTCACCACTTTAACATGACTGACTACCTCATACTCTATTATAAATACTCTGACAAACATATGCACAAAGTAGGAATTTATTTTGGGAACACCCTCCCCCTGACTAGAGAACACAGGTTAGAATCAGAGTACCTTACCTACATGTGTTTTAGATTGACCCTACATAACAGCGTTAGTTACTTATATTTCTTATACCGTTCCCCTTCGACCCAGGCGTGTACCCTGCTAAACTATGTCTCTAAAGATACAAGGTGTATTAGTGAATCGGATTCGTGCCTGTTACCATCTGAGATTGTTATTTTCCTACGCTGATTAGAGTCGTAACCTCAGAACGCTTCTCAGGTAGATAAAATATTAAAAATAATTTAATATTGTATATATATAGGCACAGAGTGAGAGAGATAGATAACATGAGCACTAATATAATATAGTCGATGTATTCAATACTAAACACACGCACATGTAGCATATATGTATGCAGCAATCAGTATAAACAGCACATATGCAGATATGTTTTTTTAAATGTTTCAAAAGAATTTACGATCATGTACATATTCCATTTATATCAAATGATAGCATGCTATAAAACTACTTTGTAAATGTTAATTAATTGATAATGTATCTGAGAAAAATCTAACTTATTTATCTAAAGATAGAAAGAAAATTTTCTGATGAAATTCAAATTAAAATAAAATTGAGAATAAGAAGACCAACGACTGTAATTTATATTTCAGAACAGTTTCTTTTGACAGATTTAATGTTGAAGTTGTACTCTAAAACTATTATCTCTCTTAAAGAATTCTGTAAACAAATAGTTCGAAGTTTCAAGTCGGTTAAATTCGGGCTTGAATGTCTCCTTTCCTTAAAAATCAATTATTTTTTACTAAGAAATATCTCCGAATAAGTTCAGCCGGAAGGTGTTAATGAAATTGAAGTCGTTCGCTAAAAGAAAACAAACATAATTAAAATATAGTGTTTCAAAATCGAAAAAAATTGGAACACTATCTTTAAACACAAATCTTATATATAAAGTAAAGACGTTTTTTCCCCTGTACCTTCGCGTCGAATAGGAAAATAACCACATACATCACAGGCTACTAAACTCACCGCTATACTACACTTATTCACTCGAGCGTGTTTTAGTAAAGTTGTTATTATTTTTTCCAACCTAACACTAAATATTATATTTGGCCCACCATCAACGTCTCTTCGAAAAACCAACTCCATATAGGTGGTAGCAAAGACTTTTCCCCCTAACAATTGTGTACTGTGACTACACTCATCGACACCGGGTACTAATAAACACAGTTTACTTTTCACAAAACAGTCCGTCCTTATTTATTATTTGCCTGGTATTAATTTACTACATAATATAAAGCAATACGCAAACAAATAATAACCGCTCCCGTTCAATCCGATGATATCTCGCGAATATCAGATTACGTTTTTCCTATTTCTAACTATGATTTCCACATTTACATTCATTCCGGAATTAAGCGAATGACATTAACGAACACAGTACCTGCAACATTTATTCTTCAAACATGACGGCTAAAATTCCTTCATTAAATCGACTTCCTACTTAATTCAATAGCCGTCAAGATACTACATACTAACAAATATATTACATTCCATCTCTAAACAATTATATAAAAAAATTACGTTTTCCATACTAAAACAAAACAAATAAACTTACTTCTACCGATTTTGACCCACCGTAATACTTTACGAAAAAAAAAAAAAAACAGATTACGTTAATAAAAAAACACGGTTACAGAATAACCGAATTACATTCCCACATTCTTGAATTCAATAGCCGCCAATATACTACATACTAACAAATATATTACATTTCATCTCTAAACAATTATATAAAAAAATTACGTTTTCCATACTAAAACAAAACAAATAAACTTACTTCTACCGATTTTGACCCACCGTAATACTTTACGAAAAAAAAAAACAACAGATTACGTTAAGAAAAAAACACGGTTACAGAATAACCGAATTACATTCCCACATTCTTGCTTCGCACGGATTCTTCCCATTCTTTTAATGTCTATTCATTTAAATGATAACTGTTCATTTCCACAAATAACTGTTGACTATTTTGAGAAACTTTTAATTCGTACAATAACAAAAAAAACAAATATTCTTTTTATAAATTATTACTAACTAAAATACAATAACAATTGCTTCTTTGGCAAAACTTCCCTAACCGTTAAATACTTTGATAAAATAAACAAATCATAAACAAACCGAAAAGATACATTTTTCCTTTACGTTTTTCTCATTATTACACTTAAAGGACAGCGATTACATAATAACAAACATGAAAATTTCCAACTATAAAAAATAAGATAAAACAATAACGTTTTTACTTACTAAAAAAAAAAAACTTGACTTCTACAGAATTTGACCCAACGTAATACGTTCGGAAAAAAAAGTTAGATTAGCCGAACGACATTCCATACTTCTTCCTTCGCACGTATTTTTCCCATTCTTTTAATGGCTATTCATTTAAATGATAACTTTTTATTTTCACAATAACTGTTCACTATTTTGATACAGTTTATTTCATATAATAAAAATAAATATTATTATTTTTATAAATTATTAATAAATAAATTACACTAACAATTGCTTCCTTGTGAAAAGTTCCCTCAACGTTAAATACTTTCAGAAAATTACCAAACCATACACAAACACCATAGATACATTTTTTTTTAATCCAATGTTGGGGGCGGGGGGGGGGGAAATTGAAATCTCAGCGATTAATTAAAGAGGCCTACAGATCTTTGTATAGAAATTCCATTTTCTTTGGCTCAAAAGACAATTGGAAAATGAGCATTACAAATTGTATTCGGATGGTCGGGGGGAAATAAAATGACGATTATATGATTATTTTCAATAAGGAAGACTATTCGCTATTTTTTTAATTGACTGCGATTGAGTGACATGAGTCAAATGCCTAGCAGCGGGGTGTGGCGGGATTGATAGGTTGATGTGGTGGATCTGTTTTGAAAAGTAACAAAATATAAATAAACCGAAAAGAAAAATATCGTATTCGAGGGAGGGGGGCATAAAACACCGAATTGTACAATGTATTTAAAGCGACAGAAGACTCAGGAATGTGTGGAAAATCCATCAACGTTAATTATAGTATTTCGAAAAGTAAAACAAATAAAACTAAACCGAAATTAAAAAAAAACATGTATAGGGAGGGGGGAAATTGTCTATTATATGATTATTTATAATAATAAAGACTATTCTATATTTTTTAATGACTGCGATTGAGTCACATGAGCAAAATGCCTGGTGGCGGACGATGGTGGCCGTGAAAAGTGCTGCCCGTTTTATGTTACGATTCACCTTCTGGCGAGCAAATGTATGGGGCGATTAGATATAACTCTTTCTCAAACACTAAATTAGATATTGTTCTTGCAAAGCATGCTTCACAGAGAAAATCTATATATCCAACAATTTCAGATGGCGACGGAGCATAATGGAGGTGCAACAAAAATTGAGATCCTATGACATAGATTCAGTAATCAGTGTGGAACTTCCGGATTCAGTAGGCACCATATGATTCATGGACCATGTGGAAACATAAACAGATGTTCACTCTGTCTCAAAGATGGACACTGCAGTAAGAGATATCCCAGACACTTCTTGAGTGAAACTCAATCGGATACAAATGGCTACCCACAATATCGACGACTATCTCTTTTAGCTGGAGGTTTTGAGATCGCAGTTACCCTACCTGGCAACATAACAGTTCCTGTAGACAACCGATGCGTTGTACCACATAATAACCTGCTTTGTAAGATTTGTTATGCACATATCAATGTTGAATATTGCAACAGCGTGAAATCAATAAAATACATTTGTAAATATGTAAATAAAAGTAGTCATCAAGATACCTTCACACTTGAAAGTAATGCTCATGATGAAGTTAAGAGATACGAAATGGGACGTTACATATCAACCAATGAAACCATTTGGAGAATACTTAACTTTCACATACATGTATATCATCCCCCAGTTATTCACCTATCAGTTCATCTAGAAAATGGACAGTGGATATACTTTACTGAAAGTACTGCGGCATATAGAGTTGCTTCTGTTTGAGAATACTTCAACACAATGTTAGAGGTACACAGAGCTTTAATGACCTAAAAACGATCAATGGTCAAGTTATGACTACATTCAGGGATGCATGTAGTGCACATGGACTACTTGAAGATGATAACCACTGGGATGCTACACTACAGGAAGCATCTATATCTGATTCTGCAAACAATTTTAGACATTTGTTTGCGATCATGTGCAGTGTATCATCCAAAACGACTTCGGGATGCACACAAAAACACTTTTAGACGACATCTTCAATATGGCTTTAGTACATATAGAAGCTATTACTTATAGGATGAATGGTAAAACACTGACAAAATGGGTCTTACCTCACCTAATCGATCTAATACACATCCGGTCATTACTGCATGGACGCGTGAAAAGACATTTGTTACCAAGTTAATTCCTGCTAAAGTTAGGTCAGAAAGCAAAATAGCTGTGCCAGTGGCATCATCGGCCATTATCCTTAACAAAAGATGCTGATCCAATTTGTCAAATAGAAAAAGGATCAGATCCAGCTAAAGTTTTACAGAATTCTTCCTTGATCGTATGGGATGAATGTACAATGGCACATAAACAAGCGTTCGAGGCTCTAGATAAAACATTGCGTGATCTCAAGAAACGTGATGTTGTTATGCGTGGCATAACACTTTTATTATCAGGTGACTTCCGACAAACGCTTCCTATTGTTCCACGTGGAAGTCCCGCTGGCGAGCTAAATGCTTGCATTAAATTGTCATATTTGTGGAAGTACATTAACACTGTAACGTTATTTACAAACATGCGTGTACATCTCAATTGTGACCCAATGGCTGGTGAGTTTGCCTCCCTACTCCTAAAAATAGCTGATGGCAAGCTTGCAACAACCAATAATGGCACGATTGTTATTACTCCAGGTATTGGCTCAATTGTTTCATCAATCACAGAACTTACTAGCAAAGTTTATCCAAATATAGCCGAAAACTATGTGCATCCTGAATGGCTAACGGAGAGAGCAATTCTAGCTACTAAAAATGACATGGTACATGTCGTCAATCAACGACTCCTTGATGAAATTCCAACGCATGAAACCTCATGTGATAGAAGCTGTAATACTAACTGGTGTGGCAAGGAGCAAACTGACATTCTTTCCCAGAATACCCATTATTCCGTCGGATTCTGCAATAGAATTTAAAAGGCTTCAGTTCCCAGTTACATTGTGTTTTGCCATGACAATTAACAAGTCCCAAGGACAATCATTGGCAGTGGTTGGTCTAAACTTGACTTCACCTTGCTTTAGCCATGGACAGTTTTATGTAGGATGTTCAAGGGTAGGCTCTCCACAATGTCTATACATATTGGCACCAGAAGGTAAAACATCAATCCTATTTTAATTACTTAAATTACTTCCAGTGAAATGATTTATTTTCTGAAGCTATTTATTTAACTTATAAATTAAAATCAGGCTGTTATATTTCCCCGGGCAACGCCGGGACACGGTTCCTGCTAGTAATATATATAATATATAATATATATATATATATATATATATATATATATATATATATATATATATATATATATTTATATACATAAATCATAGTTATTATTGTTACACCGGCCGTTCTAACAGAAGGGAAACTACACCGGTGCTCACTATAAATATTGCGAGTAGACAATCATCAAAGAGAAAAAGAAAATATTGTCACTGTCTAGCCGAGTGCCAGTCAGTTTCCTTACCTTTGTATCTTTTAGGTTAATACACTTGTGATCTTAACCCAACCTCTACTTGACTTGTTTTTATTGTTGGACTACTTCACAACAATTATACACACACACACACACACACACACACACATATATATATATATATATATATATATATATATATATATATATGCATATATATAAATTATATATATATATATGCATATATATAAATTATATATATATATATATGTATATATATATATATATATATATATATATATATATATATATATATATATATATATATATTGACTATAATAGCTGATGTTTACGTAAGCGGAAGAGACATTTAATTTTGAATACACCGGTATACGCGTTGTCGATGCGAAATACAACGTCATAATGCGTGGGTAAAATCTGTATACATTGAGTAGATACTAATTATATTATCGACTTCGAAATTGCACCGACCATTTGTGTAAAAAAAATAAAAAGTTAGGAATTCTACGTAAAGTCACACAACCGCCATATTGACTTAAATTTAGGTTACTGGATACTAAATATCGAGTAAACAGGAAATAACACCTTGGAGACGACTGTCTTTATTTTACAGACAATCATTAATTTCCATTGCTCTACACGGGTGTTTGTAACTAATAATGTCTTCGAGATCAGGATTGAATGCGAGTATATATTCCAAAGATGTATAATGGCTTGATCTCTGTGTAACACAAACAGAGCAACGGTCATCAGATTGGTGATCATTTAACACTAGAAGAGACGTGTGGATATAATTGCTCAACGTACCGTGAGTTTTTCTGTTATAAGTGGCGACAGCAATGGAGGAATGTATATGTGATGTTGGGGGCAGCTGACTAAGCAGACGCCAATGGTGAGACTTATAATTGGTCTGTGTGGACGTTGAAGCGTTGTAACGCATCGTAATCATCTAAAAATGTTTATCCTCTTATAAGTTGAAGTGTGTATTTTCCCGCTAATGTGTTGTTGCTTAGCTTTACAAATATCCTATTACTTTGTTATTCAATGTTTTCAATGTTTTTCTTTAATTTAAATAGAAATGCGTTGCTTATATGCAACCGAAACTACGCCGCATTTCAGAAAATAGAGAGCGTTATATTTAGAAATATTCTGTTTTTATACTAAAATATTGAGAATGATTTTTAGCATAAACAAATTTGACTCTATTATCTCGACTTACATGCTTAAAAGTAGTTCAGCGGCAAACGGTTACGTGTGTAAACATGTATCCATTATTTTACTTCCGGTAAATGATTTTAATTATGTTATACTTTAAATATTAAAAAAAACCTTTTCAGTATTATTTGTTCATAATGGGCACAGACGTATTTAAAACTATTCTTGTAAAATAAATATAAAACAATATTTTAAAGCAATTTATTTTCAAAAACAACACAGTATTTGCTTTAAAAATATTTACATTGCATTACAAAGATAGTTTCTGATAGTTTCATTCGAAATAAAATAAATATTTGATTATTTAATTTTGTAAAAACAATATTAGAACCTATTTCTTTTAAAAATTATAATACAAATACAATTCTTAAATTTGCAATGACAACACATGTGTTCATTTTGTAATTGTTTACCAAAAATAAACAGGCGACGAATTTCCATAGTAAACGGTCTTTATCCGACGTATTTCTTAAACGAATGGTCGAGTAAAATTATCTTCTTAAATTTTCTTATAATGATATGGATACTAATGTTTACAGATTCGTTGGAGTTTACTGATAAGAAAGCCGTCGTAGTTATTACACTTCCTAGTTCTATCGGTCCCATTGTGGACCTTCTACAGAGAAGTGTGTTCATTTCATAAATATTATGCCACATTCAATATATTAATAAAGCAAATATGTCAGGGAAATGATGCGAAAAAAATAAAATAGTAATATTTTAGATTTTCTTTGCTTGACACATACAACCACCATGGACGCTCTCTGATAAGACCGAAATTAATATCCATATATATTTTCTCATTTCCAATCATTTTATATAATTTAATAGTTATTTCCGCTATTTTTCGTGTAGGTAGTTTTTTTTGTTTAATTAGTCGCTTATGTTCTACGATATATTCGGGACAAGAGTGTCAAACATATCATAGCAAAATAAATGTATCTAAAAACCAAATGTATACAAAATATGTGTATGATTTCCTCCATTTCGTGTTACTGATGCGGCTTTCCCCGAAGCACGAATTTTCGAAAGAATATCAAATAAATGATGATGTCCGTGTCCTTCCGCATACAGACCCTGGTGTTGATAACTGTTTAACATCCTGGGCGTATAAGATCATACACCCGTACATCTTTCTCTCCTGTTCCTCGCTTGTTCGAGAAGCACGCGGACGCCGGTTAGGTTTTAAAGAGTGTTTTTTTAACAGAGTAAAAAGACAGAAACAATTTGTACGAGCGAAAGAAAGAGAGATTGAGAGAGAGAGAGAGAGAGAGAGAGAGAGAGAGAGAAAGACAGACAGACAGACAGACAGACAGACAGACACACAGACAGATACAGAGACAGGGAAAGAGAGAGAGAGAGAGAGAGAGAGAGAGTGAGATATATTTAAGACAAATATATTGGAGGGGGAGATACCACTCATACGTTTAGACAGGCCGACGTTTAGCCATCAGTAACCACCATCTCCGCCCTCCTTTATAGCTGGCAGGGATCGCTACGTTACTCGCGGGCCTTTTGGCTAAGATCAAAGTGTAGTATCTGTTCCGATGGATACTGCACCCCATAGACTGGTATTGTCTTGGCCTTCAAGGCTTGATTTACGCCGGTCTATGGGTGTGTCCTGTGCAGTTCTAGGAGGTCCACCCTCCCAGGCTTCGCCTCCCCTCTTTGGGGATGGGTAAGTTTATTGCTTACTGTCTGAGGCGCCCCTACCGGGGAATGCTGACAGGACTACCCAGGCAATTTTTAAACCCCATTTTCCGATCCGACCTTGGGTCACATCTTACTTGTGGGAGTAAGATAAAAACTGGCCTTGTGCCTAACTCCTGGAGAGGAGTAAATCAATACTCGCGTTAGAACGGTCGGCTGATCGCCAGGCGAAAAGACACAACCGCTCTGATTTCTTCACTTGCGTTCCTGTGCGATTTCTACCCCCCCCCCCCGGCAACCCCTTCGCTATATACCATTTTAAATCCCAAAACGTTATCTATCTCTTACTGACCAGGATCAACGTCGCTTAATTTCGGTTATCTAATGCGAACCGATTATTCAATGGTGGTTGACATGCCGTAAAACGCAATACCCTTCAAGCTTTTTTTAAATACTTATAATATGAAAGCGCATATAAAAATACTTTTTTACAACTTATAATGCTCTTATATCCGTCTTTAACAACCTCGTGAAAATGTTGAAAACTTACAAGTATTCTTATGAATATCGTTGTATATTCTATTGAAAATAAGTCCATTCTAAATAACCATTTGTCAGTCATTGGGGAAATCGTTTTTTACAAGTCGTCAGATCGGAAATAATTAAAGCCAACATCCGAATAGATCCTTTAAACAATTAGACTCATTTCCATTGCAATGTGAGCGACGTGCCACTCAATTTCCTTACTGGTGTCTATTCTAGCCTTTGGACGTGTCTATCATTTACCGATCAGAAATATAGATGGGACCGATATATCGAAACAAGCAGATGAGAGCTGACTCTTAATGTTATCGCTTCCTACCTCATATATTATACAAGAAAACTCATAACCATTTAAAAACATGATGAATTGAATTCCTCTATGTGTTAACATGTGTCTCTTCATAATCAAACATGTGAACAGATGCGAACGTTTCAACTGATATATAATATGTGTTAAATAGTGACACGAAGATAATAAATAAATTGTATATGATAAGAAGAGAATACACTTATCAATGGACTAGACTAAGCATATATATATATATATATATATATATATATATATATATATATATATATATATATATATATATATATTATAATAGATAGTCTGTATATGTTAATGACAGCTCCCAAAAGTAATCAACTGAATTGCACGGACACTTTCCATGATATATCATTGGAAAGGGAGATGTTTATTTGGCAGGTGTAAGTCTGACTACTATGACCACAGACACTCAAACATATAAAGACATTATGCCTCAAAACTATTGATTCGATTGCTATTATATCATGCATAATAAGACTTACACTACTGTATATATATATATATATATATATATATATATATATATCTTTTTTCTATTGTTCTTATCTTTCTGGTTTTTCTGGAGATGTGGCATCCTACCGGATGCCATACGTTCACCGGCTATTTCAGACACTCCAGCCTAGAGATCTTTTTTAAGATTCTAACCGTCCGTTTCATGCACTCGGTTCACCGGAAAGCTTTTGAAATTATTTTTAATTAGTCATGTTGCTCCTATAATTACTGGTATGATGTAGATTTTCTTAAGATTCTAGTTTCTTTTCATGTCGTACATAAGACCTAGGTATTTCGTACTCTTTTCAATTTCTGCTCCGTTCAATCCTGCATCATTAGAGGCACTGACTTCAACTAGGGTTGCTACTTTCTCCATTTTGTCCCATATTACGATGTCAGGTTAAACAGCTCCGGGAGTGCATAGTCATAGTGGATGGTGTATAAATTATTTCGAATGTATATATATATATATATATATATATATATGTGTGTGTGTGGGGGGGTGTAAGTGTGTGTGTGTGTAAGTGTGTGTGTGTGATCAAACTCTAGTTACCTCTCTTGATTTCTTGTAAATGTTCACATTTTATCTGGAGCTATATAACGCAAAAGAATAATTAACATCATTAAGAGAGTGAAAGTGAGAAGAGGCAGAAAGAAATGACAGAAGCCACCGTAGAGAGTTCTTATTTTCTAGACTATACCTATTTTGCTCATTGAACTAACTTGGTGTGAAATTCAACCCTTTTCCTAGAAACTGGGAAAACCTTATTTTAATCTTACAGGATTCCTCATTACATTACACAATCAATGATAGAAC
This sequence comes from Sepiola atlantica, assembly GCA_963556195.1. Classification (NCBI taxonomy): domain Eukaryota; kingdom Metazoa; phylum Mollusca; class Cephalopoda; order Sepiida; family Sepiolidae; genus Sepiola; species Sepiola atlantica. The sequence goes on along the minus strand of OY744523.1, from coordinate 36,736,419 downwards.
AAGTACCTCTGAAGACAATCGCGTGTCATTCTCTTTAGGTTTTTTTTACTATCAGATAATACTAAATATTACTGGCCCGCACCTCTGAAACCTTCTTCTGTTTATCTACACTCATAAGAATTTGCACGATAGTACGTTATAAAGTTTATGTTTTTTACTCTACTCAGAGTAGTGGCCGTGACAAATATTCTGTAAACTGGGCTGCTCACACGGTGTATAATATATCGCCATAGTCTCATATATATTCTCATATATACGCATATATCCGATTTTCGGTACTGTGAATCATACATAGATCACGTTTTTATATTCTTAAAAAGTATAATAACTGAAATACCCTCAACGTTCTCTAACATATATAACCGTATACTAATGTTAATTTTATGTATTTCTGTCACAAATATGTTTTAATATTTATCTTACAATGTTACTATTTATTTAATTTTTATTCTACTTTAACTTTTTCCGCAGCTCGCGTTTAAAATATTCTATTAAACTGAAACTTAAGTAACCAACGTTGTTTTTGCTAAGTATGTTTTTCTTATGTAATTTTAAAAACGTCTATATTTCTGGGATTACGATATGATTAAAAGATACATTGACTTATGTTAAATTCCCCGTAATTTGAAAATAATTCATCAAGTGACACATTCATTTATAAGTTTCTATCAATCACACTCATTACTCACTATATTTTGTTTGATTTGCTATTTAATACATATGTAGGAGCAATGTAGATATGTCTATAGAGAGAGCGAGCAGGAAAACACACATTTTGGTGAATTTCAAAAAAGATTAACGTGATAATAAATAGGTTACGAATAATAAGGTTAGCGAATAAAATGGATCCGGTCGCATTTGAAATTATAACTCGGGGTGGATTGGCAGTTTGTAATGGAGAAGCCTCGGAACGTTAATTATTTATGAATACATTTTTATTTCTAGTCTGACAATGAATATCTAAAAATGAATATATATATATATATATATATATATATATATATATATATATATATATATATATATATATATATATATATTCCCAACCAATTTTTTCAACCATTAAAACTATATGGTAAAAAAAACATTTTAAGTCACAAGTCCTTCGGTAGAAAATTACGTTTCTTGTAAGTTAATTTACTTGTCTTAACATTATTTAAGGGATCCCCAGTTGTTTACAATGAAACACTGTTTCAGTAATTAAAAATAAAACCGTATTTTATCTTATGCCTTCCCGGAGAGTTGATTAGAGCATATATATATATATATATATATATATATATATATATATATATATATATATATATATATATATATATATATATATATATATATATAACTTATTTGTAATATAGCAGGAAAATCCCAGCAGAGTGTACGGTAAATTACAGTTAATAATTAAAAATTAAGAGTGTAACATTTATTTATTTTGGAACAGAATAATTAGTCCGTACGAATGTTGTACTAATTTGACTGTACCAATATATATATATATATATATATATATATATATATATATATATATATATATATATATATATTGATGAACACGGAAAGCTGATCGGAAAACTGTTTTTTCTCATTTGATTTTGACATTCGAGAGCGTCCTCTGCTTTATTTTATTAACACACTCTGTAAAAATTCCCGGGGAATAATGCCCTCAATGCAAGTTAAATAACGTTTAACTATTCTAGTTTCGAGTTTCCTTGTGTTCTAACTTACTGTTAGATTAGACGAGAAATTAAATAAAGCCTTATATCAGTTATGCAATGCGTGTAATCATGACGAGTTACAATCGAATACACGAAACATACATTGCTATGTGATACACTACCAAGAAACAAGCCGAAATAGCTTCGCAATCGCGAATACTAATCGCGGGCCAAGTATCAACACGTTGGACGTAAAACAAAATGCCGAAATTGCTGAACAAAAAGCAGCAAGTACTAAAAAACGGAACAGTTCCTCATCGAGAAGCAGAAGTCGTCAGAGACAAGTCTATCAGTCTTTCCTTTTCATCTGCGAGTTTTCAATATTCGGACACATCTGCCCATGACTGGTATCTAGACCGCTGCCAGGTGTCTGGCCCCTACAAGGAGATTTAAAACACTATGCATTGCCTGTGTCTTCATGAGAACTCGAATAAATGTTATTAGCCGGATTACAGATGCTTGAGCAGCGTATCTCTTCTATACACGTGCATACCCACAATTACACATTCAACCTAAATAAAATCACGTAGACGGTAATGTATGGAAAAATATTTCTTGCACACTCGACAGGGTTCGATTTGAGAGTGTGTATATTAAAATGCATACTATGAACTCTTTTTTACATTTTACTTCCGTAAGTAAGTTCTCAGCAATCATAGGTCTAGCATTGTATGTCTATTAGATACATAGTTATTCGAATGTCCAATAAAGACCCCCGTCTTCTCCGCAAACCTTGAGTTCGTAAAAAAGCGAAGAATATAAATGTTCCTCTCCCAAATGACTAGCTTACTACATTATAGTATATCTTTCTGTTGGTCACCTGGTCTTCACGGATTCTGGGGCAATAATTCACCTGGTCTGGTCCAGTATACAGCTAAGTATTGTTACTTGACTTACCATCACTTGGAGAAAGTAAATCATTTCTCGTATAAGCACGTGTATACCCGTGATCTTATTTGGGCTACGAACAATGCCATTTTAAAGATAATTTTATCTGAAACGCCAACTGGTGTATGCATGTGCAAGTGCTTAGAGAAAACTAGGTTATATCAGCGTAAGAACATGCGTCGTTCATTATCTGAAAGCAGTTACTTTACTAGTTGCGCTTCAAGTTAAAGATAGCGGTCTTCAATAAGAGTTGAAATCAACACATTGATCAAAAGATATGTAACAAATAACAACCCACTAACCATAGTTTTGAAATGGAAATCTTTCGAGGGAAGGCATGAAGCCAGGTTATCTAAGGAGCGAACAAAAAGAGAAACATGATCATCGCAAAAAGTAGAGGTGCCTATAAACCTTAGTCTTGAAAAAGACCAAGGCTAAAGGTACAAGAGAAAACGTCAGCAGGAAGAGAGTTCCACAAATCTGCAGTTTTGGGAAAGAAACAACTGGAATAGGAAGCTGCTATCACAATGGATAGTAAAACAGCGAATTGATGTAGATCACTAGACCAACAAGTCAAAGGAGCTAGAACAAGGAAAGCAGGAAATTAGTCAGAAAAGTATGAAGAACGCATGACAATAAGAGAATATATAGAAAAGACTGAGCCAAGCAAGGGTGAAGAGGAGAATTAAACAACGTTTCCGCTATGTAAAGTAAACTGTGAGCGGCATAAACGATCTCCTAACTTTTCGAAGTGTTATTTACTATGTTTATACTATGCTGAGGATGATATATTTGGAACCTGTAAGGTGACCATACATGCATATATCTGCATATATATGAATGCGTGCGTTTTTATGGACGAGTATAATACGCGTGTGTTTGTGGTCGTTAACCTGCTAAATTTACCGCGAATTCTTCAGACTATAACTCATTATTATAAAGATATTAGATTGATATCGTATCAAAAATATCGCTGGAAAATTTCCAATCAAATGTTTCCTTTTTCGGTAAAAAAATTTTTTTTCATATTATTGTCTCTCAGTTGTGCGTAGCTCAGTAAGTAATAAATCCTTGTGTACTGTTTTTTATAGCTGTAATCATTGGAAATAATAATTGCTTAAGGATGGGGTACTTTCAAATGTTTATATGCGACTTTTATTCTAATATCCAAACTTATACAAGTATTGTTTATTAAAGTAAAAGTATTAAAAATACTTAGAACGTAGAACTATTAGTAGAATATAGTTTCAGAAAAGAAGCTTCGTGTAAGCAATGTTTACCTGCTTTTTTGAAGATTTTATTCGGTGAACACGATTTATCAGTAATATTTTTCATTAATCAAAGTGCATAAACTTCTCGCAAAAAGGTTACAAAGAGAAACAACCACATACCAATTCAAAGGCTACATATGGTCAAGCAGAAATAATGTAGATCTATCTGTAATAAGCATTTAAAGGAGACGGTTACTACATGTTGCATATTCTTCGGTGTGTATTCATTTCGCTGTGTAATGTTCTGACAAAAAGCATTCAAACCTTGTTACATAAACGCTAAAAAAGATATTTGTGTTGTGCCTTGCGCCAACCTTGCCTGAATGCTACGAATTGTAAGTAAAAATTGGATACACGAATATTCCTTTCAAAACCTTGAGTTACATTAATTTTAATTCCATAAAGACACTCTCGCTCTCTTCCCTCCCCCTCTTTTCTCTCTTGATAATAGTTACATTGATACTTCGCTTACTTTCAGCTAGTGACGAATGATAGTTTAACCCCCCCCCCCCTGACTCTCATCTAGACAGTAGAGTTTCGATCCAGGCTTAAGGAAATTTGCTTGTCTAGCAACATTGAATAGCTATCATATAGTGAAACACTCTGCCTGTTGATTGCTAAAATTTGCCTCCTTTAGATTTTTTCCCTGGTTAGTGAAATTGTAAACAGCCACCATCTTATAGTGTAGTCTTCACTGTGTACACAAATGGAGTTCTCAGGAACTTGACAATGAAAACATTCAGATTTCGCTTAGTCTTAAAAAATGTCGGATAATTGCAAAGTGGTAAGAAGTGTGTCGTCTAGACGGTCGAGTTACGGTGGCGACTTGAGGTACTTGCTTTTCTAACGACATAAGATAACTCTGCTACAACAAAACAGTATGTGCGTATACGACTATGCATACGTACATAGTATATCATCGTATTTCTACAAACATATTTTGCAAAATATGTTTAGATATAAGCCACACACCACCGAATTCTTCACACCATATATTTGGATAAAATGATACTGCATTATACATTTCCTTGAAAGACAGAAATCATCTAACGACATACAATTACATTACATATTTTATTTTCGTTATTGAACTTTACCTTACGGATAACATGACCTATTGCACTCAATATAAACACTGGGGTCACATGTTGTAACTATCGCTGTCTTATCTTGGCAGTCAAGACAGACGTAGAACCACTCTTGTAATATGTTGTACTATAAATTTTCAAGTTCGAGTTTTCGTTCCCGGACTCTTAAGAGGATCACAGCACTTTCCAACTACAAGAGGTTCTGGTCACCCACCCCTACTTACGCTACTGGGCTTACATTTATTTTATGTCTTATGACCAGCCTTTTGAGAAAAACACAAAAGTGTTTTGAAGCAAAAGTGTTGTTCTGAGTGGAGACAAGAGAATATTAATTCAATGTTTAACCCAGAAATCAAGATGAAATCATTTATCCTGTTTTTTACTTATCCCCTTGTTTTCAGAGTATTTGTGATAATTCACTGTTAATTTATATAAAGTTGACAACTTACATTTTTCCAAATCCGTCCTAGATATAGTATATTAGAGCCATTACAAAATATGCATTTGCGAGCTTTTCGTATATGATCTAAATTAATTACATCATATATATATATATATATATATATATATATTAATTTTAGATAAATGATATTAAATTAATTTTACAGATATATGCTAGCGTTTACAGCTTTCGCTTTCATTAGTGCAAAGATGATGATCTCAGACGGTGGACCGGTTGAACTCCTGCCACATAATACACCTAGACTCCGTAATCAAGCGATGTAACAATTAAGCTACCTGACATTATCACATTCAAGAAGGGAATTTAAGTTCTATGTATACGAAGGGCGGTTTATCAAGAAAGACTGAGCAAATTTTCTACGGACGTTGTCGCAATATGACTTATACAGGGTGACCCCAAAAAACGGGCCCCAAATCTAATTAGGCCTCGTTTCTTAGTGTTTCGTCCGAATAAAATACATTTTGGGACATAACTAGTTTATTATATACAAAACATCATATCAAAACACTAGGGTATTTAGCCTTTTTTTCTCCGTTCTACAGCATGTGTTCTAGATGGACTCATTTTAGCTCCGTGCATTTCTTAGGCGCAGAACAAAGTTGTCCATGACGTACTTACAGACTGAATTGGGAACGGCTCTCATCTCCTCCCTGATGGTTTCCCTGAGTTCCGTGATGGTTCTGGGTTTCACTGCGTACATTCTGTCCTTAAGATAGCCCCAAAGGAAATAATCTGGGGGCTTAGGTCCGGGCTATGAGGTGGCCATTACAAAATTAGTCCTGAGACTGATCACTCGGCCTCCGAAGTTCTCTTTCAGCCAATCTCAGGACAGGTTTGAGGTGTGAGAACTTGCTCCGTCTTGCTGGAACCAGAACTTGCTCATGAGCGACGGGTAGAGGGTATGGAGCTCACTCTTGAAAGTTTTGAGGACCTCCACATACCGCTCCTTGGTGACTGCCACTGTTGCGCCAGATTCTGCGATGAAGATTGGTCCGATGATGACTCTGACCGAGATTGCAGCCACCACAGTGCAATTAGGAGAGGGAATGAGCTTGATGGCTACTTCATTGTCATTTGTCTTGGAGTTCGCTTCATATGAGATCCAAAGGAAGTTAAGGAAACCTGGTGTCTCCTCGATCTTATCGAGCATCCTGACTGCCATAGCGCTCCTCTGCTTCTTGTCTGAGACTGTAAAGGTCTGCAGCGTCTGTATTCTTTATGAGTTAGCCCTGATATAGTTCACAAACACTCTCTTGCAAGTTTCACGGAAGATACCGAGGGACTGACTTCGCTTACGCACAGAGCTTTTCGGACTCTCCTGGAGAGACTCTCTCCCACTTTCGACCAGCTCGGCTGTCCGCTTCTTGGGACGTGCCGAGTTGCTTGGACGGTTCTCACTAGCAACGTTGAAGTTCTCCACGGTCTCATACTTCTCGAAGTGGTCCACCCAGTTCTTGATTCTGCTTTTGGGTGGGGCCTTTTTACATCCGAACTGATGCATGAAACTGTCCTGGGTTTCATTAAACGAGCCTGTCTTGTTGTAAAATTTAACACAGTGTATTCTTTGTCCCAACTCCCACTGAGGTATTGGTGTACTCACGGTCGTTGATTCTGCCCTGTCCTGTAAAATAAGGGCGATTAGTGAATATATAAAGGAGATATCACATAAAGTGTAAACGGGACAAGTTTTTTTTAATCACCCTGTATATATATATATATATATACGTGTCAGTTTATTTTTAAATTCCCCCAACAGGGCTCAGATTTATTATTCATTTGAAATAAAATAATATTCAACCTTTCGCTCTTATCAGTTCAGGGATGATAATCTCAGACGCTCGCACGGTTCCAACCTCTCCCACAGAATCAGTCAAAAAATATGCAAGAAAATTGATATATATATATATATATATATATATATATATATATATATATATAAATTTTCTTACATATTTATGTGGCTGGGAATTGATGCCGGACATTCTCCCCCTATTTACATTACTCTAAGCAAGACATTTTTTAAGGATTCTAACCGTCACTTAACGCGAAATGTGTTGTATCGCACTTGCACTTGCTTCACCAGGTTTATAAACCAGGTTGTTATTTACTCTATTTTAGAATTATGAACTCTAAGGTAGGGTATATTTGCTATGATAATCGGTGTTTTAAGAGGGTTTTTGTAGTTATTGCAGGAAAGTAGCTTTGTCCATCGGCATCAAATATCACCATCCAGTGTTGACCCCATTCAACTACAGACTGGAGGTCATTTTCTAAGGATTCAGCCATTGCTTCAGATATGTGTGCGTCGGTTCTGTACAGATGAATAGATTAGAGCGTGGTGTCGTCAGCGAATATTCTTATTTCAGTCTCAATGACATCAGGGAGGTCATTTATGAAAATCAAGAACAGTAGAGGTCCAAGGATGGATCTATGTGGTATACCAGCATTTATGTAATGTTGCTTAGAATAATGGTTATTTAGGACAACCTAGATCTTTCTTTTTGTTAGGAAGGATTTAATTATATTAACTGTCTGTCCAGTAATACCATATGACTGCAGTTTTAGGAAAAGTCCTTCATGTCAGACCATGTCAAAGGCCTTGGATATATTAAGCGCTTCCGAGCTAGCTTCATCTCCCTTGTCCAGTGTATGGTATATGCGTTCAGAGATTACTGTTAGGATATCTGCAGTGGATCGTACTTGTCTAAATCCTTATTGATGATCAGAAAGACGTTTAGCATTAACTAGGTGCCAGACTATCGCTAGATCGATTAATGATTTAAGGATTTTTGCAAAGATCAGAAGTAGACTGATTGGGCGGTCGCTTAGAGGATCAGTTCTATCTCCGAGATGTTTAAAGACTGGTACCACAGAGTCTATTTTTCAACTACCAGGGAAACAAGATTATGCTAGGCATTTGTTATATTATCTGCAGAAGAGAGGGACAAGCTCTGCATGGCGTTTTTTTACTATTACTGGTATCAAATCAGGGCCATCAGCTTTGGAGGTGTCAATGTTATTTATGATGTCTATGACATGAGATAGGGTGATGACCAGGTTCTCAAGTGTTGATTCAGTCCGCAATTGAAATTCAGGGAGGGGTAATTTGCTGAGTCAAAAGTGGAGTTTAAAGCGAAACGCTAGCCAAGTAGTACAGCTTTATCAGTTGCCGTGCAAACAACATCGTTGTGATTTGATAGCGAGGAATTGTCGATTGCACATTATTCATCAGACTATTGTAGATTTTCCATTAATCACGAGTACCTAGTTTTTTGTGACTGAATGCGTTGTTTTGTTATCTCTGTATACCTTCTCTTTGCTGCATCTATCACCACTTTGCAATCATTTCTTGCCTCTATTAAGTTATGTTTATTTAATTGTTGACTTATGGGACCCGATTTTTGGGATGCCTTCTGCCTCTCAACAATAGCAGCTGCACATCATGAACTATTGTGGAGAGTGTGCTATGCTGAAGAATTTTCGCGTAGGGACACAAGCATCAATGTCTGCTTTGCCCCATTCGGTTACCTCATTTGCACACTGATCAGCTGATAGTGAGAACGTTTCACTCCATGGGGCGTCGCTGATGTAATCGCTGATGGATTCAAAATCAGCCTGCTCATAGTTTCTCGTCGTTTTGAGCAACAGCTCTGCAGCTTTGAACGCGTTTTTAAGTGGGTATGTGTCATTACAACAACGTGATCAGATTTTCCGAGTGGACTATGAGCATTTGCCACACCGGCCTCAGGTAGTGAGGTACAGAACAGTTCTAAAAGTGAGGCTTGCTGGTCCGCACGATCAGGAAGGCGGGTCAGAAAAGCTACAGCCTGTGAGACGTCGTGAGCTAAGGAAACATTAAACGTAAAGTTCCCAGTTGCATCAGTAACGCTGGAGAATCTCAACCATGTATTTTGGCATTTGAGTCGAGTAAGAGTGCTATATCTAAGCTTTCAGATACAGAGTCAAGCAGGGTACACTCCTGGGTAAAAGGAGAACGGGATAAGATATATAAGTTACTTATGCTGTTATGTAAGGTCAATCTAAAGAATATGTTGGCTTGATCGTCTGATTCTAACCTATGTTCTCAAGTCAAGGGGAGGATGTTTTGAACATAGACTCCTAGCCTATGCATATGTTTGTCAGAATCCATACAGTAGAGTGGAAGGTAATCAGTCACGTCAAAATAGTGTAAATAGATTGAGGATTGAAGGTTCGTTTCACTTAGTGCTATGATATGAGTTTGTTAAAAGAAAAGTTTCTACGCCGTTAATGTTGGTACTAAGTCCCCGGATATTTGTGAAAGCGAACCTCAAGTGCGGAGGCGAAGGTGTGTTTTGGTGGTTTAGGTTTGCTTTTTTTATTTTGTAAATTCATGTTTGTTTTGATATAGAGGGAGTGGGGAAAAGTGGGTGCTTGTTTGCCGCCAATAAGCTCACACAACAAGTCCATTTGTCGTGACTTGGTCCATGGGGTGTGGCCTCGGGAAAGCCAATCAGGGATAACTGTAGGGTCCTTTTCCATGCGCGACATGGCACGTACAGTTACCCACGATATTATGCAGCTGTTGATGAAGCAGCCGTTCTTAGCGCTACCTAAAAGTTAGGGCTTTTAACTACCAGTCAAAAACAGCAGTAAGACGAGCTGTCTAACCTGTATCTTCAACCTGTCGAAACAAGAGCGGCCCAGACTAGTCATTTTCAACTTAGTGACGAAGAAGCTTTTCCCGAGTTTCCCAGAGAAAGAGAAACGGCGTTCATTGCCTTTATCAGGAAACAAGGCCAAGCCCTAAGCGCCTTTAGAAGCATCACAGTGCTTGTATATCTACGCCTGGCTAATAGACAAAGAAGGAGTGCGAAGGCTGAGCGATAGGCAGATCCCATCTACTCCTTAAGCAATTATATATTTGACAAACCGGATACTTTGTTCGAGATTCCAGCTCTAGGAAGGTTGTCGATCAAGACTAAGGAGGACTCACTCCCCAATTGTTTGCTGCCAAGGCATGTGGTTAGTAGCAATGTTCTATTGTCAGAGTTGTCCTTCTCTTAGATCGATGACCTCACAAGGTCTACGGATCGAACAGTCCGAGAGAGGATAACCTGCGCCCGTTTACTAGGCGGGCATTTCCAAGCCCCCGCAGATAAAACACAAATTATTTTTCTTAACACATGCACACTTACAGATATATATATATATATATATATATATATATATATATATATATATATATATATGTATATATATAGAATAAGTTCACTGTACACTTATCAGAGTAAAAAGAAATTGAAGATATGTTTCCCTCTCACAAGTTAGTACAAGTAAGAGATAGATATCCAGTAGGGGAACAGCTGAGATATCTAGTTAACTCTTTATACAATGAAGGCTACTGAGAAATATAGTTAAATTGAAACTCCAAATTTAATTAAAAATCACAAAGTAAATACAAGTAAAATTAGGTAACATGATTAGAATTAGTTAAATTAAAGACATAGATGGTTCAGAAATAAACAAATTAAGACAGATAAAAAAAGATTTGTGAAACAGGCAAAGGAGCAAAAAGATGGAAAACAATTGTTTAACTAGATAGTCATCGCAACGTTAATACATTGGATTATTTTAAAAAGAGACATCTCAGGAATAAATTAAAATTAGGAATTTCGCTTTTTTTTAAATACACCCTTTAGCTTCAGTTGAAAGTTTGGTCTTCATTGCCGGTCGGTGGCAGATATAGATATGTACTATCTCATGGTGTTTGCACTACGTCAGGCTAGTGTGTTTAGTTGGGGCTGTACTTTTCTAGTTTTACTTTATTTGACAGTGGGCTCCATCGCCCACCCTTTTTTCTCTTTTTCAACCTCGAACGCGTTGACCCTTCTAATACCTAGCAGAATATTAGCAAGAAAAATGAAGCAGACAAAGAAAGATTTGTGGAACAGGCAAAGGAAGCAAATACATGGAAAAATTGTGGAACTAAATAGTCATCGCAACGTTAATACATGGATTATTTAAGAAAAAGACAGTTCAGGAATAAAAGAAAATTAAGAACTTAGCTTTTATTCAATTACACCCATAAGCTTCAGTTGAAAGTTTTGTCTGCATTCGCGGTCGGTGGCAGATATTTATATGTCTTATCTATCGGTTCGTTAACTACGTCAAGCTTGCAGAACCTTAATCACTGTTAAGGGCACTCATCTTCTTAACAATTGGTCTCGGGCAGTCAGTTCCTTCTTTTCCGTATCATAGTAGAACACTCTTTTTTGAACTAGCTTACGGAGACTCTCTTATCTATCTATTCCTGGGATAGTTGTTTCAGAAAATAATATTCACGCTGTTAGTGAACCGATGTTTTCTAGTTTTCAACTATAGTAGCTCTTGGTGTATTTCTGTGGCTCTTTCGGGATATTTCCGTAGCAGACTTGTTTGGTGTGTCTGTCTCATTTGTGACACAACTTTGTCTAAAATATTTCGCTAGGTTTTTTACTGGCTCTTGTTTCTTGGTGTTCATGTATTATCGTAGGGTTTTGTGTTTACGGGGTCATCAAATATTGGCCGGTGTTAATAATAGATTGATCGATGTGTATAGTTAATTTTTCAGAGGCTAATACCTTCCGTTTCTCTGGACATACTAAGGCTTGTTATACACTTGTTTATGTACATTACCTTGTACAGTGTCTACATTTTTCCTGTTTTAATATATAGTCTGCTAATGTATTTTTCTGACCAGTCAATAATGCAAAACCTGTACATTATCACAAGAATTGAAATTTAGTTATGACAGTAAATTTTGTTAGACGGCGTACATACTCTCTGAGAATTTGTTTCTCTCTTCTTTGCTTGTTGAATTGAATCATTGTCTTCAATGCCAAGGTATTTGAATTGTCTCTGCTCTTAAGGGTAATTGATGTCAGTCTCTTTATCAAGATGTATATGTTTCGCGTGCAACCTTTTCTCAGTTTTGAGGGAGTACTTGCCAAATTTATCCAGGACAAACTTTATAATAATAGTCTACAAGTGTCCACTTCAACATTAGTCTGAGCTTACATACAACTGTAGGTTATATATGAAAGCAGATGATAATCACTATCAAATCCTTACAGAAACAATTCTACAAAGGATTACGATTTCAGAACTTTTGTTTGGCTTTTGTTGACGGCCCTAGCTTAGGTTTCAGGCACTCTGTCATTGATTCCGAAGAATACTTAGCGAATCTATCGCCATGACGAAATATTAAATAAAATAAGCTGTCTGCTTTGAAGATACTACTTCGGATCTTCACATCCGGGATTGTTATTTTTCCATTGGTGTAGCTGAATGGCATTGTTATTTGCAGCATAATTAAATAGACAGGCATGATTTCTTGATTGCTGGATGTAGTCACGTTGGCGCACAATATTATATGGCATTTTATGTATGCGTGATAATATAAAGAACAATGAATATCACTTCCTTGTATAATCAATTTCCAAAGCAAAATGAATGTAAATATACAATATTAAACTATTTAAAAAGTTATTAAATAAATTTGAATAGGTCTTTTGCTTGGATTTTTTTTTAAATTTCAGTTTTAGTCGGTATCACATGTATATATAAACGTTCCAGATAATTATCCGAAAGCTTTTTTACATTGATTTTTACCTGGATATTGTGTCGTTTGAATCTGTGTCTTATTACGATCCCTTGGCAAATGCAAGTAGGATTTTGTTTAAGTGTACGCTAAATTTTCACCCAGAAAAATTTGGAAGAATTCTTCTGTTCTGAAATTTGATTACATATATATATATATATATATATATATATATATATATATATATATATATATATATATATACGTGAGTTCCCATTTCTTTACCAGGTGACAACATAAACTGAAGAGAGTCGGATGATTAACATATTCTATACTTGAAACCAATGGTACTAATGTTGTGCCAAAGATAAATAAATAGTACGCTCTTAATTTTTGATTTCTCAATTAATCGAACACTCTGCTGGGATTTTTCCTACCATTTTACAAAATACGGTATATATATATATATATATATATATATATATATATATATATATATATATATATATAGACTGTTTCGCTGTATCACAATTCGTCAGTGCGGCTAGATCAGTTAGTACCTCAAGCTGGGATTTAAACTCTACCGTCGAGCTGACAGTCGGCGCTCCTACCCCTGCGCTATCATCCGACACTAACTGAATGTAAGTAATATCTTAATGTAAACATTGTCGGAGCTCGAATTAGTTTTACCTGATGAGCTATGCCTTAAAGCTAATGACAGTTGGCGATATCCTTACAAATAAGCTGGAAAAAGCTTCATATATTCATCCACATACTGACTGGTTCGTTGTATGTCAGCTCATCAGTTCGGCTAGATCGAGTAGTTCCTCAAGCCGGGATTACAACTCAACCGTCGAGCTGACAGTCGGCGCTCCTACCCCAGCGCTATCATACGGCACTCACTAGATATATATATATACAACAATAGATATTAATTCTCTTCGTATAACGTTGTAGGTTTCGTTTTTCCATCGTGGTAAGCCTTCAGACAAATATAAAAATGTTTACTCAGGTCTGATGGTGTCGAATCGTGCAGGCGGAAGAACAATAATCTTCACACTGATGATCTCTATTAAAAGTATGAAACATGAGTTTGTTGATAAAAATTTGATAATAATTATTGTAATATTGTATATCCTTTAAAAAAGAAGACGAGCGTTTTAAGAGGATTAAAATTCAGGCTGTTAAGTCTCAATGGGTAATGCTACCTTGCGGCCAACGTGTCGCTGAACACTGTTGCTACTAGCCTTCTATATGTGTCTCTTTATTAGACATAAATCGATTGTAATTATCTCCCTTCGACGTGACTTGTTTGTCGATCATGTCTTGCTTAGCGTTACGACAAAGGTAACAACTTTGACTTATGTCTAAGGTTTCGAATCGGGTGGCAGGCAGACTATCACCCTACATACTGATGAGTTTTGATAAAAAGGAGGTAACAAATGTGTCAGTGGATAGTAACTTTATAATATTTATTGTAAACGATTATCGCTCATAAACGCTTTGTTTAAGGTGGGTGACGAGGCTAACACCATGAGGACTGCATTTGATGGATTGGATTTGGATATAAGTTGATTACTTAAAAAGACGATTCGACAAAAACATGTGGAGATTGGAATAAGAACGACCATGCTTTAGTCGGCTGAGAAGCAGTATTGCGGCATTGAATATCAGACGGGCAGTTTTTGAAATGATGATCTGCTTATAGAAGTTTGGCTTATCCCCGGGTACACAGAGGAATGAAGGAAACCCCCTGTACAGTGGTTGTAGCTACCTTACGTTTTTCTGTGAATGTTTTACAAAGAATTGGAGCTTACTCGAGCACTTACCATGGAAACAACGATAGAGAAAAGAAAGACTAGCAACGTCACTTCTGTGACTAAGAGGTTATAAGGACGAGAAAAAGACATCATCTTACCAGATTTCGATGATGATTCCGTATCCCATCAAGCCAAGAAAGAAGCATCCATCAGATGTTGCAACAGTACTCAATTTTAACACGTGTCTGGCTATTATATAGGTAGAGTTTTGCGTCAGGAGCTAAATAATTATTGAGCAGTAAAAAGGTAAAAATATTGTCCATGTGACCTTTTGCGACAGATCTGATGTAACACTTCTATTTCAGGTCTGGAGCTAAAGTCAGTCCTAGAAGCTTATCAAAACGGTCCGCTTCCTCACCGGATGCGCCATCCATTTAAACTGGGACACAGTAAGAATCCGAGCGTTGGTGATGAAATGAGAGAGACCTTGTTGTAGATATATTAAAAGTAACTGCACACCTTTTCCCCGTTGCAAAAGCTGACCCAGGTCGGAGAGGAAGAACTAGAAAGATCTCGA
>OY744523.1:36708599-36718599 GCA_963556195.1 Sepiola atlantica | reverse complement strand
AGATCCATAGTATAAGACATCCATAGAGCAAATCTGAACAGTTTGCTTCTAGCTAGACACATACGTTATTGTGTATACATAACCAAACAAGATGGCGTGAAATTTGCTGACACAAACAAAATTTAATTGAAGATAATCCAACATATATTACTCATATAAAAAGCTCACTACTAGAAATATTGATGTGAAACGAAGCACACAAGATCTGAGTTGGCTCGAACACGATTTGCCGATCCGATAGTATTTGAGAATATATATTATTCTATTCATACATCGTTGCATTTAAGTGTGTCTACTGATCGGATTGGCTATTTCTAGTGGACACAATTTTGCTTATGATATTTATGGTTTTCTAAATCTGCATATAGAAATACTTTTTCAGAAAAGTAGAACCAAATACAGAGTTAAGCTACTTAGTATTGGTAAAGTAGGAGACCATGTCGCTTAAGATGAAAGAAATAGGTCATAGATTTACGTCTATTCTCGAATTGCAAGAGATTCAACAGTACTTTTACAGCGAGAGGAAAACTTGTTAAAATGAAGACGTTATCTGACAGCAGACTATATATCAATTTGATTCGTAAGAGGCTTAACATGGAACGTATTTGAAACAGTATATTAAGAGAGTAGAAAGTGACTAACTTAGGTTTATTTTCGTCACCTTCTAAACTCTCGCTTCACTTATTTTGTCGTTTACTCCTGCAATCCAATAAGCGACGTTTCTGACAAATGGCGATAACTGATGTTTTCTGTGTCGAAATCTATACACCTAACACATATCGTTGCCTAGTTGTTGATTTTGAAGTAGTATTTATTTAGCTCCTTACATCAAGTGGCTTCATGCTTTGTCTGGAACAATTTCCACTAAAAATAGCCTAAGGATCTATGCACATGTAACGACATTCTTTTTTGCCGAGTAGACCGACGCCGTTATTTGATGGGTTACGCCCCCCCACACCCATTTTCTGGCGAAAAGAGAGAGGCGCTGCTGCTTCCATATTCTTTTATGTGGACGCGTTTTCCGTGAAATTATTTAATGTTTGCATTATTTAAATATAGCAAATAAAAAGTTTTCCTTCAATTTTATTTCGGTGTATTTTAAGTGAGGTGTCTTCATCGTTACCGAGATATTCTTACGGACAGAAGTTTCTTGTTCGAATCTGACCTGTGGCATAACTAGTTATTAACTTAAAGTATCAAAGTATAATATTAAGCGGATTGCTTTGTGATGCTATTTTAATTTTTTCGAAATTTTCTGAAATTTGGATCCCTAGTGACTTTGATAATAATGTTTCAAAAAGATTACAAAGTCTTAAGATTTCACAAAGTCAAAATACATAATGCTGTTAAAATAAATTCACTTTCTTTACTGTTATCACAAAATCAGAATACATTGTGATGCCATATTGGCCCACTGTTTACCGGCTCAATCTCTTACTACGCACATACTATCTCTCTCACTCTTTCCCCCTTCTGGCTCTGTTTCCCATTTTCTAGCCTCTTCCCTCTCTTTCTACTTTCGCTATCTTTGAATTATTACCATGAATCAATTTACTTCAGAACTTTTCTGATTAGTTCGATTTACATTGTCTACACTATATTTAAAGAACAAACATATGTATTAACGTCTTAAGATTGTCTACCATCAAATATTTCTAGTATAATACTTAAAATACGAGGAATGTGAATAAATGTTGGTAAAGGGTAAACACATAACAGCTTAATGTATTTTTCTGTTTATATTGAAGAGAATCTCTAGCCAATCCTGAAATTTATAAAACATGTTTGTAAATGTGATACCATGTAATATATTCGGTAAATACCCTTGCGAAAAATACAAAAAGTATATCACACAATTATAGACGATACTAACACAGACGTCTTAATCGAAACTGCCTAACTTATCACAAAAATTACAGATGTAAAAAAGTGTTTGCTATTTCTATGCAGTTATTGCCTCTAGTAGAAACCTGAGAAAAGCAGGAATATCCACTAATGAGCTGAAACCTTTTTATGCCTAAACGCATTAATGGCTGACGTGTAAGATCGGATTCTATATTTAGTGTGAAGAAACTTTGTATCAGAAACAGCTACATTGCAACAAGTGCGTGTCGAAACTTTTTCTAAAGACCCTTAAGCAAGAAAATCACAGGTAAAAAATCAGGTTTCAATGTGTGCGAACGTTGAATAAAAAAACAAACATTATACTTTTCTGAAATAGAATATCGATTTGTTACTGATTTAGTAATTTATTTAACCATATTTCAGAACTGAGGTATCGTTATTTATAGTGTTTAAATATTTGATATCATAATTGTCATTCTTATTTTAACAAAGTTTCAAACAGTTTGCACCCGTGGTCATATGCTGTGTTTTCTAGCTGTAAATTGTATGAGAATTGTACACTGTATTGAACTGAAGCTGATAGCTAATATTTCAAGTTCTATTTGTTTTAATAGTAAATATTGATACCTTTTTCAACTCCTTGATCGAAGATTGGTCTCACTGGAATTTACTCTTGAAAATGTTTCACTAACGCTTGTATACACTTTACCAGCTTTCCAAGAAGACACTCTCTAACGACGGAACATTTGTATAAACTTTCATCACTTTCTATAATATTTGATTTTCTTTATTCCATCTTTTGAGAAGGTAAGAAAATGACGGAGGGCACGTTCTTACCAACTTACGACCAGGATGTGCCAACTTACAATCTTTCCGATGTAACAACACGACTTACACGTTCGCATTTCACAAAGTACATGATTCTATAAAGTATCGTTATAAAACAATGCCAACAGAAGAATCGATCCGATGAAATCATACTCTACAAATGTAAGTTTATTATTGAATAAATTACTTTTAAATCCTTTGTAATTCTACATAACTATATATTCAGCTATGAGAAAATACCATTTTTAAAAGTGACAAATAAATTTTCTAAATATAAAATCTACTTTTATAATTTACTTTCTTAAAAATAAACTATTGACCAGGATTTTTGAACATCTAAAACTCTACACCAGACTATGTTCAGCGGTTCAAGATGTTAGACTATTAATTTTTCATATCATATTTTATTTAATATTTTAATTTATAAGTAATGTCTTATGAGTAATGATTGTCTTTTAATGTATATGTGTTTCAACTCTCCAGCAAAGTACGTGAAAATAATTCGCATGGATCTTTGTATCTGTGTTAAGAAACAAAACAATATATACATGAAAGTAAAAACAAAATACAAACAAAACAATAACGCCAAAAAATTGCAGAAATAAATATGCTAATAATCTTAGCATTAAAACATAAGAATAAAAAATAGATGAAATCATTTCCTTCATACAAACATAATTCTAATGAATAACCAGTAAATTTTGTTTTAAATATAATAGAAATATGAAATAAGTCTCTTTGTGCTCGCTATATAGCTTAACATTGTGTGAGAGAGCGTGGGAGTAATATACAGGAACGTTTTAAGAATTATGTCGCTTTGCGATTAAATTGCAAATAACGGCTAATAATACAATATATATATATATATATATATATATATATATATATATATATATATATATCGAGGTGTATTGAAACATAACTCGATAACCAAATTGAACAGTATTTGAACATGTACTTTTTATGATTATCTCTAGATAAAACCGTGTTTATATCAGATTTAGTATAATAATAGCTTAGCGATATTGAAAAATGACAGTATCGAAAGTAAATTGTTTTGATTTTCATTATTTCTGGTTTAATTTAATTGGTATAAGCAACTAGTTTCTAACCTGTCTCTAGTGTATTTCTAGTCTCATAAAGTTAGGAATTTGTACATGTTTATGTATTTATATATACAGGATTCACTGTAAAACTAAGAAGCCAGTTATTGATTATTTTGAAATGTAGCTGATAGGTTTAAGTGGTCTAAATGTGGGCTATATTTAGTTTGATTGTGTTTCATGCAGAGAGGGTGAAAACCCTTCTGTGAAAATGCAGATTCATGTGAAATTCCATCATCATTTTTAACCATCAATTCATATAAATTCCACACATTTAAGTAACTTTGATGTATTTTGAAAGGGTGTGTAACCCCTCACATTTGAATATAAAAAAATATCTAAAATTCGCAATGACTTTGATACATACACATTTAAGACATCGGAGAGTTCCGAAGTATGAAAACAAAGCTGGATGGTTTGTTTTGGATATACATAATTATAATATGATATTACATTGAAAATATATGTATATATATATGGAAACTGAAAAACGAAAGCAAAAAACTGTATTACTTATGTATTATTCGACGTTTCGTCTTTATTGTAGACTTCCTCAGGATGACGAAAAATGCAGAAAAAACTCGTACAGTTATTAATTTTGATTTGTCTGAAAACGTTTAAGTTTCGGGATAGCTGTGGATGAAATGGACAGCAACAGTTTACACAGTTCAAGGGAAAAGACATGGGGTGGCAGCTTGGAGCTATTTATTTTTATTTCTATTTTTATCTTAGCGATAATTGATCGGGCAAATGTGTCAAAACCGAGTGTGGCTGATAGTTGATATATGGGAGGAGGCGGAATTCTAAATTAATTGTCATGCTTCGAATGTAAAAGGAAAGAAGAAAAACAATTATATTTTTCATATATGCAAACGCGTGGACAGTTTTCTATTTTTAAATGCAAATTCTGTGTAAAAACGAAACGTTGTGGCAAAAGGAAAGAGAGAGCACATTATACCTATTAGTTTATTCATTACGGTGCGAATGTATTATTTATTATTATTTATTTGATTACTTTATTTTTGTCTCATTAATTAATCAATAATTTTTACCATATGTAGAAATATGTGTAAAAGAGAGTAAAAATAATATAACTCGTGTATTTATTTATGAGTGAATGTGTTTATTTATAGTTATTATTTTTTTCATTTGTGTATTATGAATTGATTAATAATTATTCAAATATTAATGATTA
This sequence comes from Sepiola atlantica, assembly GCA_963556195.1. Classification (NCBI taxonomy): domain Eukaryota; kingdom Metazoa; phylum Mollusca; class Cephalopoda; order Sepiida; family Sepiolidae; genus Sepiola; species Sepiola atlantica. Next base: position 36,713,628 of record OY744523.1, on the reverse strand, counting down.
TATAAATGTATGTATATGCAATATGTGAATATATGTCAAAAAAGATCGCGCTAGCATTACTCCTACGAATTATGAGGTCGCCTAAATTAATCAAAAGTTCATTGACAGTTTGCCCGGTAGAGAAATAGTGATCTATTCGTTTGATCGTAACAAACTGACCGAAAGCATACTGTTCCAGTAGATACATTGAACGCGATAGTCTGACTTTACTTCTCTTCGTATTTTCAACTCGCCAACTTGTGTGCCCAGATGAATATATATATATATATATATATATATATATATATATATATATATATATATATATACAGTTCTTTACTATGAACGGCTGATCGATTTTATAATTATCAGTTTCAATATGAAATTGATTTTTTAAATATAAGGACCAATAAGAATGTATTATTATGTACCTGCTGAAAGTGTGAATGATAAACTATTACAGCATAGTAATCCTTTTCAGTTTATTAAATGCTGAATCCAGGTATTTAGCTAAAACATATCTAGGTGTTTAATATCTGCAGATATCTACTAAGATGGTTACTTTAGTTATTTAGTATGTAAATTTCTCCATATAAAACTGGAGTAAATTTGATGTTGTATCTATAATATAATATATGTAACCTATTGATGGCACATTGACAGGTGATTGTACTTCGGATCAGAGTACCATTGTGTTTAATGAGCAGAAGTCGGAAGTACATTGTATAAGGTACGTTTGTCTTTAGTATTTATCCTAAGCCTTACCTCTTTCTTTCTCTTCAAAAATTATCTTGTAGATTTCTTGTTTATTACAGCCTGTGTTTTTCTATAATTATTAATGAAAAGTACGCAACTTAGCTGCAATATCTGGCTCCTTTTTATAAGATATTCACATAAATATATCATCTGTCTATGACGACGAAAAAAGTATTTTCATCTTCCACATGCAGAATTTCACCAAGCAGATTCCCTTGGCAAGGCTTCGTGCCTGTTGAAAACATTAACTTGGGATTGCTTCCCTGCAGATTACGAAATGGTTGTCTTGAAATCAAATATCAACAGATTATTGTCATGAACTGTTCCCTCAAGTATGCAAACTTTGCGAACTCTATCAATAATTATCGACTCTCTCATGAAGTTGTTTTTATCTCTTAACTGACAATAATTCCATCTCATAAATCATTATCCTCGATTGGCCTGTATCCTAAATAAATGGCTATACATCTATATAACCAATGATTACGTATCATGTAAATTGTTGAAGAGGCATAAAAACACACAGACGGGGTTTGTTAACAATTATACAATCAGATGTACACATACGGATAAACACACTGAAGTTTTTAACAGGAAAAAACATAACGCACTGATTTTGTATAGGAAAATGAAAATTACACTGAACTTTTCACGAGGAAAGAAAATAATGAAATCGAGATTTAAAGCAGACAAACAGATTTCTATAAGATCCGAGAAAGATTGAAGTTTTAAACAGGTAGACAAAGAGACAAACTAAGTATTTTTATAGACGGACATACAGCCAAGTTTTATTTGGTTTACAAGCAATAAAAAAGTAAAGATATGTTGTAAAAGACAAACAAATTGAATGTGTTATGCATACAAACACATCTGATGTCATGATGGCAAACGTGGTAGGCGAAATTGTCAACCGACGTACGACACAACAATTCATAGTTTTCAATATTTTAAGAAACAAACTGATGTTTCCATCAGACGGTCAAATTATGAAACTGCATTCCTTAACGGACAACATCTAACCAAAATTCGCGTGTAACAGAATCCTACACAAATGATATAACCGGAACACTTTTAGTGCTATGAAAATGTTCAGTTCATTTGCTAAAGTGTGTCCTTGTTCAATCAATAAGTTGGAAATAGATAAAAGCAAACTGAACATGCCGAAAAGAAATATGCCAACTATGCATTTTTACCTATTAATTTGTAAACACGCTAATACAAAACAGTAATATACACCTGACGCAAATAGGAAAATAAGCATATACAAATCTAAGTAATAGATAACACGTTACTTATCTCGTCAGTAAATGGTTACACACACACACACACACACACATATATATATATATATATATATATATATATCAACACATCCTGAACGAAACCCACATTTCATTTATCACATGCCCCAACATTAAAACCATTTTCTTTTTTCTCATGCTCACAGCCCACTTCTACACATTCTTTCAAACACACTTATACTCACACATTCCTGACATACCAACCTGGTAAATACTCTTCCCTTCCCCATTCCCACTCTTAAGCCTAAAAAATTCACAGCTGACCACAACACAAATCTCCCCTCTCCCCCATCTCACCCGTTTGACTATTTCTTTCAAACTCTTACCCACCCCGCCCATATTTCTAGTTATCTTCATTTCTGCAAATCTTTTTCTAAAACTATGATACAACCTACATGCAAAACGCATTGAGTTTCCCCCTTTCCCTACTCTTTGCCCAACCTCTCATAATCCATGCCACCTCACCACGACAAAACAACATTTTTCATCAAATCATTATCTTCAGGAAGTCTTACAATAAAGACGAAACAGTGATGAATATATAAAAAATATCTCTTGGTTTTTCTCCTTTTTCATATATATATATATATATATATATATATATATATATATATATATATCATTCAATTAATAATTTATAAATGTATTTCTTACTTTTGACATTAATTAATATTCATGCTTGTATAAGTATTACGATGACAAATAATTTCACAAAGTCAGCATACGTTTTGATGTCATAATAAACTTCCCCCCATCACCCTATTTTTCTATATTTCTCGACCACTTTCTCTTCTACCCCTCCCTTCCTCTTCTGTGTATTTCGTCTTGTCTTCTTTCCGCTTCTCTCCTGTCTCTTTTTTTATTATTTACATCAGTTAATTAAAACGTAAATTTGGATTACATTCTCAAGGAATATATTATAACTTCGATTTATAACATATTTCTCTTGTATACTCTTATTATTTTCTTTATTCTCTATTTCTCATTGTGAAGTCATGATAACACCTCTTTTTAACTTTTTAATTCCATTTTCACCCCTTAGTCTTTACCGCTCTCTATCTATTTTTGGATTGGAATAACTCTCTTTTAACCAACTAAACTAAACGAAGCCTATACGTTAATTGAAATAACAATCAGGCAAAATCCTACGTTGCTAACCGTTGCGCCAAAGGGTAATACTTTAAGATATTACGAAAATTAGGTGAGTTGAATGCTTTTTCGAATCTAGATGCGGTAGGCAGGTGCAGAGCTTTGATGCAAGCGTGACACACGAAAACACACACTATCGTATTAATATATAGATTATAATATTAGTATAAAGAAAATATTATAAATGTACAATAAAAGTTGGCAACACCAATTATAAATGTATGTTACAGAAATTAATTTATTAGAAACAAAAAAAGATACTAAACATGCAAATGTGCAAAATCGAGGTTTGTTTTACGGAGTTTAGATTACTATATATACTGCATTATTATATTTAATGTATGGATGTCAATACACTTAGGAAATGTTCGCATTTATTCATATTTAGATTAGATAAGATTGGAATATTAAATTAGCTAAATGCACTATCCTCCATTATTTTGCAATGTATTTAATACGTTTAAAAAATTGTGACTGATGGTCCGACAGACAGACGGACAAACTCCCTATATATATATATATATATATATATATATATATATATATATATATATATATATATATATATATATAATATTTGTTATTGTTTATTATCTATGTACGTATACGTTTCGTTCTTTTTTCAATCGGGACTCATCATCATAGAGATATAACTATTCACTACCGGTCATGCGATTCGAAACACCGGACTTCAAGCATGTTTCAACTCCAGTCCGACGTCGCTAACCCGTCGCTGGGCGTTTTGTAAACAGCGAATAAACTATGATAGTTTTAACACTTTAACGCCGGTTTTGACGTCGAGGCATTCTACTTCTATTACGGAAGGAATGATGCATTATAAGCAAGTGACGTCATGTTGTGTTAACACTACCAATTACAGTACTCTACTTTCAAGGAGCGACAAATAATAAATATTTGTTATTGTTTCGTCTTTTTTCAATCGGGACTCATCAGCACAGAGATATGACTATTCACTACCGGTCATGCGATTCGAAACCCCGGATTTCAAGTATTTTTCAACTCCAGTCTGACGTCGCTAACCGCTGGGCCAATTGTAAACAGCGAATAAACTATGCGGAAACTCACATATTATAATGCATCTAATTTCAAAAAGTTCCATCGCATAAAATAATTATGTGATATAAAATATTGACTGAACTAAAAAAGATGAAGACTGTCAGATTCTGGAAAACAACTCCAGACAATTTAGCCCGATAATAAAATGGCACTTAAACTAGTTATTAAAAGATAAAAGTCAGAAGCAATAAATGGTTCGAGGGCGGTCTATAGATAATGTTTCACAAAGGAACGTCTCATATAATTGTATAACTAGATTAAAAGAAGGAGAAATAGTTTGGTAAAGGAAAATCAATTAGCATCGAGAATATGTTGTTCAAGAATTATAAAGGTAATGTTCATATCAGGCACGCGCGAGAAGACACACACAACCACAGATATTAGACGACAACATATACCTGAATATATATATATATATATAAATATATATACATATATATATAAATATATGTATGCATATGTATACATATATATATATATATATATATATATCAATATATATATACACATATTTAGATAAAACATATATATATTCATATATATATACATATGTATATACATATATATACATATATACATATATGTATACATATATATATATACACACATATATATACATATATATACATATACATATATATATACATATATATACATATATATACATATATGTATATATACATATATATACATATATGCACATATATATATATACATATATATACATATATATGCATATATATACATATATATATATACATATATAT